>JAQPPZ010000033.1:0-600000 GCA_028583015.1 Wollemia nobilis
AACATTCACCTCATTTGTATTTTTTGGTGTAAATTTGAAAACATGTTCTTTAAGATAAAAACCACCTCTAGTTTGAATTTCACTATCAAATTCTTCTTGGTTTGCTCGCAGTGCTTCTGACAAAACTGCCCTTTTTTGGCCTATACAACCACTTGCCAAATCATCCACCAAGATACCAAAAATGTCACCGATCAATCCAAACACTGTGTTGAAACTCCAATATTGTTCTGGACTATTTATTGACATGTTGACATGTTCTAAAATAATGCATCCTATCCAACTGTGCCCGTGATGACTTTTGCAATTTTTTGACAACTTCCTAACGATTTTTTCAACTTTTGCAAATTTGCACGAACAACCTATAACAACTTCATCCGAACATCAAAAACATCCTCATAAGAATTGAAAATCACTGTACATACTCATAAAAATCTCCAAACAACTGTCCACTACATCAACATGTTCATCCGAGTTTGTTGACAACAATGACAATATTGTCGTTGCACCTTGCTCAACAATCTCATATGTGAGGGTGGGGGTGGGAAGTAACAACTACACTGTATGTGAGTGTGGGGGTGGGCAGTAACAACTGTCTTCACATATGAGATGCATATGTGAGGGTGGGGGTGGGCAGTAACAACTACATAGTGCAATTATTACTACCCACCCCTACCCTCAGATATAGTGCACTTGTCACATCTCACCCTTGTGTAGTTGTTACTACCCACCCCCACCCTCATATGTGAGGGTCGATGCAGATGTTTCTGCCCATCCCCACCCTCACATATAGTGCGATTTTACTACCCACCCTTGTGCAATTGTTACTGCCCACCCACACCCTCACATATGAGGGTGGGGGTGGGCATATGAGGGTGGGGATGGGCAGTAAGGGGTGGGCAGTAACAACTGCACAAGGGTGGGTAGTAATAACTGCACTGTATGTGAGGATGGGGGTGGGCAGTAACAACTGCACTGACCCTCACATATGAGGGTGGGGGTGGGTAGTAACAACTACACTGTATGTGAGGGTAGGAATTGGAATGGTCAACCTCAAGCTGGAAAAAATTCAATGGAAAATGGATCAATCTACAACATCCACCTTTTATGGCTCAAATTTTATAGTACAAAGCAATACAAAATAGAGAGGAATTATGTGGGGGTAGGGGATATAAATTATAAATATTAAAAATGTAAATTATAAAGAATATATACTATTCTTTGGATGTCTGCAAATGTGGAAAGGAAAATATAAATATTTAAGTATATAACTTGTATGTTATAATTTAAGAAATAACATATATGTCTCTATTTATATGTTAAATGCCATATTTTGATATATTACAATTTTTTAACCCGTATTGTATGTTGGAAGGATAATTTATATGAAAAATGTTCTAGTTCTAATATATAGTTACTATAATTTTTTATACCTTGATGTTTAGCTTAGTTAGACAACAAAATTGATAATATTAGGATTCAACCTTAATGTTTAATATGACTACTAATTAGTTGTCTATTGTTTCATTAGAAGGATAATTTATATGAAAAATGTTCTAGTTCTAATATATAGTTAATATAATTTTTTATACCTTGATGTTTAGATTAGTTAGACAACAAGATTGATAATATTAGGGTTCAACCTTAATTTTTAATATGACTACACATTTAGTAATTAGTTGTCTATTGTTTCATTAGTTAATTGCCTTGTGATGCCTGTAAGTCAGTCTTGTATTACTCCATTTAGTATTATATTATTATATTTAAACTTCATTCATTAGTTAATTGCCTTGTGATGCTTATAAGTCAGTCTTTTATTACTCCATTTAGTATTATATTATTATATTTAAACTTCATTCATATATTAGAAAGAGCCATTGTATACATGGTCAAAAACTATTTGTAAATTAGTATTAAACATGTAATTTTTAACCTCTATAGCTTAAATATTACATTACAAAGCAATACAAAATAGAGAGGAAGGATGTGGGGTAGGGGATATAATCTATAAATATAAACTATAAATAATATATACTATTCCTTGGATGTATGTGGAAATGAACATATAAATATTTAAGTATATAGCTTGTATGCTATAATTTAAGAAATGACATATATTTCTCTTTATATGTTATGTACCATATTTTGATATATTACAATATTTTAACCCATATTGTATGTTAGAAGGTTATTTTATATGAAAAATGTTCTATTTCTAATATATAGTTATTATAAAATTTATACCTTGATGTCTAGTTTATGAGACAATAAAATTGATGATATTGTGGTTTAATCTTAATTTTAATTATGACTACACATTTAACAAACAATATCTATTGATTTAATAAGACTAACATCCTCTTTTGTAATTAAATATCATAAAATAATGGAGTTCTTTGAACAATTAGCAAATAAATTTAGTTTTTTAGATCACATGAATGTTGAAGCTTATAGGATTACAAACCAAATAATGTTAGCTAGATAATAAATCCTTACCATCACATTTATTGAATGGGATACATTTGAATAACACCATAGATTAGAATTTGAGACATCATTATAAACTATTTAAGATTTTGAGGCATAGATTAGAATTTATAATGATATCTCAAATTCCAAACTTGATTTCAAACATATTTGGAATCCATTTCCATAGATTCTAGACAATTGAGTAGTGTTCCAAGAGATGGTCTATAGTCTCCTCATTTTTACATAGAAAACACTGTGAGGGGCCATGGAAACCACTTTTTATTACATTATTTTAGGATAAAATTATTCTATGACCTGCTAGCCAAACAAAAAATTTGACTTTATTAATGCTTTGGCCATCCCAAATCTCTCTATATTCTTGTGATATTCATATTTCTATGTACTTTCTATTTCTATTGATTTTGGCATAGTGTACAAGGACATATAATATAGTGGAATGACCTATAAGACTAATTTAATTAGTTGCACTCTTCCTACTAATGATAATCATCTACATTTCCATATTGGAAGTTTATTCTAAACTTTACTTATAACTAGATTTCACAATTCTATCATCATTCTTTGCTCAAATAAGGGCATCCCTAGAGAAGTTGCTTGAAAATTTGCCTTCTCCATTTGAAGTAACTTACATATACCTACCTTATTCTAGTTGGAGTGTTTAGGAAATAAAATTAGTGGAATAGGTATCTTGCATATATTTAATTTAACATAAAATATAATATTTTTGGCACAATTTGAAGGAAAAATGAAAAGCGACTATAAGTGAATTACATTTTAAACATTACTAGTGATTACATTTAAAGTCTTATTTCACACATATGTCATGGTTAAGTTGTTGATACAATTAATTTCCTAGTATAATATCATATAGTCATATATATCTAGTTATTCATAGGATGTTATTCATTTTCTTATTTTAGAATTTGTATTTAGTTTTAATTTTCTATGATAATGATGCATCATAGGCTATGCAAAACTCTAGTCACCTAATAGTGTGGAAATAAAACTATATGAATTTGTAGACACCAAAATAGCACCAATCTGATTACGTGACAACAAGCACTGATTGCACTAACACACACAGCCCCCAGGGCAGCCCCTAGAGGTTAAACAGTGGTTCTAACCACTTACACAGCAGTTTTGCAAGTCAGGGATCAATTTAGCACCTTTTAGACACTTTATTGCTTATTCGTCCCACCCAGGGACGAGTGCGGATTTGTACTCGTCCTACCCAGGGACGAGTGTGAATTTATACTCGTCTCACCCAGAGACGATTATTAGCGCTCGCTCCGGGGTGGGACGAATGCCAGGTTTGACCAGCAAAAAGTCAGACCTCAGCGCATGACAACTCAGAACTGCCACTTAGCTTTTCTTGCATGGCATAGGAGTGCGAGTGAGTTCTTTTGACAACTCATATCTGCTAATTGACTCTCCCTTCACTGCATGGGAATGAGAGTGAGATTTTTAGGACAACTCAGATTTGCCACTTAGCTATCCCTTCATTGCATAGGAGTGCAAGTGAGCTTTTCTAAAACATACAAAGACATGCACAGAAGCAGTTAAGAAGCCCTTGATCAAGAAGAAGTCTTCTCTTCACACAAAAAGCATTCATGCAAAGAAACACTTTTGCATGTTAATTCAAAGAGACCCCTTGGGTCTATAAAATGGTGAGTTTCCTCACCCAAAAGATATATCGAGAAGGAGCATTTTGAGCGACGAAGTGCTGCTAATTCATTTACTTGCGATTTGTGTTTTCAACATCCATAATATCTTAATCGAAAGAGAGGTTATTGGGTGACTTTTGAAAGCACGAATCAAGAACCAACACCGATTTTTTGACCACAATATCCTACCAATTTGCCGACAACACATCACATCAGGTTTCGGACCCATCCTAAGCGGATTGGTGTCGAAGCAAACTTTCACCCGCGGGTGGTTTGCCTTCGGGCACCCCCCACTATTGCTTTCTATTTCTTTTATAGTATTTAGCTAGTTTCATGTTTATGCTTTTGTCAAGTTTTCATTTCATTTAGATTCATTTTAACCATCGTTAGATTTATCTTTTATTTTTCATACACAAGTGCTACTGATTCTTTGTTTGTTTCTTTGAACGCAGATTTGCAGCATTAGAGGAGCAGCGAGGAATCTACCTTTACCAACGCAAGCGGCGACGACGTTTTGGTTCACCCATCTTATATGTGGGCACGCGGAAGAAGGAATTCTGAAACAAGTTGTAAAAGAGCAATATTTAACGCTCCTATCCCATAAAAAGGAAGGAGACGCATTGTAACACAAATTTGCAAAGCATATCAATAAAAGGGCTGATTTTTATATTGCTTTAATATCTTGTGTTCATGTTCTTTCTTTTTACGCAATTTTCAATAACATAGGGTTTAAGCGTTATTTTAGTTTCATTTACATTGCAATTTTAGTTTATCCTTTTTGTTTCCGAAATCTCGTGCTTTCAATGGCGATCACGGTGGGACCTCTGTCCTCTATTTTTTTTAGGTTAGATTACTAATCTGAAATTGCTTGTTTTTTTACAGGTACCTATTTTTCAACATCGGACTGTTATTCGTCTCTGCAAGTGACGATTACATAATTGGTATTCGTTTCACCCCGGGATGAATAAACTATTCGTCTCACCCTGGGACGATTACTGTTCTGATATTCGCCTCACCCAGGGATGAGTATAATTCTGTGCAATTTTTAGAGCAAATCAGAAACATCCTGTTGGGCAGAGAAGAGGTAGGGGTTTTTTTAAAGCTTCTATCAAATTTCTGTTTTTCTATTTTCTGGTTTTTAGTTTTGTATGGCTTAGGGAAAGATTTCTTTTTCGTTTGCCTGTTTCAATTTTTGCACATTAAAATGAACCCCACACATCACGTGGTATTTTAAACCAAGGCGTTGGTCGTAAAACCCCAACCCTTGAGCAAGACCAAAGGTGGATTCCATTATCACTTTGGCTTGAGATATTGCATCCATTACCTCGATCGTGACTGTTGCTAGACGTAAATCCTGACGAAAGTTGACCGAGTGTAGCTAGGGTGATTCCTAGTGCATGAGGATAAGTCTTCTATGGTAGGTGTCATAAACAGAGCGATTCCCCTTCCGTACCGCCTATGTTCCACGTATCATCTACTCTCACGTACCTATAGTCTCCCTCACGTAAGGGCGGGTATATAGAGAGGTTGGTATATCGGTCCGGCAATGGTATATTGAAGGGGCGACCATTTTGGGAGTCATAAGAGCCTTCATAATTGCATTTAAACGGTTTTCACAAAAATTTTCAAAAAAAAACAAAACAAACAACAAAAACACACTAAACCAGATTTAGGGCACACTATTAATCTTTAAAAGAGATAATCATTGCTTGTGTGTGTGCTATTTTCTATTTAGACAAAAAAAATCAAAAATCAAAAAAATCATAAACAAAAGATAAAAATCTACGCATTTTGTCACTCGCTCCAAAAAGCTCCAAGGATTCCCGCAATCGCTTGGTCACCCCAAAATGCCCCAAAGGTGTCCATGAACCCTTTGGTCAACCCAAAAGCACCCTGAAGGTGCCCATAAGTGATGCAGGAGCATCCAACAAAATATGGGAAATTTTATATTTTTCCCTAAATTTTAGTGCATCTTGTCGGGGCCATAACTTCTCAATCGTAGCTCCGATTGACTTGAAATTTTACAGGGAGTTAGTTGGGAGAATTTTAAACAAATATAACTCCCTAGAGTCCTATTTGCCTAGAAAAGTCAGTTTTTGGGGCCAAATTCCATCATCTAGTGCCCCGAAATTAGGTTTTAAAATTGATAACCTAATTTTTTACGCTTTTTGAGCTGTTCAGAGGTCAATATCTCCTAATGTATTTAGAGTTAGGACTTGAAACTCTATTTATGGCTTATCTATGGTAAGAGGGATGCGCACCCCAATTTTGGGCCCCATATGACTCATTTCAATTTTTAGGGTTTTTAGAGAGACATCGTCATGGTGCTCACCCACAGTCAAGCCCACTCACGGGAAGATGCTGTGGAGAATGTCCAAGGAGGCACGAGTCGCATCCATTATAGTCCCCAGGATTTGGTCATACCACCTTGGTGACCTAACACACAAGGCAGTCCCCTACACACCTTAACAGAAAGGGACTATAAGGGCACCTCTTCTAGGGGCACTCCTGTTCAGCATAGCACCCAGCACACACCCTTCCATGAGGGGTACATCCGTAGGAGAGCTCCCTTAGATGCTCGCTATGAGTGGTCACCATGCGATGAAGCGCTAGGTCAACATAGGGTTCGACGGGAGGAACCACATGATTACATTATCCCTCCTTCACCCCCTCTAGTTGTCAGGACTACAAGGACAAATCCAGAGCACAAGGCTCCTCAGGTGGAGAGAACCAACTCCACCCGTTCCTTTTTCACTTACGAAAGAGAGCACGAGGAAAACCCTTACCTTCCTCAAGAGCAATATAAATCACGGGAGCAATACGCCTCTGCAACTGCTAGCACTCAGGATCACCTACTGAGGACAAAGCCTCGGGGGAATGCTGCTACCCCCAACAGAGGGAGGAGGCCTATAGAGATCTCGGATCACCATGACCAGGATAGATATCTAGGAGAGGCATCTAGGCCTTCTAGACATGAGACGGTAGGACCAACTATCTTAGAATTTTCCAAGCATATTGCACACCGGATGCAACTCACACTACTTGAGCTAGAACAACAACAGTTAGAGCAACAGTATCTTTTAAATCAAGAGTGCCTTCAACGCCGGGAGGATGAGTTGTTCCAACACACTATGCAGGTGAAGACTCCAACCCCTCACATGCATAAGACAGAACATTATGAGAGACACAACTGGGTGCAAGATAGGTCTCTACGACCTTATCAAACGTTGCCCTCGACGCCTCCTAGACTTGAGCGGGAGGCCAATCCTAAGACCAATGACAGGTGCCTTCTTCAGGCACCCACCCAGGTTCCTGGGCCACCCTCAAAAATTCTTCCAAAAGCCTCTGAGGAACCTAAGCATGAAGAAGAGCGGGATGAAATGCCATACCAAGGCATGGGGGGTGCTATCCTGCCACCCCTCCATAGGCCCCAAGTTCCCCACAACCTACAACGGGAACAAATCAAAGAGGAGGAGCTCAAATCCCTCGATACAAGCAATGCACTGCCAGAGCACTTAGCGTCGGTAGAGACCAAGATTTTGGGGCCCCAAAAGCCCAACTTATGTGAAACTCCTCTCAAAGAGGATCAACCCCTGGTTGTAGAGCTACCTGATGACGAGGTCTTCCATATCTCAGAATCACTAGATTCTGATGAGCTTGACTCTCTCACCAAAGACGAGTCAGCATATGCAATAGCACCATGGGACCCGTTCATGTTCGACAACACTAATTCACAGGTGGTCCCCATGGGTGATCATCACCAAAGTCTCTTAACCTTATTCCCTTTGGAGGCTCCCATCGAGCCCGTGCCATTGCAAGAAAATCAGGTCCCCCCGCAACGAGCGGAACAACCCCATGAGGACCACATCAATCTGCTCGAACAAGAATAGCCTAGCATGTCGCAGATAGCTGTCGGGGCCAATGAAGGCCTTTGGATCATCGATAATGATTACGAAGACAAAACTGAGATGGCATATCTCAATCATGCATGATAGCACAATCACCCTGTAACCCATGAAAAACTAATGGCCCAACTAGGCATAAGACTAGGGCATGAGTGGCGCATAGACCCGACCCACTGGCATCACATGTTGATTCCGCTCCTTTGGGAAGATCGCGAGCCACTTCCACCCAGAGATATCATAGCACCATCAGTGCCGAAGGCAGACCCTGTCCTCCTATCCGTGCATAAGGCCGATCCATTCATGCCAATTCCTACAGAGCCAGATCCGGTGCACACAGATCATCAAGCTGGGGGTACCTCTATTCCCTGAAGAGCCAGTGGGTTACACCAAATGCTCCAAAGGTGTCCATAAACCCTTTGGTCAAACCAAAAGCTCCAAGGATTATCGCAATCGCTTGGTCATCCCAAAAAGCTCCAAGGATTATCGTAATCTCTTGGTCAACCCCAAAAGCTCCAAGGATTATCGTAATCTCTTGGTCATCCCAAAAAGCTCCAAGGATTATCACAATCTCTTGGTCAACCCCAAAAGCTCCAAGGATTATCGCAATCGCTTGGTCATCCCAAAAATCTCCAAGGATTATCACAATCTCTTGGTCAACCCCAAAAGCTCCAAGGATTTTCATAATCGCTTGGTCAACCCTAAATGCCCCAAAGGTATCTATAAACCCTTTGGTCAAAACAAAAAGCTCCAAGGATTATCATAATCGCTTGGTCAACCCTAAATGCCCCAAAGGTATCTATAAACCCTTTGGTCAAGACAAAAGCTCCAAGGATTTTCATAATCGCTTGGTCATCCCTAAATGCCCCAAAGGTATCTATAAACCCTTTGGTCAACACCAAAAGCTCCAAGCATTACCATAACTGCTTGGTCAATATAAATATTCAAAAATAAACAAAAACAATACAAAAATCAAAATCAAAAAAAAAATCACAAAAACAATTGCATTCCAATTCCATGCATTCTCAAAAAAATCAAAATCACAAAAACAATTGTATTCCAATTCCATGCATTCTCACAAAAATCAAAATCACAAAAACAATTGCATTGGTCAACTTCCATGCATTCCCAAAGAAATATCAAAATCCGGACAAAAACAATTGCATTCCAATTCCATGCATGCTCAAAAAAAATCAAAATCACAAACAAAAAGCATTATAATCCATGCATCTCAAAAAATAAAAATCACAAAAACAATTGCATTCCAATTCCATGCATACTCACAAAAATCAAAATCACAAAAATAATTGCATTTCAATTCCATGCATCTCAAAAAATCAAAATCACAAAAACAATTGCATTCCAATTCCATGCATTCTCATAAAAAAATCAAAATCACAAAAACAATTGCATTCCAATTCCATGCATTCTCAAAAAAAAAATCAAAATCACAAAAACAATTGCATTCTAATTCCATGCATTCTCATAAAAATCAAAATCACAAAAAATTGCATTCCAATTCCATGCATTCTCATAAAAATCAAAATACAAAAATATAGGTTGCATTAGGCATCGCATCCATACATTATACATTTGCTAGGTCATACAAGTCAAAAGCACCATAGACAGTCATTACTTGGCAATTCCATCCTTTTCCACATCAGATCCATTTTCATAAACGCCTACATCTAGAATAGCACCATCGCCATTTTTAGCATCGTCAGTTGTCTCCTAATGTATATAGGGTTTTCATCATTCAGTTGTCTTTAAATTTCTAGCCAAAAATTGTACACAGTTAAGCAAATTTTACATGGGAAAGTTTTACTTGGATCACGCCTTGTTACGTAGCATCCCAACACAAATTAACACACACATATAATAATTCCTAAGTTGTGTGAACGAAAGATGAAACCTGCAAAGTAATCTAGGTCACCGTACGCGAAACGGCTATCTTGCTCATCCCCCTGTGCGAATGACCCCAAGAATGCTGAGAGTTGGCAAAAGGACAAGCATCCTCCCTACCCAATTCCCCATGAATCCCAAGTTCTCATAAGTTGCAAAACATCAAAAATTTGCAAACCATCAAAACACTAAAATTTGACATCCTACAGTGCACACATCAAAAGGCACATACAATAGTGATTCTCATCACTCGAAATCCAAATCCCTTGCTCAAAAAAAAAAAAAAAACATCAAATCATAATCAAACAAAAATAAACAGTGATTTTATCACTATAAAGAGCAAGTATCCCAACCCAATTGAAGAAAAGAAGGGAGTCGAACTTGAATCCCTGGAACTCTCAGCATTTCGACAGGTCATGAGGCAAGCCTCAATACCGGTTTGGTTGACAGCCTATTGGTCACTGGTGGTAAACCTCCCGCATGATGATATATCTATCACATTAACTTGTGTACAGATCAATGTTTGCATGTGGATGAGCTAGCTTATGGTATCTTAGATAACATCGCAGAAAAAATTGACTAAATACAATAAAGGAGTTAGTGGAGCTAATTAGGTGATCCTCAGTATAGTTCGATTGAAAGCCCATCTGGCACTGGCGGTATCCTGATGAATACCACATAAATGAACTCAATTGCACACACAAGGATGTGAAATAACTTGGTTAAATTCAAGTCAGATTTATACCTTGTTCTAAAAGTCTTGTGAGATAAATGTACAGTCTTGGCTAGTTAGTTAAAATATCTGAATCTCAGAAAAGCTTAACTACATTTTAAAACAACCGGTACATTTCATTCCGTACATCACCATCAAAATATATGCAAAATACAAAAACACACAGTTATCACATGCAAAGTCATTCCACAAAGTCATCCCATTAGTATAGCAAGTCAGTCAAATCTTGTACAGTCTATGGCGCATCGACACATCATCAACAACTCATTTCATTCATTCCATATCCATACATCATACAAATTAGAAACATCACATTCATAATCACCTCTGCATACATCAAACACATACATAAAAAACACGCCACAAAAAAAAAAAAAAAACAAACGTCGGGGTTTACAATGTCCTTATCTGTCTCCCAAAGAAGGCTACCATGGCCGGACCGCTCCATGAGAGATCAGATTTTCACCAATGTTCACTCCAAATGGCGTCCTAAAATGGGTTCACACCCACCAAACATAGGTCAAAACAATCGAGAAACTGCTTGAGCATTCACTGAATAACATCTGAAGGCACCCTTACTTAAGTCATCTTGGGTCAAGCGACTCGTCGCTTTTCTCATGGTAGTCATTCCTTCATCGATTCATCGCTTGAGGGGGTAGTCACACTTAAGTCACCAATCAACACACACACACCCAATCAAGGCAATGGCATGCATTCAAAGAATCATTGACAAAGACAATCATGCTCTTGCTTGGGGCAGCAAACAAGCAATAATCACAAAATTGATCAAACACTTGGCATTCTCGAAGCATGAACACAAGGTTCCCCCATGGACAAAAGGTTGTGCCCTTTGCCTATTCATGACTGATCAATGTCCAAGCTCAAGTCACACCTCACCGAAATAGGTTAATACTTGAAATCAAGTTCCTTAGCTCGTCGGAAGCAAGGATTCAAGAATGCATGCCCTTTCCATACTTGGGGCATCAAGAGTTGGTTAGGTTACTGAGAAACCCTAATCATTAGTGCTTTGGTTATCTATTTTTTCTTAGCACTGCACCATATGCAGCGCTTCCCAAAAAGGGGCATCTATAGACACCAAAATAGCACCAATCTAATTATGTGACAACAAGCACTGATTGCACTAACACACACAGCCCCTAGGGCAGCCCCCAGAGGTTAAACAGTGGTTCTAACCACTTACACAGTAGTTTTGCAAGTCAGGGATCAATTTAGCACCTTTTAGACACTTTATTGCTTATTCGTCCCACCCAGGGATGAGTGCGGATTTGTACTCATCCTACCCAGGGACGAGTGCGAATTTATACTCGTCTCACCCAGAGACGATTATTAGCGCTCGCTCCGGGGTGGGACGAACGCCAGGTTTGACCAGCAAAAATTCAGACCTCAGCGCATGACAACTCATAACTGCCACTTAGCTTTTCTTGCATGGCATAGGAGTGCGAGTGAGTTCTTTTGACAACTCATATCTGCTAATTGACTCTCCCTTCACTGCATGGGAATGAGAGTGAGCTTTTTAGGACAACTCAGATTTGCCACTTAGCTATCCCTTCATTGCATAGGAGTGCAAGTGAGCTTTTCTAAAACATACAAAGACATGCACGGAGGCAGTTAAGAAGCCCTTGATCAAGAAGAAGTCTTCTCTTCACACAAAAAGCATTCATGCAAAGAAACACTTTTGCATGTTAATTCAAAGAGACCCCTTGGGTCTATAAAATGGTGAGTTTCTTCACCCAAAAGATATACAGAGAAGGAGCATTTTGAGCGACGAAGTGCTGTTAATTCATTTACTTGCGATTTGTGTTTTCAACATCCATAATCTCTTAATCGAAAGAGAGGTTATTGGGTGACTTTTGAAGGCACGAATCAAGAACCAACACCGATTTTTTGACCACAATATCCTACCAATTTGCCGACAACACATCACATCAGGTTTCGGACCCATCCCAAGCGGATTGGTGTCGAAGCAAAGTTTCACCCGTGGGTGGTTTGCCTTCGGGCACCCCCTCGCTTTATTGCTTTTGGTGACTATTTCTTTTATAGTATTTAGCTAGTTTCATGTTTATGCTTTTGTCAAGTTTTCATTTCATTTAGACTCATTTTAACCATCGTTAGATTTATCTTTTATTTTTCATACACAAGTGCTACTGATTCTTTGTTTGTTTCTTTGAATGCAGATTTGCAGCATTAGAGGAGCAGCGAGGAATCTACCTTTACCAACGCAAGCGGCGACAACGTTTTGGTTCGCCCATCTTATATGTGGGCATGCGGAAGAAGGAATTCTGAAACAAGTTGTAAAAGACCAATATTTAACGCTCCTATCCCATAAAAAGAAAGGAGACGCATTGTAACACAAATTTGCAAAGCATATCAATAAAAGGGCCAATTTTTATATTGCTTTAATATCTTGTGTTCATGTTCTTGCTTTTTATGCAATTTTCAATAACATAGGGTTTAAGCGTTATTTTAGTTTCATTTACGTTGCAATTTTAGTTTATCCTTTTTGTTTTCGGAATCTCGTGCTTTCAGAATTATAAAAATCACTAAAATTTGATTGTATTAAAATCAAATATATAGTCATAATCATGGGTTGGGGTGTGCTACAAAATTTTATAAATTGGAGAAAACTTCTAAAGAGTATTAAATAAAAGTGGAGGAGTAACATAACAAACTAACACAATTAAAAATGAGAATTCTCAACAAACTTCTATGCAAAGTGCTCTGACATTGGTTTAACTAATCTTAAATTTTATTATTAATCACCATGTATTTACCATACTATTGAGCAATGTCCTAAGATATGGTCTATACACTCCTCCTTTTTACAAGAAAATATTGAGAAGGGCCATGAAAATCCCTTTTCATAAGGTTATCCTAAGATAAAATTCTTCTATGATCTACTAGCCAAACAAAGATTTTAATTTTAGGAATGTTTGGGTTATCCCAAATATCTCTCCAAATTGTAGTGATATTACTATTTTTTTTGGTGTTGTACATTATATCAACTTATTATTGTATATTATCTTGAGTTATTCAACTCCCAAATCAATTTATCCCTAGCTCCCCTCATAATAATCATAGTCGTTCTCTTTCTACTCAATTGCCTCCTAACATCAATGTCTTGTATACTTGTAAAATAATCTTCTTTCCATTTGTATATCCCTTCCTTAACCTTGTATAAAATATTTGAAACCTTATAACCATATTTTTCTTGAAGCAATCTCATCCAAGGTTTCAAAATTGGATCTAAATTGAGTGGTTTTTTATTACACCAAGTATCCATCCACATATAAAAATTTTCTCTAGTTCCCACCACCCATATTAAACCTTTAATCATTATATTAATAGATTTGTTTAAAACATTCCAAAGAGCAAGACCTTTTGGTAGAGAGAACACAGTAAACATTAAACTTGGATCATTGGGCTCAACATACTTACTTAGAAGAATTCTTTCCCATTGTCTTTGACTCTCTTTGTACAATATCCATATTATTTTATAGATTTTACTTATAACTAGATTTCACAATTCTCTCCTCATTCTCTATTGAAATAAGGGCATCCCTAGATAAGTTGAAAAATTTGCCTTCTACATTTGAAGTAACCTACATACCCCTACCTTGATTCTATTTGGAGTGTTTAGGAAATAAATTTAGAGAAATAGGTATATTGCATCTATTTAATTTAAGATAAAAGGCAATGTTTTTGTCACAATTTTAAATAAAAATGAAAAACAACTATAAGTGGATTACGTTTTATACATCACTAGTGATTACATTTAAAATCTTATTTCACGCATATATCATAGTTAAGTTGCTGATACAATTAATTTTCCACCATAATATCAGATAGTCATATATATTTAGTTATTCATAAGATGTTATTCATTTTCTCATTTTAGGATTTTTTATTCAGTTTTAATTTGCTATGACAATGATGCATCATAGGCTATGCAAAACTCTTGTCATATAATAGTATGACAATAAAACTAGATGAATTGTAAAAACTACTAGAACACTGAATTTAAATTAAGTAAAATATTATAGGCATACTCATGGGTTGGGGTATGTTACAAAATTTTATTTTCCTTAAAAAAATTCATTCACCAATTTGCAAAAATATCAAATCATTCATCCAAAAACAATTATCCATAATAGCAATCCACACAATAAGACATAGATATGTAATACCCGTAAGTTAGGGAAACACCAATAATAATCCTTAAGGAATAACTCCACAACATCCCCCAAGATGAGAGCATCACTTAGAGAGGGAAAAGTTCCATAATCCATTTTATGGGTAAAAACAATCATATATGATTGATCTTCATGATGACTACAATGACAAATATCCTTTCTTTATACACCCATCTTCTAATTCTACTTTGGGGAGCCATGTACTAATATAATATAATATTATAATATAATCAACCTTGGGTTATGTGTGATCCATGCCAACACTCATACAATATAATATCATCTCCTCATATACCTATCCCTAGGTACCCAAACATTCTACCCTCCTTACAAATATTTTATCCTCGATATATATGAAGAAACAAGATAATATGATTTGCTAAGTAATGATAGCAACTGGTACCAATCTTGATAATACTTCTATCCTAGTTAAACTTTGATTAGTGGTCATCTTCATTGTTGTTGATATTCCATATTACCATTTGAGTATCCAAAACTGCTTCATTAGCTCCACGCTTCTCTTGTTTTATTATGATAATTTGAATGATGGGTCCATTTATTTCTTTATATTGTTACCCCACTCTGAAAACCAAGATTACTATGCTTTATCTTCCAAACACTAACATACTTGGTAACCATCTAATTCCATGTAGAACCATAAAATTATTTTCCTAATCCATATCTCAAAGATTGTTGTCACTCATAGTGATGCAGATGGTGATATGTTACAACCTTAACTTGATGTTCTACCTTATTTAACTCCTTAACATTTGAATTCACTATTTTAAATTTGTCTACATGTTGTTATTTCATGTTCCCTTTGTTTGGTTAGTCCTTGTGCTATTCTATCAAAGCTTCTTTGGACTACGCTAGTGCTATTTCCATAACTCTATTGCTACTACTTCTTCAATGGACTTTGTTGTTGCTACTTAATTCTTGGGTTATATTTTAGATTTTTCTATTTGTTATTCAATTTATTTCTCTGTAACAACTTATTTTTTTCTTTGATCCTTGCTCTTGAAGTTGAGAAACATCCTACAATGGTATATTCTTTTTACTATACCACAACTTCATCAACTTCTTTAGAATATTAATGTTAACAACATCCAAAAAAATCCAACCAAGAATAACCAAGAAAAATATTGACATCATCCATCACAATAGCATGAAAATCTAAATTAAAAATATATTTATCCATGGTGATCTTCAAATCTCCAAAAATTTGAACATTCTCACCCTCAATATGTATGCCCTTTATTTTTGTTGCTTGAACTGGCAACCTCTTAGACAAAGCAATATTAATGAATTTATATCTATTGCTAGGGTTAGTGGAAATAATAACCTTTTCCTTTGAAGTATCCATGAACCTATAAAATAGACCTTTTAGATTCAAACAAGTCTCTTTATCCATTTTTTAACTTATCTACTACAAAATGTGTGGTTTCTTTTGTCTACACACTAACGTCTTTATTACCTTTTACCACTTCTTTAAAATTTGCTAGCTCTATTTTTAATTCATTTTATTCTTTCTAAAGCATGTTTATTTCTTCCTCATATCCCTTGATGGTGACCTTTAACCTAGCTATATTTTTATATGGGTTCCATTTCCTCAAGAATGAATGCTTCATTTCATCCCAAGTGTATTCATCATTCCTTTTGTTACAAAATTTTATCAACTAAGACCAATATTCCTCTTTAAATATTCTACTAAGGAAATGTTGCCAAAAGGATTAAATTAAATATAGTGACCTAAAATTTTTCCACCATTCTCCAACATCAATATCATCCTTTCCAAAAATATCTTGTAGCTCCATAAGTTCATACCCCAAGTTAAATATAATGTAAACTAGGGTTAAATATAGTGACTTCTTCGTAGTATTACATGCTGCAATAACAACAATCACCTTCAAATGATAGGAATCCAATATTTGAACATTAAATTTTTATTCTGTCAAGAAACTAATGGCTAATGTTAGTGCTTATGATAAGTATTGATGTGATTGAAATCCCTCATCATCTTCAAATTTCAAACACTAGAAATATTATCTACATATACCCAAAATATAATGTTGATCTAGATTTAGTTACCCAGATCAAAGCAACTGAACCAAGAACATTGAAGCATATTTTTCATTGAAGATAATGTTGATGTAAATTCTAAAAAAAACTAATATTGGGAACCAATAATTTGTATGCAAATGAATAATTTTTCTATAAACTTTGGATTCAACTATAAATTTATGATACATATACTTCTACTTCTAATTTATCACATTCCATTCCACTATTAGCATGATCTCATCTAAATTCATCATCTATTTTTAACTTATTATTTTGCCTTCTATATTCACTATGACGTCATCAAAATAGTTACTAGGACAATGATATGATTTATAATTTTATGTATTTTTAAAAAATTTGTACTTTCCTAAACATAAGAGTTTTTTTATGTTAGACATACCTCTAATAATTAATAAATATAAAAGTAACTATAATACAACTAAATGAAATTTATATATTTGAAATCTACATTCAATAGCTATATATAAACAAATTTCATTGTAAAGCAAGATGATTTAACCCATATGAGGTTTTCCAAAGTTATTTTGGTGACCTTTCAATTATAAATATTTATATATAAATGTGTAACCATAATAAAATTTATATACCAAATTTACATTCCAATACCTACCATCCCACAAATTTTCATTACAAAATGATATGACTTTATCTTGTTTGGAGGCCTTCAAATTTATAGTGATGACTTATTAGAAATAAATTTGGGCATGAATAAACTATGTTAGGATACCATTCATTTCTATAATCAAATATGAATGTAAATGACTTAAATCATTCATGAACTATGCATGAAAAACTTATAATAGCAATTGCTCAATATGTGTATATATTTTTTATTCCAAACTAGATTTTCTTTACAATTAGATAATGAAATATGGAATTGATTATATTTTTATGGATCTTTGTCTCCATAATATAGACATAGAAGATGAATCTTCATGTACTTTATTATGACTCTTCATATGACAAGGCCCATGACCTTTGGCTTATCATATTGCCACTTGCATACTAGACTCTTCACTTTCTTCTTGCATGCACACTTGACTCTATGACACATCTACATGACTCTTACACTTCTACATGCACTCCTAATCTAAGACACTTGTGCACATCCTCACATTACATATTTTTACACTTACATACATGACACATACAAATTCTCTCAATCTACACTTACATTATAACTTGCATGACACTTGTGCATTTCTTGTACTTTGCACTCTTACATGACACTTATACATTTCCTACACATTTGTACTTACATGAAAAGGAAAATATAAATCACACATCTAAACTATATACTCAACCCTAATATATTACATATTTACAATTGTACCATAAAGGTACCATAGGGGTACATTAGTATGTACCAAATAATGTAATATTCCTCAACACCCCTGTGCGTTACATTATTTGGTTATTGAAGACTTTAGTCTTCAGTCTTGGTCTTTATATTTATCTTCAATATTCAAGTGACATTTCTTTGTTCATGAACCTTTTCTTGATATTCATCTTTAGTTTACCTCTTTCAAGTATTTACCTAAATATTTAGTATATGATTCTTCTTTGGCTTTGGATCGTGGTTATCTATTAGATTTCCTTGTGTGATTTACTCTAATATTATTTTTTCCTCTTATCTTATTCATCTTTAATTGTGATGTACCTGATTATGTGCCTTCTAAACATTGGGTTAGTAATCATCACAATAATGCATTCTTGATTTCAATGATTTTTCATTGAAGCTAACATAAGCTTCATCCAAGTTGTCAGTGCCATTATTGTCTTATTTATTTTTTTGACCTTTTTCTTGAAATATCTCAAAGGTAAGTACTAATAAATACATCATTAAGAATTCTTCTAAAGAAAATTTAATGGTTTTTTGTGAATCCCACCATGTTCTAAAAAAATTTCATGAAGATAATTTATAAGTATTGTAAAATTTCCATATTTTGCATCCCTGAGAAATAAATATAGATTTTCTTTTGAAATATTTGTTATTTACTTATTTTCATAAAAATCATTTATTAATATTTGAGAATAAAAATTTATATTGTTCACCATTTCTTCACTATCTTCATTGAATGCATTTCTAATAATTTCTTCCATGATATGAATCAATTCTATGATTTATTTCCTTCAAAGTAGTAATCCTTATATCTCCTAAATTAAGAAATAACTCAAATATAAAATATGTAAATTTTAATATTCTAATCCTTTGATGTAAAATACCTTTTAAATACCTAATATTAAATTTGCAAAATTTTTATTTTAAAAAACTTTCAAATTTTTAAAAAACTTCAAAAACTGAAAAGCTTTCAATATTATTTTCACTCATGTGGGTCATATTTTCAACCATATTTGCATAGAAAAGGGAAATATATTTTATATCCCCCCAAAAATATTACTAAGTATGTTGAATTTTGAAGGCTAGCCTGAAACTATGATGCCTAAAACTGAGATAACTCCACCGCTTATGTTAGCACAAAGCTTTGACTCCACAAGAATGACCAAAATGAGCGTCCCAAGCCGTGATGCCCAAAATTGGACTAAATTTGACCATTATATCTTCAAAAAAAATTAGAAACATGGGATCAATCAAAGGCATGTAAAACAAATACTAAAGCCATGATGTCCAAAAACTAAGCCAATTGAAACAGTGACATCAGCCAAAGAAGTAAGAGCCCAAAATAGCTCAAGTCAAATTTTGAAGACCACTTGAGACCATGGTTTTTAATACCATGTGATATTCATGATGATATAATCATGCTTAAGAATAGACTAGTATTGCATAAGATGGCCCATAGTGCCCAAAACTAGGATATAAGTGAATAAAGCAAAATTTCTCAAAACTAGACCATTAAAGATGTTGACATCATCACTCTGAGTTAGAGCATAGGATAACATAAAGTAAAGAAGACAACATAAAAAGAGACATATGCAAAGCCATGATTTTGATAAATCTCTAAGAGTAAAATTAAGAGCTCGATTTTGAGAATATTTTAGTTAAATATCATTTTTAGACTTGCAACTACCATGGTGCTTACTAGCTAGTTCTAGTTTATGATACCAAAGCATGAAAGAAACATCTCTAATAATGCATCCACTTATAGAAGGCAATTATAGATAAATAGGTTGAATTCAAATTTATGCCCAAGATGAAGCTCAAGGCTACCATCGTTGGATAATGTTACATTATTTAGTACATGCCAATATACCACCTTGCTACATTCTTATAAATAATAGATTTGTTAGCTTTTTGTGTAGATTAATTCATAGAAAGCCTTTTCTAGAATCAGATATAAATCAAAATATATACCATTAATCAAACTAACAATAAATATCAATATCATAATAACAAAAATATCTCACAACTATAACTCAAATATATACAACATACAAGAATGATTCCTATTTATTACATTACTTGAAGAGACGTCTCCATATATAATTTTAAATTACTCTCCTCAAACATCTAGGAGATTCATATTTTCATATTCCTCTCATAATTATAAAACTCTCATCTTACCACATACCAATGTAACTCTTCATTCTCTCTTGATACCTTACATTTTCTCTCATATTGACACATACATTATATAAAATATAAATCAACTACCAAAATAATATTACAAAGGGGCTAAATATTGTTGTAGACACCAAAACAGCACCAATCCGATTATGTGACTGCAAACACTGATCGCTTTGACAAACACAGCCCCCAGGGCAGCCCTCAGAGGTCAAACAGTGGTCCTAACCACTTTCATAGCAATTTTGTAAGGTCAAGAGGCAATTTGGCACATTTAGACACTTTGCTCAGTATTCGTCTCACCCAGGGACGAATACTAACTGGGATTCGTCTCACCCAGGGACGAATTCTGAAATCGTCTCACCCAGGGACGAATTCCAAGTTTAACGGGAAAAAAGAAGAATGGTGCCAAGTGGCAGCCCAGGACAGTCAGTTGATGACTCCTGCCTCGCACGCGTGTGTGGGTGGATAGATAGGCCATTAGAGGACTGTCACAAGGGCAGTTATGAAAGCCCAAGTCAATGGAGGACTCCCCTCCCTCATGGGAAGACATGACTGCCACATGGCACCTATGACCAACACATGGCGCTTATGCTTCCCTCTCAAAAGAGACCCCATGGGTCTATAAAAGGTGGGACTTTTCTCACCCAAAAGGACAGATTGGAGGTGATTTCAAGCAACGAAGTGTCGTCCGATTGAATACCCACTTGCATCCCTTTTGATTCACCTTCTCACATCCACTAATCTCTTTTGCAAGGGAGGTTATTGGGTGGCTTTTGGAAGCGTGGATCCAACCCAAATCCAACATTTGACCACCTTACACCACCAATTTGCAGACATCCCAATCCTAAGAGGTTTTGGGCCCATCCCTAGTGGATTGGCGCCAAGATCAAGTGCCAACGGTGGGAGGCCCACTTGGGCACCCCCGCACTTTCTAAGTTTTATTCCAAAAGCATTCTAGATTACTTGTTTCAGGTTGCATCTCATGTTATTCTATTTGGTTAACTCATAGCTTCAATTTCATAACATTTTGATCAGATTTTATCATGCCTTTTGTCGCTTTGTTGTCCTACTAACTTGCAGGTGGCGACATCGAATTCCCGAGGATAGAGGCCAAATTGGGAGAATCCGACCATCTGGGTCGTCCCAAAATGGCCCCAATTACATAACCCCTCTATTTGCAGGTGTTTTGGAGGTCTCGAGATTCGACATTGGAGCAGCATCGGTCGGCTTTTCCAACACAGTAGAATTCGTCCCACCCAGGGACGAATTGCAGTCAGAATTCGTCCTGCCCAGGGACGAATTCCAGTTGAAGGCAGATTGGCCGATTGTCTCAGTGGAAGTGGCCTTTTGGTGATGTTTTCTGTCCTCTGTCAGGTTTTCAGGTCATTTAGAGTCATTTTACTCTCTGTTTCAGACAAATGTTTGCATGCATCTTTTGGCAATTTTAGAGAACAAACACTTCTTATGTGCAATAGGTGCTACTGACATCTTCGTTGTTTCTTTGTTCGCAGGAGGAGCAGCAGAGGTCAAGGACTCATCAACATCAACGGCGGCATCATCTTGGCCCGCCCATTTCAAGTGTGGGCACGCGGAAAGAGGAACCTTAAGTCTCGATTGTAATCAAATTCTTTTAACGCTCCTAGCCCCTGAAAAGGGAGGAGGCGTATTTGTAATAGAGATCAAGAGAGTTTAATGAAAGGGCTGTGTTTTCTCCATTTGCTTGTATCTCATTTTAATGCGTCTCTTTCATTTCATGCAATTTACATTTCTAGGACTTAAGCGTATTTGATTTTGAATGCATCGCAATTAGTGTTTCCTTTGCCCGAAATCTCGTGCTTTCAGTGGCGATCACGGTGGGACTTTGTTCCCTGGTTTTTAAGATCACAAAAACTGATCAAATTTTTGTGTTTTGTGCTTGACAGGTACATTTTTTTGTTGCAGACTGTTATTCGTCTCTCGATCGTGACGAATTCTTTACTCGAAATTTGTCCGACCCTGAGACGAATTCAAATTCGTCTCTGGCAGGGACGAATTCTGTTCTGAAATTCGTCTCACAGAGGGACGAATTCCTTCTTGTAGATTTTCAGAGCAGAAATTCAGAAGCAACCGGTCCAGGTAGAGAAGAGGTAGGGATTTTTATAATCTCTGTTAAATTTTTCTGTTTCTGTTTCTATTTCTTTGATTGTTTTCATTTTATCCTGCATTGCTTAGGGAAAGTCATTTATGCTTGTTTCATTTTCGCTAAATAAAATGAATCCCACACACTTCACGCAATAACTTTAAACCAAGGAGCTGGTCGTAAGACCCCAGCCCTTGAGCAAGACCAACGGTGGGTTCATCACCACCTTGGCTTAGCTTTGCATCCATTTCCCCGATTGTCAACTATTGTTAGGCATAAATCCTGACGAAAGCTGACCGAGTGTCGTTGGGGTGATTCCCATGCGCGCGAGGATAAGTCTTCTATGGTAGGTGCCATTAACAGGACAATCCCCCTTCCGTACCACCTACGTACCATGTACCTTCTGCTCTCACGTACCTATAGTCTCCCTCTCGTAAGGGCGGGTATATAGAGAGGTTGGTATATCGGCCTGGTTGGTATATTGAAGGGGCGACCATTTTGGGAGTTATATGAGCCTTCATTATGCATTTAAACGTTCTTCAAAAACATTCAAAAACAAAACAAAACATCAAAATGCACTAAACCAGTTTAGGACACACTATTAATCCTTAAAAGAGATAATCACTGTTTGTGTATGTGTGTGTTCATTTCTGCTTAGTGTAAACAAAAAGAAAAATCATCATAAACAAAAGATAAAAATCTACGCATTTTGTCATTTTCTCCAAAAGCTCCAAGGATTCCCGTAATCGCTTGGTCACTCCAAAATGCCCCAAAGGTGTCCATGAACCCTTTGGTCAACCCAAAAGCACCCCAAATGTGCCCATAAGTGATGCGGGAGCATCCAACGAAATTTGGGAAATTTTACTTTTTTCCCTAAATTTTAGTGCATCTTGCCGGGGCCATAACTTCTCAACCGTAGCTCCGATTGACTTGAAATTTTACAGGGAGTTAGTTGGGATAATTTTAAACAAATATGATTCCCTAGAATCCTATTTTCCCAGAAAAGTCAGTTTTCGGGGCCAAATTCCATCATCTAGTGCCCCGAAATTAGGTTCTAAAATTGCGTGCCCAATTTTTTGCACTTTTTGAGCTGTTTGGATGTCAATATCTCCTAATGTATTTAGAGTTAGGACTTGAAACTTCATTTTTATCTTATCTACTATAAGAGGGATGTGCACACCAATTTTGGGCCCCATCTGACTCATTTCAATTTTTAGGGTTTTTAGAGAGACATCGTCATGGTGCTCACCCGTAGCCAAGCCCAATCACGGGCGGAGGCTGTGGGGAATGTCCAAGGAGGCACGAGTCATCTCCGTTACAATCCCAAGGACTTGGTCATACCGCCTTATCGGTCTGGCCTACAAAAGAATCCATGTCAGAATCCTCGATGGGGTATGCCCATTCAAAATAGCCCCTTTCGGGAAGACGCTTTACATGTAGACCTTGATGTAAACAGAGAATCGCCTTCTGAGGTTAGACATGAGTGGCCACAGCGTGATGAAGCGCTAGAGAGGCACACTATCCATTTGGAGGGACAACATGGATATGGCATCCCTTCTTTACCTCCCATCAGGACAGAAAGACAAAATCCAGAGCGCAGGGCTCCTTACACAGGGCGAGCTAACTCCGCCCGCCCCTTCCAAACCCATGAAAGGGAGTACGAGGAAAGCCATCGCATTCCTCGAGGACAAAAAACAGCGTGGGAACCTTGCATTTCCGCACTTGCTAGGTATCATGATCATACATCGAGGCCAGAGCCTCGAGTAAATGTCGCCTACCTCGACAGAGGGAAGCGACCCATTGAAATTTTAGATCATCAAGATCGAGGCAAACACATAGGAGAAACATTCGAACCTCCTGAGCAAAATAGGGTAGACCAAATTGACCCGATAGTCGCCAGACATGCCACCCGTCAAGCCCAAATCACGCGGCTTAAACAAAGTCATCAGGAGATAGAGTATCGACACCGCTTGGATAGAGAGCGCATGCAACGCGAAGCGGATGAGTTACGCTATGAACTACCTGAGAGGGGGCCAACCCCTCGCACCCAAAGAGCCAAACAATATGAGAGGCATAATCCGTTGGTGCAGGACAGGTCTCCACGACCTCGTCAAGCTTTGCCTCCGAGACCTTATAGACCCGAGAGGGAGGCCACTCCCCGAAACAATGATGGGTACCTTCAGCGAGGACCCAATCAGGGTCATAGGTCTCGCCTAGAGACTCCTCAAGAATTTTATGAGGAGTATGAACCAGAAATAGAATATGCTGAAACTCCCCATCAAGGCAGGAGGGCTGCCATTCGGCCACCCCTCCATAGGCCTCCAGTCTTCCATAACGCACAACGGGAGCAAACAAAAGAGGAGGAGATAAAATCTTCAGATGCATACAAAGCGCTATTAGAGCGTTTGGAGTCTCGTGGAGACAAAAACTTTTGGGCATCAAAAGCCCACATTACGTCAACTCCGCAGTCATCCAGTGCATCCCTCAGTGCCAACACCTCTTTACCCCGAACACTTCAAGTTGCCTCAATTGGCAATCTTTAAAGGTGAAGAGGACGCACAAGAACATGTCACAAGGTTCCTAAGCCAATGCTTCGGCATCCAAGATAACGATGCATTGTTGCTTAGAAATTTCATAACCACATTCGCAGGCCCTACCTCGGATTGGTTCACACAATTACCCAAACACAAGCATAAGCAACCTAGATCAATTAGTAGATGCGTTTCTTGAACGCTTTGCCTTCAACACAAGGAAGAAGGCATCACTGAGTGATCTGGCTAGCCTCAGGCAATTTGAGGAAGAAACAATGGCAGCATACGGGAATCGATGGAGAGCTTTGCTTTCTAAGTTACCCTACCGTCCCCCTATGTCTGATCTCACACAGATGTTCGCAAAAAGTTGCTTGAAATCGATCTCTGGGCTATTGCAGCTACAGCAATACGCCGACTTAGAAGAAGCTTTGGCGCAAGCCAGAGTTATAGAAGAGATCAAAATAGGCGAAGGCGCAATCGCCAAGCCTAAAAAGAAAGAGTGGAATAAAACCACTAAAACCGGGACAACGCAACCACAACATGCTGCGGTTAACCAAGTTGCGATAAATGTTCCCGCGCCTGTGCAAGAAATGCAGCCCCAAAAGGCTAATTACCATGCAGTGCCTCCCGGTTATGAAAGAGATAATAGAAGACAGGAGCAGAATCAGCGAGCGTCGCCCTAGGCGACAATTCACCCCTTACACGGAGTCCAGGGACTCCCTATTTGACCGCTTGTCAGCGGCAAATTTAGTCACTCTGCCATAAATCCAAACTATAGACCCTAATGCTCCTAAGCCTAGGGGATACAGAGAGGAATTGTATTGTAGATTCCATAGGCGCAGAGGACACGACTTGAATGGATGCTGGAAATTCAAAGAATTAATCCAAGATTTGATCGACAATAGAACATTGGCCGTGGACAACCCCATAGCGCCAAATAATCAACAAATGGGGGTATTCAAGGACCCTTTGCCTGCCCACGAAGCACAGGCAAAACCTCTCCAGATTAACGAGGTGCGACAGAATCTTCCCATGCAAGGATTTGTGGGAATGATTAGTATAGTGACAAGGAACAAAAAGTACCCAGCAGTTGCCCCCGAGGTAGCTACGAGGGAAGTTTCGACAACATCGCAGCCTCAACAACGCCCAACGCAGCTTGCCTCCGCCTAGACCCGAGGTCACGATACGGACCAAACTCACGCAGAGTTTGCGGACCACATCGGCTAGGCTGTCCATTTACGAGCTTATTCAACAGTCAAGCACCCCATAGGGAAGCTCTTATGGACATTTTAAAAGCCATCGAATTACAGCCTCACGAAGCAAATTCTTTCAACAACTTCGTGGGACATGTGAAACGATGTACGGAGCCGGTCATCACCTTCAGAGAAGATGAAGTCAAAACAATATCGAATGACATGGCAGATCCACCCCTGCACGTTATCGCGCGGGTCAACGGGATCCCGTACAAGAGAGTGTTGGTAGATACCGGCTCGTCCAAGTAACATCATTACCACTGCGTAGCCTTAAAACATTTGAAGTCGCTAGCCTCTCACATCACAGACTCCACGTACACACTGTGAGCTTTCAACGATGCAATATGCTCGACAGTCGACACGGTTGTTCTGCCTGTCCAGGTAGGACAAAAGACAATACCTACATTGTGCCATGTGTTGGAAGGCGAGATGGCTTATAATATACTGCTAGGGCGGCCTTGGATCAGGGACATGAAGTGTGTCCCTTCGATCGCTCACCAGTGCTTAAAGTATGCTTTTGAAGGAGAAATACATGTAGTCCCAATGGACTTAGAGCCCTTCAAGTATTGCAATGCGGTACAATTCATGCCTCAATCGACCCTCCCTTCAACGCATTTGGATTTCCAGTTAAATCCATCTAAACAGGGTCCAATACCGCAGGCACCACTGGTGACCAAATCAACAAAATCCCAGCCAGGTGAGCCTTCATCATCTGCTCCTTCATCATCAATGCCACCTATCATGGCCAAATAGAAGGACAAGGGAAAACAGATCATGGAAGAGGCTAAGCCCCTAGAAGAGGGGTTGCCCACAATTTCAATGGTATCAACAGAAGAAACACCTCACACAGCAGAAGCGGAGACTCCTAAAATGCCGAACATGGAATGGACTCAGGAAGGACTCCCGTTTCCTCCCACCCAATCATCAACAATCACTGTTGAAATGGCCAAGTACGGGCCTGGGGGAGTATTTAGTGCAAAATGTTGTGGCAACCCCCGCATTGGAGTCAGTACAAGACATGGGAAGACCTCGCCTTCCCATAGGGACAATTGTTCCTCTAGGCTACCCACCAAACCAGGAAAATTTTGTGTATGGGGGCCTTGATCATGGTCTTGAACCATGCAAACAAAAGGAAGCAGACGAAGAGCCTTTTGTTGAAAACATCAACTATCTGTCAAACCCGGACTTTGCCCTAAAATATCTCGGCCAATGCAATTGGCATGGATACGGGCTAGGCAGATATGAGCAAGGGATGCGGGTCCTTTGCCAACCAAGATATCAGATGCCATATGATAAGTCAGGAGTAGGGTTCAACCACCCCCTACCCTTAGACATCTTGGTCGAAAATATGCAAGGCCTAGAAATAGGCAACAAGGGGGGATTGGCACCAGATCTTTATGCCAACCCGAATACAGAATATACATTGGGAGATTACCTCCCATGGTCAACAAACACCCTTGGCAACAATAGTAATCCCTCTCCTTTGCTAGAGAGAGGCGAGAGTTCGAAGATTAATCCTCAAAGAGAACATCAACGGCTTCCAGACATCTTTTTGAAGCTATTCCCCTTAGAGGTTCCAGCTGAACCAACACAGTGTCAAGAGAATCAGGTCCCTCCACCAAGAGTGGAACAACCACAATGGGACCAGATTAACTTGCTGGAACAAGGAGAGCCCTCAACGTCGCAAGCAACAGTTGCTGAAGAGAATGAACATTTTTGGGTCTCCGAAAGTGATTCAGAAGATGAGACTGAGATGGACTATCTCAGACATGCGCGACGACATCACCGCCCTTTAACTCATGAAGATCTAATGGGACAGATGGGCATACTACTAGGGCATGAATGGTGGGTAGACCCCGCAAGGTGGGACCAAGTATTGGATCCATGGCTCCAAATCCACGATGAGCACCGTCCACCTCGAGATCCCATCATGACATCAGTACCGAGGGAAGACCCCGTCCTCCTATCAACACATAGGGCCGATCCATTCATGCCCATACCTCCAGAGCCAGATCTAGAGTGCAAAGACCATCAAGCTGGGGGTACCTCTATCCCTTGAAGAACCATAATCCAAACCAAAAAGCTCCAAGGATTATCGCAATCACTTGGTCACCCCAAAAGCTCCAAGGATTATCGCAATCACTTGGTCACCCCAAAAGCTCCAAGGATTATCGCAATCACTTGGTCACCCCAAAAGCTCCAAGGATTATCGCAATCACTTGGTCACCCCAAAAGCTCCAAGGATTATCGCAATCACTTGGTCACCCCAAAAGCTCCAAGGATTATCACAATCACTTGGTCACCCAACCAACAGATCACCCAAAGCTCCAAGGATTATCGCAATCACTTGGTCACCCAAAAGCTCCAAGGATTATCGCAATCACTTGGTCACCCAAAAGCTCCAAGGATTATCGCAATCACTTGGTCAACCCCAAAAAGCTCCAAGGATTATCGCAATCACTTGGTCACCCCCAAAAGCTCCAAGGATTATCGCAATCACTTGGTCACCCCAAAAGCTCCAAGGATTATCGCAATCACTTGGTCACCCAAAAAAGCTCCAAGGATTATCGCAATCACTTGGTCAACCCAAAAAGCTCCAAGGATTATCGCAATCACTTGGTCACCCAAAAAGCTCCAAGGATTATCGCAATCACTTGGTCACCAAAATGCTCCAAGGATGTCCACAATCACTTGGTCAAAAATAAAAAATAATCAAAAACAACAAAAATTTGCATCTCATATCTAGGCATACTCAAATTCATCAATCGAGAGCTCTTCTCGCACCTCATATTCATATTCACAAAAATCAATCCATCAAAAATACAAAAATATGTAGCTGCATTAAGCATTGCATCCATACATTGCATATTTGTGGTCGTATAGGTCAAAGGCACCATAGGCTGTAATTGCTCTGATAGACCATCTTATTCCACACTGTTCCATTTTACAAAAACAACAAAAACACCATGCATTGCTTTTACCACACTAGAGTCAGTGGTCTTTTAATGTATCAAGAGTTTTCATGATTCAGTCATCATTTTGCTCTTTAGCTACGTAATGTATCGAGTCAAACATATTTTACGAAGGTAGAGTTACACTTGAAATACACCTTGTTACGTAACATCCCAACACAAATAAAAACACATAAAACAATTCCTAAGTTGTGTGAACGAAAGATGAAACCTGCACAATAATCCAGGTCACCAAAAGCGAAACGGTTATCTTGCTCATCCCCCTGTGCGAATGACCCCAAGAATGCTGAGAGTTGGCAAAAGGACAAGCATCCTCCCTACCCAATTCCCTAAGAATCCCTAGTTCTCAATAGTTGCAAAACATCAAAAATTTGCAAAACGTCAAAAATCAAATATTTGACATCATACAGTGCACACATCAAACGGCACAAACGATAGTGATTTTCATCACTCCATCTCCCCAATCCCTTGCTCAAAAGAAAAACAAATCAAAATAAAAAGTGATCTTATCACTACAAACGAGCAAGTATCCCAATACAATTGAAGAAAAGAAGGGAGTGGAACTTGAATCCCTGGAACTCTCAGCATTCTAAAAGGTCATAAGGCAAGCCTCAGTACCGATTTGGTTGATAGCCTATCGATAATTGGCGGTAAACCTCTCGCATGACGATATATCTGTCACATTAACTTGCGTACAGATCAATGTTTGCATGTGGATGAGCTAGCTTATGGCATCCTGGATAACACCGCAGATTAATCTAACTAAATACAACAAAGGAGTTAGTGGAGCTAATTAGGTGATCCTCAATACGAGTTCGATTGAAAGCCCATCCGGCACTAGCGGTATCCTGATAAATACCACAATAATGAACTCAATTGCACACACGGGGATGTGAAATAGCTTGGTCAAAAACAAGTCCGATTCATACCTTGTTCAAAAGTCTTGTAAGATAAAGTACGATCGTGGCTAGTGAGTTAAAACCGCCTGAGTCTCAGAAAACCTTAGCTACATTTCTAAACCAACTGCGCTACTTTTCATCCTTACAATACCATCAAAAAATACAAAAAGAGAAAACCACATATATACATACAAGAGCCATACATCATAGCAATCGCCTAAAAACAAAATAAAGAGCGTCTTAAACAGCCTATGGTGCCATAACCAATCACCACAAATATCATTCATCAATTTCACTTTGCATATCACATAAAGAAATCAAAAACATTTGCATTCATCATAACATAAGCATTCATCAAAATAAATAAACATGCATACATCCATAGTCATTAGCCATCATGCATAACAAAAATCAAATCATCACATGTAAGAAACCACAATAAAACCGGTATATATATATATATATCGTCAAAAAAATGCCCACAGGCTACAAAACCGGTCCTCAGACCCCGCAATCATATCCAAAAACCCAACCTAAAGCGTCGACCACCATGATCACGCAGGATCGGTGCGACGGGAACTACCCCCCGTGGTGTGGGTCCTATGGGACCCTGCAGGGCGGCTACTGCCAGCCCCCGCATCATGCCTGCTACCGCCTCCCTCATCTAATCGTCGACGACGAGATGATGCTGACTGCTCAGTCGCACTATCCCTCATCCGCCATGAAGATCCACTGACCGAGGGCTCAGGTAGCCGCCCACCAAGGCGGATGACCTCCCTCTCCAACTCTATCCGGTGCCGACACCACTCTGCCTCTCGCCGATGATAGTATGACACCGCATCGTCGCGTTGTGCCAGAACCCTATCCCGCTCTGCTAGCTGAGCCCGCAGGAGATCCCTCTCCCGTAGCGCATCCCCAGCCTCCAGATCCCATATCCATAGTAGCTCTGTCAGTCGTGCATTTTCAGCGCGTATCTCAGACTCCACCTCCTCTGTGTCTGCCTGACGAACAGGACCCTCTGGAACAGCAGCCTGCTCTGGCTCCCACTGCTCCTCCACGTCCTGCATGTCCGGCTGATCCGGAGCGCCCAAGTCTACATCCTCATCCCCCACATCCAACATGTCCGCATCATCCAACGGACCTCCCCAATCATCCCCTCCTGCCTCAGCACCCTCCACTACCGCCTCCGTGCCTCCCAGTGGCCCCTCTCCTCTCCATCGTCGTAGTACCCACCACGAGTCATACTCAGTGGTAGTCCCGACGTCATCTACGTCCGGGACGTCAATAACCACATCTGACTCCTCGCCCAATGGCACGGTGACCGGTGGATCTAAATCCCTCTCATCTCCCCACCGTCGATAGACCACGGGCTCACCAGGCAACCCCTGGCGCACCCCAAACTATCGTGTAACCCGGCTGTATGAAAAGAACTCATGCTCCGTCCCGTGCCTCCCAGTCAACCACCGCTCCCTGCGTACCCGACGGAGCCACTCTCCAGCCTTCGGCCAGGCTGGACAGTCCCGATAAGGGCGCCAAAACACCTCCCCTGGAGTGAGCCGAGAAAAGGCATCGGTATAGTGCTCTACAGCACCTGCCCATCGCCGACTCTGCCCCTGCTCCGCAGACCGCCGCCACAAAACTGCATAGCCTATCTCCATGTCATCCATCGCCGCCCGAGTCATCCATGGTAACCCGGTCGGCCTCTCAACTACTATGTGTTGCCAACCCCAAGACTACAGTAGATAACTGCAGCTGACCCCCTTTCACTGCTGACAATGGACCGCATACAGCTCCCCGTAGAGCTATGCCAACAATGTTTGTCCCCATCTCAAAATCAGTGGTGCCTCTATCGGGCACTCTACCAACTGCCATACCAAATCCAGCAGGTTCCACGGGAACCTCATGCCTGACGAATCAGGGAGAAGCATGTTAGAAATAAGGCCCATCAAGAATGCGTGCCTCACTCCTAACACCCCCTCTCCTCGCCACCAACCAACCAAAATCCCGCCAGCCTGGAGTCCACCTCAGCTGTCTCCACTGGGTTCGTTACACCCAGCCGCTCCCCATGCCCAAAGCATCTCGTAAGTACAGCAGTCCGCTGATCACGCGGCGATGTCCTAATAGGCAGTCCATCTATCGGAATCCGAAGCAACCGATAGACATCCTCCAAAGTTACAGTCATCTCCCTGTCGGAAGATGGAACGTGTTGGTCCGAGGATCCCAAAGTTTGATCAGGGCCATCAGATAGGCCTGATCCGGGACCACAGGCTCCAGTCGAGACACCTGCTTGAGCCCAAGGGCATCAAGCCATTCCCAATCATCATCAGTCAGTGCACCCCGCGCCTCAGTAAAGGCGGTAGGTACACGGTACCGGCTCCTAACCTGCAAAAGAAAACAATTCAACAAAAAAAATTAAAAATCATGGAAAAGAACTGTACAGCATAAAAAGAAAATTCAAGTAGTTGTCTTCAATCCAGTTTCAGGATTTAAGTTTTAAAACACATTTTGAAAAACAGCATCACAAAAACAATTAAATAAAACAAGTGCAAATTTAAACAAAAATAAACTCTAGAAGACACTTACAGGTTTCGCCTCGGCTCCGCCGCTCGAACCAGTTTGTGCACTCATGATGGCAGAGAGAATTCCAGCAGCGCTTCGCTTCGCAGAATTACCTCCTCCTCCCAGAGCTCCAAAATCGCAAAAAAAAAATGACACAAATGAGCCCAAATGCAAGTTTTGGCCCTTAAATAGGCCTTTTGAGCTGGAATTCATCCTTGACGGGACGAGCGCTCGTCCCACCCAGGGACGAATTCTACAGCTAGAATTCGTCCCACCCAGGGACGAATTCAAACCAGCACTTCAAAAACATCAAAAAATGATCAAAAATGCACTAAAAACAGACAATAACTTTGCCCGATAGGAGTGCTACTGCACCTGACATCCAGGGCATACAAAATAGACATTGGAGTCACAAATTATCACTATCCTACTCCCTAAGAAGGCTACCATAGCCGGACCGCTCCACGGGAAGACGGATTTCCGATAATTTAATCCCCAAATGGTGTCACAAAAAAACAACAAAAACAACAAATAAACGCAACACAAAAACACAAGCAATAAGCATTGCCGGACACAAGTGCTCTTGCACTTAACCTCTAGGCAAAGAAATTCGATGTCGGGGTTCAAATTGTCACTCTCTTACTTCCCCAAGAAGGCTACCATAGCCGGACCGCTCCACGGGAAGATGGGTTTTTGATGATTTCACCCCATTATGGCATCACCAAAAGGGTTAACACCCACCAAAAACAGGTCCAAATGTTGGAAAAATTGCACATTCTTAAACGATAAAACATCTAAAGGCACCCTTGCACAAGTCATCTTGGGTCAAGCGACTCGTCGCTTTTCTCATGAAGGTCATTCCCTCATCGATTCGTCGCTTGAGGGGGTAGTCACACTTAGTCACCAATCAACAATCACACACCCAATTAAGGAAAACGACATGCATTCAAAGAATCATTGACAAAGACAATTACGCTCCCGCTTGGGGCAAGTAAACAAGCAACAATCAAATCAATCAAACACTTGGCATTTCGTGAATCATGAACACAAGGTTCCCCCGAGGATAAAAGGTTGCGCCCTTTGCCTAATCATGACTGATCAATGTCCAAGCTCAAGTCACACCTCACCAAAATAGGTTAACACTTGAAATCAAACTCCTTAGCTTGTCGAAGCAAGGATTCAAGAATGCATGCCCTTTCCATGCTTGGGGCATCAAAAGTTGGTTAGGTTACCAAGAAACCCTAATCATTAGTGCTTTGGTTATCTATTTTTGCTCGGCGCTGCGCTATGCACAGCGCATCCCAAAAAGGGGCATCTGTAGACACCAAAACAGCACCAATCCGATTATGTGACTGCAAACACTGATCGCTTTGACAAACATAGCCCCTAGGGCAGCCCTCAGAGGTCAAACAGTGGTCCTAACCACTTTCATAGCAATTTTGTAAGGTCAAGAGGCAATTTGGCACATTTAGACACTTTGCTCAGCATTCGTCTCACCCAGGGACGAATACTAACTGGGATTCGTCTCACCCAGGGACGAATTCTGAAATCGTCTCACCCAGGGACGAATTCCAAGTTTAACGGGCAAAAAGAAGAATGGTGCCAAGTGGCAGCCCAGGACAATCAGTTGATGACTCCTGCCTCGCACGCGTGTGTGGGTGGATAGATAGGCCGTTAGAGGACTGTCACAAGGGCAATTATGAGAGCCCAAGTCAATGGAGGACTCCCCTCCCTCATGGGAAGACATGACTGCCACATGGCACCTATGACCAACACATGGCACTTGTGCTTCCCTCTCAAAAGAGACCCCATGGGTCTATAAAAGGTGGGACTTTTCTCACCCAAAAGGAGAGATTGAAGGAGATTTCAAGCAACGAAGTGCTGTCCGAGTTGAACACCCACTTGCATCCCCTTTGATTCACCTTCTCACATCCACCAATCTCTTTTGCAAGGGAGGTTGTTGGGTGGCTTTTGGAAGCATGGATCCAACCCAAATCCAACATTTGGACACCTTACACCACCAATTTGTAGACACCCCAATCCTAAGAGGTTTTGGGCCCATCCCTAGTGGATTGGCGCCAAGATCAAGTGCCAACGGTGGGAGGCCCACTTGGGCACCCCCGCACTTTCTAAGTTTTATTCCAAAAGCATTCTAGATTATTGTTTCATGTTGCATCTCGTGTTATTCTGTTTGGTTAACTCATAGCTTCAATTTCATAACATTTTGATCAGATTTTATCATGCCTTTTGTCGCTTTGTTGTCCTACTAACTTGCAGGTGGCGACATCGAATTCCCGAGGATAGAGGCCAAATTGGGAGAATCCGACCATCTGGGTCATCCCAAAATGGCCCCAATTACATAACCCCTCTGTTTGCAGGTGTTTTTGAGGTCTCGAGATTCGACATTGGAGCAGCATCAGGTCGGCTTTTCCAACACAGAAGAATTCGTCCCACCCAGGGACGAATTGCAGTCAGAATTCGTCCTGCCCAGGGACGAATTCCAGTTGAAGGCAGATTGGCCGACTGTCTCGATGGCAGTGGCCTTCTGGTGATGTTTTCTGTCCTCTGTCAGGTTTTTAGGTCATTTAGAGTCATTTTACTCACTGTTTCAGACAAATGTTTGCATGCATCTTTTGGCGATTTTAGAGAACAAACACTTCTTATGTGCAACAGGTGCTACTGACATCTTCGTTGTTTCTTTGTTCGCAGGAGGAGCAGCAGAGGTCAAGGACTCATCGACATCAGCGGCGGCATCATCTTGGCCCGCCCATTTCAAGTGTGGGCACGCGGAAAGAGGAACCTTAAGTCTCGATTGTAGTCAAATTCTTTTAACGCTCCTAGCCCCTGAAAAGGGAGGAGGCGTATTTGTAACAGAGATCAAGAAAGTTTAATGAAAGGGCTGTGTTTTCTCCATTTGCTTGTGTCTCTTCCAATGCGTTTCTTTCATTTCATGCAATTTACATTTCTAGGACTTAAGCGTATTTGATTTTGAATGCATCGCAATTAGTGTTTCCTTTGCCCGGAATCTCGTGCTTTCAATTGTAATACCTCCAACATACCCTTTATTACATTATTTGGTAGGAAGGATTTTTTCCTTCAATCTCTAATTCTTCTTTCTCTTCATTATTTAGCTCCGAATTTGGCATGGCTAGATATATACAACTTTCATTAGGTCTTCCTTTATAAATTATTTGTGTCTACCTCTGGATCAATGTATTTTTCAAAATGTAATATATTATTTGATTCTTTACCAATGTACCATAATGTGTACATATTTAGATTATGAGTTTATTAGGACTTAAGTGCTAAAGTAATGTAATAAATGCACAAGTGTTAGAATGTGCAATGATGTAAATGTGCATGTAGTGAACATGTACATAAGTCATTAGAATAGAATAGTGAGGTTTCATATGAATATTGAAGGTAAAGAGTTGTATCTCATTATATATAGGTCTTCATAAAGTAGAAGATGAAGAGATATCCATTGAATAACATTGTATATTTTCATGAGCTTTCATTAATGGCTATTTCTTAAGTTTTTTATGAAGTTTCTTATCATATTTTCATGCATATTAGCTAGCCATTATAATATTTATAACATTATATGCTTATTTCCATACTTGTGGTTGAATTTCCTTTAAGTTTATAACTTCAATTGATAAAAATGGTATCATAGCACTAGTTAGATCAATAGGAAATAGAGAAGATCCATAAAGATATTGAAAGGAGATACAAATCTCATTTTCAAAAAATTTGAAATTATTTTTGGCTAGAGTTTTTTAGAGAGTTGAAGAATAACTTGTGAAGACTAGAACTCAACATTGCTTCCACTATATTTGCCATCCAACCAGTGAATATTTTTCTATAGATTTTTAGAAATTTCTTCTATCATTTCCTAATACTTTGTTGTAGAGTGGATATTTGGAGTCCTAAGGAAAAGGTTCCAATACGAGATTTACATATTAAAGACTCCTAGTTGAATATTGATAAAAATATCTAGTGGCCAAGGAATCCATATTTAAGATTGAAAACTTCACATTGAATAAGAGGTCCATAGAATGTCCTTTCGAAGAAATTTTATAGTTGGAATATTGAGCATTGAGAAGGACTAACAAAAGTTTGAAGAACACAAACTTATACTGAGAAGGGGGGTGAACAGTTTAAGACCACTTTTTACTTTTATTTCCAATCAATATTATGCAATGTATAGATAGCAATATCAATAACAATAATCAAATAAATACACAAATCACCACACATAATAGATACACCAATTTAATGTGGTTCACCCAATGTGGGCTACTCCACGGAGAAAATATTTCACTATAATTTTCTCAATCAAAATCTTGGGAATCCTTTCCCTGTAACAATATTTATGGACCTCTATATCCAAAAGAGATACCAATCCACTAATCAAGTTCATGGATATCTATCCATAGGAGACACCAATCTTCTCTGCTTTGGCTGGTGTTCTTCTAGAAGAACTGCTACCTCCACTGCACTAGGTAATGGATATTTATCCACTAAAAACTCCTATCCTCACTCATAAGACCCGTACTCACTACCCTAGCTAATGGATCTCTATCCATTGGAGACTATCATTCTCTATACTCTGTCACCTCCAAAGCTTACTCTTAGCTCTGTCCACATAGCCGCAATCTATCACAAATCTATCCTTCGATCTAGCACAAATATAAACTAAACATAGTCCTTCGGTCTAGCACAAATCTATCCTCAATTTCTATCCTCAAACCTTAACATAGAGCTTGATTTAATATTAAATCAATTCTTCTAGATCTTCCCCAAACCTTAACTCAAGGTTTGAACAAATAAATCAATAAAATCTACTCATAATTCTTCCACAAAATCTCACACTAATCTGTCTACAATTCCTCTCTATAACTTGTCCAATATGCTCAAAAATTCCTCACTAGAACTTGTTCAATCTGCTCAATAATATATGTCCTCAATTCTATATTCTAAGCTTCTCCAAAAGCTCATACTAATCTATCTACAAGTCTTCTCTAATACTTGCCTCAAATATACTCAACAAGTCCTCACTAGAACTTGCTCAATCTCATAGAAACATATAGAGAATTGTTAGACTCAATATGCTTCACATTCACTACAATGCTCAATCACTTTCAATCTTTCTTTTTATCACAAAAACATATAGAGAATTGTTAGAGACTCAATATGTTTCACACTTACAAACACTCAATCTCTTTCTCAAATCAATTTAGAATATGGAACAATTTGTTTCACAGAAATTGAACTATAACGTCACCACATCCACTCAACTAAGCTCAATCACTTCTACTCAATCAATCACTTCAACAATAATGCTTATCAAGTAATCCTCGCATAAAATGATACTCATGATATTTGCAAACCCTATTTCAAGTTCTTTACTCAAACAATAACTTCAACAACAATGCTCATAAAACAATCCTTACATAACAATAATACTCATAATATTGCAAATCCTAGTTCAAGATAGTTCACCACTTCACATAACAATGATACTCATGAACTTGCACAAACCCTAGTTCAATAGAGTTCACAACTTCACATAACAATGATACTCATGAACTTGCACAAATCCTAGTTCAATATAGTTCACAACTTCACATAAAAATGATACTCATGTTCTTTGAAACCCTAATCCAATATTCAATCTCAAAAAGAAGGAATCTCAATCACCCAACAATGAAGTATGCATTCACTCACTCAAAATATCCAACAATGCTTCAAACAAGGTTTATAGCATTTACTTCCATTTCAAAAAACTCATCACTCAACAAACCCACAAAGGAAAACTTAACCAAGTCCTTTGTACTCCAATATTGTTTTCACAACCAATCAATTATTTCAACCAAAGAAGAATGTGCCCATACCTTTTACTTTATGAATAATAGACTTCAAAACCTATCTCAATTATAACCACTTTTCTTGCCAACCACAAAGGTTAGATGACAAGAATTATCACTCTAACACTTCTTCAAAATATTTCTTCAATACAAATATAATACTCAAATACACCTTATAATCTCCAACTTTAAAATAATATTCAACAACCTTCAATCTCAAAAATAAACTTCTTTACTACCTTATAACTCCTTAATCACTTAAAAATTCAATTCAGAAATCAAAGTTTTGCATTCCCCTTTTAAATCCCCTAAACAAATTATAATCCAAATTAATTATGCAAAAATTTTAATTAACATAAACCTTTGGAAACAAAAAAATATTTTTCCCTTCTTATTTTTTGCAAGCCAAGTCAACCCAAACAATGCGTATACCTCTATTATATTGCCAAAAATGCCTTGGTATGATTCGAACCGCCAATGGTTCTCCCCCAAGCATTTCCATAGCGTTTGCACCCACAAACTAGGTTGTGTGGCTCCACAAAAACCAAAAGGCACAAACGTGTCTTTGACTTCCTTCTTCCTCGAACGACACAAACTCAACAAGAACCTCCCTTCATCAAAATGACATGCACGAGGTTTGAACCTGCACCAGGCATCCCGAACGTGTCTAATGCAACCCTTGGCTACCAACTCAGCTATGAGGGGCTTCGAGTAGATTTCAAAGGCCACTCACTCGTGTTCTCTTCTACGCTCAAACACATGTGAAAAATGCAAGTCTTTCCTTTGCACAAGCCAATAAACAATCGCATGGATGATTTTTCAAATGCCAGACTTTGGCATTATTTTTATGCAAACTATATCATACTCCAACGTCGATGAGTATTCAAATTTTAATTTGAATTTGAATATTAAAATATTAAATAAATATTTTAAATTAAACCTTAGCACCCATCATTATTTAAATTAAAATTTTAATTTAAATTAAATCTGCTTGTGGGTCTTTTCCAACTTGATCCTTGATCTTCTTAAACTTGATTTTTGATCTGAAATAATAATAATAAAATATTATTATTTAATTTAAACTTGCTTCTCCTTCCTTGGGTTTTTATTCTTTGAGACCTCCTAGGTATATAATATTTAAAAATAAATATTTTAACCTATTACTTTTAAAGACCTTCTTGCTTTTGGTAGAAACACTTATATCCTCAAATATGATGAACATAGCACAAGAATTATTTTGACATCAATGACAACAAACACTCCTAAAAATGTCCAACAATATCCCCTTTGTCATTCATGGCAACACAATTAGTTGGCAAAGGTTCACCTTTGAGGCTCGAGGCTAAGAATGAACTCTTATCTTAGCCCCTCCCCCACCTCCTCTTGAGGTGGTTAACTCTGGAGTGGGAGTATTTCTACTTCGAGCATACACTACTCTTTTATTTTGTCTACTTTCCTCCTCATTTGATCCTTCTGATTCCTCTGACTATTTATGTTCCTACTTGCATTTGGAATCTCTGCTCTACATCACTTTGTTGTATGTCCATCATTATTGCACTTAAAACACTAAATGTTATTATTCCTTGGAGGTACAAATATCTTGGGATTGCTTATGATAAAGCCATGTCATATTCCTTTTATTAACCCTGCAATTTGATGAGCAAGGTGCAGCAACAGTATTGTCATTGTTGTCAACACAGTCATAAAAATCGGTTGATGCGGTGGACAGGAGTTAAGAGGATCTTCAGAGTATGTACAATGATTTTCCAAAAGATAGAAGTGACCCATATGCGAAAAATCAAAAGAAAATCACAAGGAAGAAAACTATTGCGATATCGCGACATGTTGAGCAAGAAAGGAAAACTGTCGCGATATCGTGACATGTTGGGAAGAAAGCAAAACTGTCGTGATTTCACGACATGTTCGGAGAGAAAACGCAAGCAAGAAAAACTGTCATGATTTCGCGACATGTTCGGAGAGAAAGCACAAGCAAGCAAAATCGTTACGATTTCATGACATGTTCGGAGAGAAAGCACAAGCAAGCAAAACTGTCACGATTTCGTGACATGTTTGGAGAGAAAGCGCAAGCAAGCAAAACTGTCATGATTTTGTGACATATTGCAAGAGAGATAGTACGAAAGAAAAAGTGTCACGATTTTATGACATGTTGGAAGAGAAAAAGGCAAGTAGAAAAAGTGTCGCGATTTCGTGACATATTGCAAGAGAGATTGTACGGACGAAAAAGTGTCACGATTTCATGACATGTTGGAAGAGAAAAAGGCAAGTAGAAAAAGTGTCATGATTTCACGACATATTGCAAGAGAGATTGTACGGACGAAAAAGTGTCACGATTTTGCGACATGTTGGAAGAGAAAAAGGCAAGTAGAAAAAGTGTCATGATTTCGCGACATATTGCAAGAGAGATAGTACGAAAGAAAAAGTGTCACGATTTTGCGACATGTTGGAAGAGAAAAAGGCAAGTAGAAAAAGTGTCACGATTTCGTGACATATTGCAAGAGAGATTGTACGGAAGAAAAAGTGTCACGATTTCGTGACATGTTGGAAGAGAAAAAGGCAAGTAGAAAAAGTGTCATGATTTCATGACATATTGCAAGAGAGATTGTACGGAAGAAAAAGTGTCACGATTTCATGACATGTTGGAAGAGAAAAAGGCAAGTAGAAAAAGTGTCGCGATTTCGTGACATATTGCAAGAGAGATTGTACGGAAGAAAAAGTGTCGCGATTTCGTGACATATTGAAGAGAAGAGAAAGAAAAGTGTCACGATTTTGCGACATATTGCGAAGAGAATGCAAGAAGGAAAAGTGTCACGATTATCGTGACATGTCGCATTTTCGTGACTTGAAAATAGCAGGAAGCAGAGAAGGAAAAGTGTCGCGATATCGTGACATGTCGCATTTTTGCGACTTGAAAAGAGTAGGAAGGCAGAGAAGGAAAAGTGTCGCGAATATCGCGACATGTCGCATTTTTTCGTGACTTGAAGAGAGAGGAAGGAAAGGAAAAGTGTCACGATTTCGTGACATGTCGCATTCTTGCGACTTGAAAAGTAGGAAGGAAGAGAAGAAAAAGTGTCATGATATCGCGACATGTCGCATTTTCATGACCCGAAGGTAAGAGAAAGAGCAAAGGAGAAAAAGTGTCGTGATATCGTGACATGTCGCATTTTTGCGACTCTAGGAGGAGAGAGAAAGTAAGAAGGCAGAAGTGTCACGATATCACGACAAAAGTAAAAAGGAAGAGTACAGAGGTGAAAGTGTCACGATATCACGACATGTTGTTTTGGTAACAGAAGAAAGGAGGTAAAAGTGTCACGATATCATGACATGTGTTTTCACGGTACAAGCAAACAGAAAGCAAGGAGGCGAAAGTGTCGCGATATCACGACATGTTGTGTTTTCGTGGGTACAAGCCGAGAAGAGGACAAAGAGGCAAAAGTGTCACGATTTCATGATAGGTCGCTTTGGCATGAGCTAAAAATAGAACCCAATGAAATAAGATATGTGACCATTAACTGAAGTTATACAGCAGTTACAGGGGCCATTACAAAAGAAAATCATGCAGCTAATAAAAGAACAGTCAAAGAAGGAGAAATCGAACAGTCATATAAATAGAATCGAATATGCATGCATGCAAGAAAAAGAATACGAACAGTCATGACCGAGAAGATGAACAATCATGGTAGGGGTATATGTGTCAATTCGTAACATGCATCGTGTTTGATGAAAAGCCTACCCTATATATATACAAAAGCAGTTACAGTTAGAAGGTGTTACAACTGACAAGTGGCGCATGAGAAATGAAAGAAGGAGTTACAACTGGAGTTACAAAGATACAATATGGTTATAAAAGGAGGTCTACGTGAAGAATTAAGCATTGCTAAAATTGTGTGAAAGTGTTGCAAGAAGGGGGTTGAAAGAGTGTTGCAAGAGAGTATTCAGCAGAGCAGTGAGAGCCATAAAAGAGTAGTAAGTAGAGCTTTAAGAGTGTGTGGTGTTTTGGTGAATAGTGAGAGAGGTTGGGTTAGCAACAGACCAGTCAGGGTCTTGTATAAGCGAAGGCATTTTTATGTCAATCTTATAGTTTCAAAAGTGCAGTCCAAGTTGGTGCTTGGAATTAGGGGTTGGTGCTCCTTTCTGTTGGTGTAGAGAAATTAGGGGTTGGTGCTCCTTTCTGTTGGTGCAGATAAATCAGGGGGTTGGTGCTCCTTCCAGTGGGTGCTGGTAAAGTGATTGTAAAATTGGTATTTTGCAAAGGCTGGATTTGGATGGGAATCCAAGCAGTCATTTTTGAGGAGTAGCCAAATTGGTGAACCTCGTTACATCGTGTGTTGTGGAATGCTCTCTTGTTATATTTGCTTTATTGGGTTTTAAGTTTTCATTGTTTTGGCATTAATAGTTGAAGATTTAAGTTTTTAATAGCTACACTGATTCACCCCCCCTCTTAGTGTCATTGTGAGACTAACAATTGGTATCAGAGCCAAGTTCCTGAACAAGCTTAATCGGCTAAGGTGATCTTGGAAGTGAGACAATGGCAGGTGGTGAAGGATTCTCATCAAACAAAGCACCATTGTTTGACGAAACTAATTACGCATTCTGGAGACTCAGGATGCAGACATATTTGTGTTCTCTGGGATACGACATTTGGGAATCAGTAGACAGTGGATACACCATACCCACCACTCCTCCAACCGATGTTGCCGGTAAGAAACTGTTTGAGAATAACTCTAAAGCAAAGAATGCTATCATGTGCGGTTTGGTGGACAACGAACTGATAAAGATTATGAGTTGTAAAATGGCAAAAGATATGTGGGACAAACTAAGGAGCATTCATGAAGGAGACGACAAGATCAAGGAGGCCAAGTTACAAACGCATCGAGCTCAGTTCGAAGCATTAAAGATGAATGAGGATGAGAACATAGAGGCATACATGCTGAGAGTTAATGGAATCATTAATGCGATTAGAGGACTCGACGAGGAAATGGAAGATGTTGTCGTCATGAAAAAGGTACTAAGATCTCTTCCCCAAAGATTTGATTCCAAAGTTTCTGCAATAGAAGAAGCTAAAGATCTTAATACTTTTAGTATGGATGAGATGCATGGTTCTTTGACTGCATATGAGATGAGAATAGGAAAAACTAAACCCATAGATAGAGAAGCTGCTTTTAAAGCACATAAAAATATAAAAGCAAAACAAGAATCCGAGGAAGAAGAGACATCAGATGAAACAGAAGCAAACTTTGTTCGAAAACTAATCAGGGGAAAAGGAAAATACAGAGGAAAGCTACCATTTAAGTGTTTCAACTATGGAGGCATTGGGCACTTTGCAGCTAAATGTCCTCTTAATGAGAAAAGCAAAAGTGATGAAGGTTCACACCAAGAAAGAAGTGACTGGAAGAAGAAACCAAATTTTAGAAAAGGAAACTTCAAGAAGAAAAGTTTCATATCCAAGAATGTCAGTCCTTCAGAAGACAGCTCTGGTGAGGATTCTGAAGAAGAAAAAGGTGAAGCTCTTTTCATGGCATTTGAAGAAGAAAAAATAGAGGAAAAATAGGAATGCAATAAAAACCTTGAGGCTGAGGCTGAAGTAGATCTGGAAGGTGAGTTGGTCGCTGCACTTAAAGAGCTGAGTTTAGAAAGGAAAAAGAATAAGAAAACTTCAAGAAAGCTTGAGGATGCCAATGAAATCATATCCAGCTTGAAAGTATAGATAGATGAATTTAAGAAAATATCTAAAGATATCGAAGTACAATTAACCATGAAAATAGATGAGTGCAGCAAGTTAGAAGAAGAGATTGTTGGTTTAAGGATACAGCTAGAAGAGATGAATCAAAAATTGAGTTGCTATCACAAACTTGAAGGAAGTTCTGTGAAGCTGGACAAGATTATAAATAACCAAAGGACTACAGGCATCAAATTTGGTTTAGGTTTCATCGAAGGAGAATCATCAAATGGATCAAAGGCCATAACTATAGAACCCATAAAGAATGAAGATAAGATCAGGGTTGATCAAGAAAAAATGAATCATGCTAAAGAAAGCAATAAAGCCAGGCAAGAGAGGAGTATTGACAATGATGGATTCACCAATGTCACTCATCAAAGGAGAAGAAGATTTATGGCTCCCACTACAAAATGGCAAAGACCATCACCCAGGTTCACTCATTCCTTTTCTGGTTATTGTTTTAAATGCAATGGTTATGGTCATAAGATTTTAGATTGCAAGTATAATGTAGGACAAAGGAACTTTACCAGTAGAAATGTTTTTTCACCGCTGATGGATTATGCAGTAGAATGTTATAACTATCATAATTTTGGGCACATTGCAAGAAATTGTCGAAGTACATTTGCAGCAAATAAACATCAGGGAAGAAAATTTCAACCAAATGGTTTGAGACAAAATAGAAAATTTCTAGAAAAACATACACAGGCTACTGACAAAGAAAAGTCAAAACAAGTGACCAAAATTGTAATCAAACCAGAGTGGAAAGAAAAGGAGCGACCCAAGGAAGAAAAGGAATCCTTGATCGTACAGACAACATTTAAAGCACAGAACAAATCTGCACCATGGATACTTGATAGTGGATGCTCAAGTCATATGACAGGTGACAAACAAAAATTTGAGAAGTTACAGAAATATGAAGGTGGTTCTATAAAATTTGGAAATAATGATGGAGCTAAGATAGTTGGCAAAGGATCAGTTAAGATCAGTGACGGAAAAATCAAGTCAAAAGAAGTCTTGTTTGTGATTGGTCTGAAGCATAACTTGTTAAGCGTAAGTCAGATTTGTGACAGAGGTCATGAAGTAATTTTCAAGAAGCGGGGTTGTGAAGTCAGAACAGCAAACTATGGAAAGTTGATAGCAACTGGATCAAGGACATCTGGCAACCTGTATACTCTCTCAGAGACTTCAGAAGGAGCATGCTTGATTGGACAGGAAGAAGAAAATTGGTTGTGGCACAAGAGGCTCGGTCATATCAATTTTGACAATCTAGTAAAAATCAGCTCAAAAAGGGCAGTAAGAGATATTCCCACCATTGGTAAACCTTTAAATAGCATTTGTGCCTCATGCCAAAAGGGGAAGCAAACTAGAGCCACATTTAAAACAAAAGAGTACTTCACAAGCAAACCATTAGAACTAATACATACTGATTTATGTGGACCCATGAGAACACAAAGCATAAATGGTGACAAATACTTTATGTTGTGCATAGATGACTATTCCAGGATGACATGGGTACTATTTTTGAAGCTTAAATCAGATGCCTTTGAGATGTTCAAGATTTTCAAAAAACAAGTTGAGAATCAAACAGGAAAAAGGATTAAATGTGTGAGATCAGATAGAGGAGGAGAGTTCATTTCAGAGGAGTTTACAGAGTACTATCAAAAATATGGGATTAGGAGACAGTTTTTAGCAGCAAGGACACCTCAGCAGAATGGTGTGGTAGAAAGAAAGAACAGGACAGTGCAGGAAATGGCATGGACTATGTTGACTGAGAGCAAAATAGCAGACAGATTTTGGAAAGAGGCAGTCCATACTATGGTATACATCCAAAATAGGTGCATGTTGAGGACGCATGAAAGCAAAACTCCGTATGAGCTGTGGTTCGGTAGAAAGGCAACAACAAGATACTTTAAAGTTTTTGGCAGTAAGTGTTACATCAAAAGAACTGAAGATAATCTTGGTAAGTTTGAAGATAGAGCTGATGAAGGTATTTTTCTTGGCTATTCGACAAAAAGCAAAGCCTACACATGCTACAACAAGAGGCTAAAGAAAATTGTGGAGAGTGCCGATGTTAAAGTTGATGAAGGTAGGGAACGAGAAATAAGCTATAAAGAAAACTACCCAATTTATGAAGAAGTTATTGAAGGAGATGAGGAAAAAGGAACGGAAAAGAAATAGAAAATTGAATCAGATGATTTAAGTAGTGATTCAGAAGAGGAAGAAAACAAGAAATTCAAAATAGGCAGCTGGCAGAAAAATCATCCTAGAGAGCAAATAATTGGAGACCCCACAGTTGGTGTTCAGACAAGAAAAAGAGTAGTAAGTAACTACTCTCTATTATCCAGCATAGAGCCCAAAAATATTGCTGAAGCAAGCAAAGATGAAAGTTGGATGATGGCTATAAATGAAGAATTAGATCAGATCGAGAAAAACAAAACCTGGGAGTTAGTACCAAGACCTGCAAATAAAAATATAATCGATACTAAATGGATTTTTCGAAACAAATTGAATGAAGATGGACAAGTAGTCAGGAATAAAGCAAGATTGGTCTGTAAAGGCTATGCACAAGTTGAAGGTATTGACTTTGAGGAAACCTTTGCACCTGTGGCTAGACTAGAGGCAATCAGAATGTTTCTGGCTTTAGCAGTTCACAAGAATTTCAAAGTTTATCAAATGGACGTGAAATCAGCATTTCTGAATGGAAAACTTGAAGAAGAGGTCTATATTGAGCAGCCTGATGGTTTCCAACTTGGTGATAATCCCAACTTCGTATGCAAGTTGAAGAAAGCATTGTATGGCTTGAAACAGGCACCCAGAGCATGGTATGCAAGGCTAGACAACTATCTTACTCAACAAGGGTTCAAAAAGGGTATGGTAGATAGCAATTTGTATGTCAAAACAGAGAATGGCCATCTCATTGTCCTTGTTGTATACGTAGATGATATCATTTTTGGTAGCAGCAATGATGAGTCATGTAAGGATTTAGCAAATAAGATGCAAAAAGAATTTGAAATGTCAATGATTGGTGAACTTTCGTATTTTCTCGGACTGCAAGTTAATCAAAATGAGAAGGGCATATTTATTTCTCAAGTTAAATATGTGAAAGAGATGCTAAAAAAGTTCACAATGGAGGATTGTAAGCTTGTTAGCACTCCCATGACAACAGGATGCAAGTTGAGCAAGGATGAAAAATCTCCAGATGTTGATCAAACCATGTACAGATCTATGATTGGGAGCCTATTGTATTTGACAGCTACCAGACCAGATATCTTGCAGGTAGTTTGCATGGTAGCACGATTTCAGGCGAGTCCCAAGGAGACTCATGTGACAGCAGTGAAGAGGATTCTTCGGTATCTAAAGGGTACTATGGAGTATGGGTTATGGTATCCGAAAGGTAAGGACTTCACTCTTATTGCGTATTCAGATGCAGATTGGGCAGGATGTGTCGATGATAGAAAGAGTACCAGTGGAGGTGCATTCTATCTTGGAGACAGGTTGGTTGCATGGCACAGTAAGAAACAAGAATCAGTCTCTTTATCCACAATAGAGGCAGAATATATTGTAGCAACTACGTGTTGTACGTAGGTCTTATGGATGAAACAAACCCTGAAAGATCTTGGCATTAACTTCAATGAGCCAATTTCAGTTAAGTGTGATAACACCAATGCCATTAACATCTCAAAGAATCCAGTTATGCATTCTCGCACAAAACATATTGCTATCCGATATCACTTTCTGAAGGAGAAAGTTGCGGAAGAAGAGGTAAAGTTGGATTTTGTCCCAACTACAGAGCAAGTAGCGGATATCTTCACAAAACCGTTGCCCAAAGAAATTTTTGAGTACCTTCGCAATAAATTGGGAGTGGTCATGCTTCCCAAGCACTGACTAGCTATCGGGACCACATTCTCAGGGGGAGCATTTATATATTTGATTATCTTTGTGCTCATATTTGTAATTTTTGCTAACTGTCATAACGTGTGCCTGAGAATGTTGTGCATGGACTCAGGGGGAGTCTACAGCAGCCCTTTGGTATTATTGTCAAAGGGGGAGAAGAATTACAGGAAATTGCACGAGTGTTGCCAACAATTCCAAAGGGGGAGATTGATGAGCAAGGTGCAGCAACAGTATTGTCATTGTTGTCAACACAGTCAGACAGATCGGTTGATGCAGTGGACAGGAGTTAAGAGGATCTTCAGAGTATGTACAGTGATTTTCCAAAAGATAGAAGTGACCCATATGCAAAAAATCAAAAGAAAATCACAAGGAAGAAAACTGTCGCGATATCGCGACATGTTGAGCAAGAAAGGAAAATTGTCACGATATCGTGACATGTTGAGCAAGAAAGAAAACTGTCACGATATCATGACATGTTCAGAAAGAAGAAAAGTCACGATTTCGACATGTTCAGAAGCGATTTCATGACATGTTCGGAGAGAAAGGCAAGAAGAAAACTGTCACGATTTCATGACATGTTCGGAGAGAAAGGCAAGAAGAAAAATATCATATTTCATGACATATTAATAAAATGTCACGATTTCACGACATGTTGGAAGAGAAAAGGCAAGTAGAAAAAGTGTCATGATTTCATGACATATTGCAAGAGAGATTGTACGGAAGAAAAAGTGTCACGATTTCATGACATGTTGGAAGAGAAAAAGGCAAGTAGAAAAAGTGTCACGATTTCATGACATATTGCAAGAGAGATTGTACGGAAGAAAAAGTGTCACGATTTCATGACATGTTGGAAGAGAAAAAGGCAAGTAGAAAAAGTGTCACGATTTCATGACATATTGCAAGAGAGATTGTACGAAGAAAAAGTGTCACGATTTCAGACATGTTAAAAAAAAGAAGAAAAGTGTCACGATTTCATGACATATTGCATTTAAGAGAGAAAGAAGAGAAAAAGTGTCATGATTTCGCGACATGTCGCATTTTCATGACTTGAAAAGAGAGAAAGAAGAGAAGGAAAAGTGTCACGATATCATGACATGTCGCATTTTCACGACTTGAAAAGAGAAGAAGGAAAAAGGAAAAGTGTCACGATATCATGACATGTCACATTTTTGTGACTTGAAAAGAGAGGAAGGCTGAGAAGGAAAAGTGTCGCGATATCGCGACATGTCGCATTTTCATGACTCGAAAAGGGAAGAAGGAAGAGAATGAAAAAGTGTCGCGATATCACGACATGTCACATTTTCACGACCCGAAGGTAAGAGAAAGAGCAAAGGAGAAAAAGTGTCACGATATCGCGACATGTCGCATTTTCGTGACTCTAGGAGGAGAGAGAAAGTAAGAAGGCAGAAGTGTCGCGATATCACGACAAAAGTAAAAAGGAAGAGTACGGAGGCGAAAGTGTCGCGATATCACGACATGTTGAAAAAGAAGGAGGCGAAAGTGTCATGATATCGCGACATGTGTTTTCATGGGTACAAGCAAACAGAAGCAGCAAGGAGGCGAAAGTGTCGCGATATCGTGACATGTGTTTTCAGGGTGCAAGCCGAGAAGAGGACAAAGAGGCAGAAGTGTCACGATTTCGTGATAGGTCGCTTTGGCACGAGCTAAAAATAGAACCCAACCAAAATAAGATATGTGACCGTTAACTGAAGTTATGCAGTTACAGGGGCCATTACAAAAGAAAATCATGCAGCTAATAAAAGAACAGTCGAAGAAGGAGAAATCGAACAGTCGTATAAATAGAATCGAATATGCATGCATGCACAGAAAAGAATACGAATAGTCATGACCGAGAAGATGAACAATCATGGTAGGGGTATATGTGTCAATTCGTAACATGCATCGTGTTTGACGAAAAGCCTACCCTATATATATACAAAAGGAGTTACAGTTAGAAGGCGTTACAACTGACAAGTGGCGCATGAGAAATGAAAGGAGTTACAACTGGAGTTACAAAGATACAATATGGTTATAAAAGGAGGTCTACGTGAAGAATTAAGTGCTGCTGAAATTGTGTGAAAGTGCTGCAAGAAGGGGGTTGAAAGAGTGTTGTAAGAGAGTATTCAGTAGAGCAGTGAGAGCCATAAAAGAGCAGTAAGCAGAGCTTTAAGAGTGTGTGGTGTTTTGGTGAATAGTGAGAGAGGTTGGGTTAGCAACAGACCAATCAGGGTCTTGTATAAGCGAAGGCATTTTTATGTCAATCTTATAGTTTCAAAAGTGCAGTCCAAGTTGGTGCTTGGAATTAGGGGTTGGTGCTCCTTTCTGTTGGTGCAGAGAAATTAGGGGTTGGTGCTCCTTTCTGTTGGTGCAGATAAATCAAGGGGTTGGTGCTCCTTCCAGTGGGTGCTGGTAAAGTGATTGTAAAATTGGTATTTTGCAAAGGCTAGATTTGGATGGGAATCCAAGCAGTCATTTTTGAGGAGTAGCCAAATTGGTGAACCTCGTTACATCGTGTGTTGTGGAATGCTCTCTTGTTATATTTGCTTTATTGGGTTTTAAGTTTTCTTTGTTTCGGCATTAATAGTTGAAGATTTAAGTTTTTAATAGCTACACCGATTCACCCCCCTCTCAGTGTCATTGTGAGACTAACACAATTCATTGCATTGTGACAAAAATTATTATAAAAGTAGAAATACCCTTGAAATAACTATCTGTTCCTGAAGTTTCCATATTCTTGTCTTTCATGTTTCTTGCACTATGAAGCCTTGTGCTCAAATTTATGACATGAGAAACATCATCCATTGAAATTTCCTTGCCTCAAAATCATTGGTCTCTTAGTCTCTATTACTTTGTGTTGATTCCTATTCCATCTATTTCTCCTTTGTGCATTATTTCTTTCCTTGTTGAACTTTATGTTTTCCAAATCATCCTCATAAGTCTCACTTTCTCTTACACTATCTACTTCTGAATTTTGTTCTTCTTCAAAACTTGATGTTGACTCCTCTTCCTGTTTCTTTTGTACCTATTCAAAACCAAGACCTGTCTTGCTTGATGTAGGCTTTTGTGTCTTGATAAACTTATCCAAATTCTTTGAGCTTCTTCCAAACCTGTATAACCTGTATTTAGACTCTTTTATTTCTTCCCTTAGTAGAGCCACTTCATGTTTTAACCTTTCACATTCTAATACCTTTGCTTCTAACTTATCTTTGAACTTATTTATCTTAGTCATTGACTTGTTTAGATCCTCTATAAGCTTTCCTTTATCTTCATCACATTCTTTAAACTAAATCTTAAATTGGGAGTTTTTCTTTATTACCTTATTTAATGTGTTAAGAGCATAAATAAGCTCTCCCTCAAGATCAACTTCTTTTTCTGATTCTTCCTCTATTTGTTTACCTTTGAAAACATCTTCATTCTTTTATAACCTATATTCTATAGGATCACCTCCTTCTTCTTCTAGTGCCATTAGAATATTCTCTTCTGGTCCTTCAAGTGTATCCTCATATTCGTCATCACTAAAATTGAAACCAATATTTGTACAACTATCTTCAAGATGTCCAAAGTTACCACATCTAAAACACATACGAATTATTGGTGACCTTTTCTTAACTTCTTCCTTTTCTTTTGTCAAAATAGAACTTCATATTTATCATTATCTAAGAAACTATTATCACTATCACTTGAGTACTTACTTGCCTTATCTACATAGTAACTCTTATTTTGTCTTTGAAATAACTTATTTCCTTGTTTGCTTTCTCCATCCTTACCTTTCTTTTGGTACCTATATTTTTTTATTCTCTATTCTTATGATCCTATTTTTCTTCATCATTGCTATTTCTAGCTTCTTTAAAATCAGTTTCATAGTGACCATACTTTCCACAATTAAAACATATAATATATTTTGCATCTTTAAATCTTCTTGGATCCTTATTCCTTTTGCCATAATTTACTTCTTCATCATTGGATGACTCATTGCTTGAATATGACTTATTACCCTTTGTATTCTTAGTATATTTAAAGTCTTCTTCCTTTTGTATATTAGGATCTTTTGTTTTTATCTCAAAATTTGTTAGAATACCAAGTAATTCATCTCTTGTCAAAAATTCACCATCTTTTGCTTCCTCTATAGCAAAAATCTTTTCACTAAACCTTTTTTGGAGAGATCTTAAGATCTTATCACAAACAGTAGATTCTTGAACCTCAAGTCCAATTCCTTGCATGGCGTTAACAACCTCATCTAAATGAAGTAGATAAGCACTAATTTTTTCTCATCCTTCATTCTTAATTCTTCACATTATCCTTTGAGATTTTGTATCTTTGCATTTTTGACACTTTTATCTCTTTCATATATGACTTGCAATTTAACCCAAATATATTTTACTGATTTGCAATGCATAACCTTTATGAACTTTGTTCTATGTAAATATTTCAAAATTGTATTTATTTCTTTTGAATTGTAATGATGTAGAAGTGTACCATATTTATTTGTAGGTGGAGTAGCTAGTGGTCTATATCCATTTTCAACTACTTCCCATATTTCATTGCCAAGTGCCATCATATGAATCTTCATTCTCATACTCCAAAATACTTAATCACTTCCATAAAATATTGGTGTTGAATTATCATGTGACACATTCCTAGAATCCATTTTGTTCTTGTAATATTTTTCTTCAAGCTATTAAACTCTTCCAAAGGAAATCACTCTAATACCAAATAAAGAAAACAATCTTATACTGAGAGAGGGGTGAAAAATATAAGACCATTTTTTAATTTTTTTTCTAATCAATATTATGCAATGTATAGACCATAATATCAACAATGGTAATCAAAGCAATACACAAATCACCACACACAATAGAGACAACAATTTAATGTGGTTCATCCAATGTAGGCTACTCCATGGAGAAAATATTTTACTAAAATTTTCTCAATCAATCTATTGGGAATCATTTCCCTATTACAATGTTTATGGACCTTTGTCCAAAGGAGACACCAATCCCCTAATAAAATTTATGGATCTCTATCCAAATGAGACACAAATATCCTCTTCTTTGGTTGGTGATCTTCTAGAAAAACTGCTACCTCCACTGCACTAGCTAATGTATCTTTATCTACTAAAGACTCCTATTGTCACTCAGAAGACATATCCTCACTACCCTTGCTAATGGATCTCTATCCACTGGAGATTGTCATCCTCTAGACTCTGTCACCTCCAAAGGTTACTCTCAGCTCTATCTTAAATCTACACTAAATACAGTCTTTAGGTCTAGCATAAATCTGCTCAATCTCTATCTCTAATATGGTATAAAATTATCCTTAAATCTACACCAAATTTTATCCATAAATCTGCACTAAACATAGTCCTTCGGTCTAGCACAAGTATGTCCTCAATCTCTATCCTCAAGATTGAACACAAATCTTGACTTAATCTTAAGTCAATTCTATTAGATCTACCCCAAACCTTAACTCAAGGTTTGAACAAATCAATAAATCAACTCTTCTCACAAGTCTTCTGAAAGACTTATCTCAAATATACCTTGTAAACTTCCACAAAAGCTCACACTAATCTGTCCGTAAGTCCTCTCTAGAACTTTTCCAATATACTCAACAAGTCCTCACTAGAATTTGTCCAAACTACTCAATAATATCTATCCTTAATTTTGTATTGTAAGATTCCCCAAAATCTCATCACTAGTCTGTCTACAAGTCTTCTCTAAGACTTACCTCAAATCTTCTCAAAAAGTCCTCACTAGAACTTGTTCAATATCATAGAAACATATAGAGAATTGTTAGAGACTCAATATGCTTCACATTCACTACAATGCTCAATCACTTTCAATCTCTCTTTTTATCACAAAAACATAGAGAGAATTATTAGATACTCAATATGTTTCACACTTACAAACACTCAATATCTTTATCAAAACAATTTATAATATGGAACAATTTGTTTCACAAAACTTGAACTATCACTTCACCACATCCACTCAACTAAGCTCAATCATTTCTACTCAACCAATCACTTCAACAAAAATGCTTATCAAGTAATCCTCACATAACAATGATACTCATGATATTTGCAAACCTTAGTTCAAGTTCTTCACTCAACCAATCACTTCAACAACAATGCTAATAAAACAATCCTTGCATAATAATGATACTCATGATCTTGTAAACCCTAGTTCAAGATTTTTCACCACTTCACATAACAATGATACTCATGTTCTTGCACAAACCCTAGTTCAATATAGTTCACAACTTCACATAACAATGATACTCATGTTATTTCAAACCCTAATCCAATATTCAAACTCAACAAGGAATATCAATCACCCAACAATGAAGTATGCATTCATTCACTCAAAATATCCAACAATACTTATCAAACAAGATTTATAGCATTTACTTCCATTTCATAAAACTCATCAGTCAACAAACCCACAAAGGAAAACTTAACCAAGTCCTTTTTATTCCAATATTGTTTTTATAAAATCTCAACCAATCAATTATTTCAACCAAAGAAGAATATGCCCATACCTTTTACTTGATGAAGAATAGAATTCAAAACTTGTCTCAATTATAACCATTTTCCTTGTCAAGCACAAAGGTTAGATGACAAGAATTATCACTCTAACACTTCTTCAAAATATTTCTTCAATACAAAAATAATACTCAAATACACCTTATAATCTCTAACTTTATAATAATATTCAACAACATTCAATCTAAAAAATAAACTTCCTTACTATTTTATAACTCCTTAATCACTTGGTTCTCCTTCAGCAGGAGGAATGAGTGAGCTGAGGTTTAGCGGGTGCGACAAGAGTGAGGGTTTAAATTTTTTGGGAATGAATCTCAGCCAAGGCGATAGAGGTAGAACAGGTATGAAAGGTGCGGGTGGAAACCTCGAGCATGGATCAAGTGATGATCCAGAGGAATGCGGCCAGGCTATGCAATATTTGGAGTCAGGCATCACACGGGGGCCCGACCCTCCTTAGAATGACCCCAACAAAAAATATACAAAGGATAATGTGGGGCCCAAGAAGTGGTTTTCTTTTACTGAGACTCTTAGAGGAAAAAGAAATGAGGTTCTCTCTCTTCCACCCCTAGTTCCAGTAAATAATAAAATTTCAGCCCCGGCAAGTTCCATGAGCCATTTTCTTTTAATGGAAGAATTCTCCATAGTAGGCAAGTTTTTGGGAGGTAGGTCGGACATGGAGACTATCAGGGCTTGGGTGATAGGTAAATGGCGATCGGTAGGTAGATTGGATTTGGTAGCTCTAACTCGAGGGTTCTTCATTATCCATTTTAACAATATGGAGGATGTTAACCGCATTTTAATAGGAGGTCCTTGGTTTCTAGGAAAAATGATCCTTTTTCTCAAATGATGGGGTAAATATTTCGACCCTAAAAAGCAAAATATTAACATTACCCCTATTTGGGTTCATCTCCCATGTCTACCTGCCTAGTTCTTCAATGAATATTGGTTGCAGTGCATAGCCAAAACTATAGGGGACCTGATCTTCATTGACCATGCGACCTTGGCCAAGACAAGGATGACTCATGTACGAATCTGTGTAAATGCTAATTTGAATAATGAATTTCCAAGGTTTTTGGAGCTAGAGTATGGAGAATACTATAGAAAACAACCGATATAATATGATAACAGACCGACATTCTGTGCAGAATGTAAAAATCAAGGACATCTATGCAATCAGTGCCCTAACCTGGCAATGAATAGAGAAAAGCAGAAGCAGGGAATGCTAGATAGAGGAAATTTGAGGATTTTCCCTAGAAGAGGTGATTTCTCAGGAAAACTATGTCTACCAAAAAATAAAAGAGAGGGTGCAGGGTCCCAGTAAGACAAAGGAAAACAATAGGTTGTTGGTGTAGCACCCTAAAATTGGCGCAATAAACCTTAGCAATAATTAAAATTACCTTAGTAATAATTCAAATTCAAATTTTCAACCCCGAACCGCCTTTTAACCGCTTTCCTCATTTTTCATGCCATTTTTAGGATTTGTTGTGATCGTTGGATGATATCGTCGCCGATCAGACGATATCGCCTCAGATCGGACGATTTCGTCTGGACTAGGACGTCCAGACGATTTCGTCCCAAAACTAATTTTTCATAATTAGCTTCTATTTCAACGGCGTCTCTAACCTGGGCAAAAGCGTGTCTACGCGGTTAGAGACCTCCCCCATTGGAGATCTCCCAAATTGGGATGATCTCCAACCTCCCAACCTCCTTCCTATGCCTATTTAATCTTAGGCCCTCCCCTTGACATTCCCCTGGCTGAATTTTTTTGTACTTCGAGTTTTACATGCATTAGAATGTCTTAGACTATCATTTGCCTTTGTCCCTTTTCCAAGTTTTCTTGCAGGAACTTTGTTATTCTTCAGCCGGAGCAAGCTCAGATCGTCGCAGATGATCCTGTACAATCTCGGATGATCTCGCACCAATTCGAGATGATTTCGACTGTAGTCAACATTGGGGGCAATCAGTGCCCTGAGTTTGCATTCTTTCTCCATTATCTATTGTTTTGCTTTGCATTAGTTAGACTTATTACTATTTTGCATCCTGGAGTTCACCCATATAGTTTTAATGCATAATAAAATCATAATTTGTCATTAAATCATTGTAATGCACTCATGTTTTTGTTTATAATTATCAGTTTAATATTATTATTGTCATTCTACATCATTTCCCTCTATTGGAATAGTTGCATTTTCTATATTTTGTATCTATTTCTCTGATTGTAGGTCTCTAATGAATTCATCTGACGAATTCGTCAGATCTCAGATGATCTTGTCTGATCGCAGATGATCCTGTCATATCAGAGGCGATCTTGACTGCTTCAAAAATTAGAACCTCCATCAGACATCCGGATCAGATATGGCTTTTTAATCTAGCTTATTCTCTATGTTTTATGTTTAAATCTATTTTTTGTATTCATTTAAATCTGCATTTCATATAGAACAGTTTAGATTCATTTGGCCAAACCTAGGATTTGAATGATTAAAGATAAAATTGAACACATCAAACACATTCCCAACCTAGGCGTGGAAACTGCCATTCAAAAGTTTCCTGGTGAACCCACCATCCATCAAAAAATCACCTTAATACACCTCCCCCGAGAGGCGGGACCTTCCAAAGGCCTCTCAGTCCGAGGTATTGTCCCATCCTTCCCGCATCCCCCTTCCGGGCGTGGATCCTTTAGCCTGAAGGTAAGGGTGCGGAAAATTTGGAACGATACATTTTGGTGAACCCGACGTGAAACTAAAACCTTTTGAAAACGAAAACAAAAAACAAAAACATAGATGCATTTAAAATCATTAGAAAACTACTAAGTTGCATATCATGTTTAGATGGTAGCTCCTAAGAAAAGACTAGCAGTTACTATAAATGTTGAAAACCAATTAGCAGCCATAGAAATCAATTATGTGCTTAGTGTGCCTAAAATAGATAGAAACCAACTTTTGTGGGACGAACTTGATAGGAGACTAGGTATCATTTCATCTAGGTCAACAGAACTTAAACAAATCAAGAGGCTTGTCCTAGATAGAATCCTGGATCCTCATCAACTCATTTTTTATCATGAACTTCAGAGAGCTTGCCATAGGTGGTTAGCTGATAGAAGAGCCCTTGTGTCTTCAGAGTTGTTCACCTTTGAGGAATTCCTCGAGAATGCAGCCATAGTGCATCAATTTCTAGCTCGTGTAGAGGACCAAGAAGCTCATTCTTACGGATAGGGAAATATGGAATAGAGTTCCTAGAGCTGTGTTATATCGAGAGTATTGCCACGAGCTTTACTTCTACAAAACAGAGTCTGAAACAGATAATATCACCATAGCACACTTTGTTGACTTCTTGAAAAACAATTTTCAATTTGAAGAAGAACATTTCATGACTCCTGAAGAACTTGAGCCCATTAATGATATTTATAAATTGTTTATAGAAAACTAGATCATTGCTTTCATTATTATTATTTCTTGCGTTTTGTGTGTTGTTTGTTATCTTTATAATATTGTTATAAAAAACAAACAAAAAACCAAAAAACATAACAAAAATCAAAACATTTTATTTTAAATATTATAGTAGGTATATAATTAAAATATATACCTCTTAAGCTTGTTGCATATATATATATATATATATATATTTGCTGAAATCTAAGTTTAAGCACAATGACTAAACTTAGGAATGGTAAACAAACTGAAGAAGAAGAAGAAGAAGATTGGTTAGGCAAGAAAAACAAAAAATTAAATGCCCTTCCTGAGGATCCAATTCCAGAAGAAGAAACTCTAGAACAGCCAGAAGATGACCTGGTTGAAGAAAATGAACAACAAGAAAATGTTAGAGAGGAAGGATCCTCATCCCCTAGAATGGCTCCAGATGGAACTGTTACTTTTGATAACATAGATCATTTCTGGAAATTCTTCAATAATAATATTGGTGCTCTTAATATGGCAGTTCGTATTGATAGGGGACAAATTAGTGACACTCAAGCAGCCATGGAACATATGTTTGACATACACACTAATCCCTTGTCTTTCGTTGATCAAGAAAGTGATAAAGCTGGACCATCCAATATGGATATGGCCGCTATAATTCAGAACATGCAAAAACAACAGGTTACCCAACCTCCTAAGGAACCCGTTATTGAGCCTAAAATCATTCCCACACAAAAGAGACCTTCATTCACTGCTTTATTTCGCCAAACTATTGATCAATATGCTTCAAATCGACAAAAACCTAAAATGAAGCCAAACACCAATTTTCAACAATCTGGGATACAACATAATACAACTTCAAAACTTCTTCATAACACCCTTCCTACCAACAATTTACACAATAGCAATATAGCATCTAATCTTCATGTCCCTCCATCATATGCTCACAAATCTCATATTAATGCCCTACCGAACCAATATGGTGGGCAAACCAGTAATCTGGAAGCCATGGTGAAACAGTTAGCTTCCCGCATGGACCAGATAGATCCCTACCATCCCTCGTACAATTATCGAGAGATGTGTAGTCAACCTCTAGATCCTATAGTTGTAGCACAACCATACCCTAAACACTTTCCCATGCCCGTCCTGCCTATATATAAAGGAACTGAAGATCCCATAGAGCATCTTCGCATGTTTAGGATAGCATGTCATGATATATCACATGATGACTTGTTATTACTAAAAATGTTCCCGAAAAGTTTAGGAGGAATGGCATTAGAGTGGTACTATCAATTGCCCACTCATTCTTTGAGAAATTTTGAAGAGACCGCTGAATCTTTTGTGCATCAATTTAGTGCCTATATCGAAAGGCATGTAACCATTAAAGATTTGTACAACTTAAAACAAGACAAAGATGAATGTTTTGCTGATTTCTTAGCTAGATGGAGGCAGTTGATAGGAAAACTGCACTTTGTGCTACCTTATAGGGAAATGTTGGACATTTTTATTAATAATTTGCAAGAACAAATATCTTATGAGTTATCAACTGCTACCTTAACTACCTTCGATCAGGCTATAGACTTAGCTCGAAGAGTAGAAGATGCTCTCATTAGGAGAGGCCAGCTTAGGAAGAAAGATGATGAGAAAACATCCAAAAATCAATATAAAAACAAACAAGTTGTAGGTGACGGAGTCACTGACAATAAAAATGTTGCTAATATCAATACAACGAAGACAACAGAAAAATTTATATTGAAACCTCCTGATAAACCTCCTCGAGAGTTTACTAGATTGAATCAACCATTATCAACTATTCTACCCCAATTACTCGAAAGAGGTTTGATTCAATTACCTAACTATCCGGGAACCTGATCCAACCATACCCGGATACAGAGCCGATTTACACTGTGATTTCCATAGAGGGCCTGGACACTCTACCAACTCTTGTAAAAGGTTAAAACATAAAATACAAGATCTGATTGATAATAATGAGATGGAGGTGCAAGCCTTCCAACCTAAACAAAATGCTCCTAATAATGCTCAAAAGAACATTCCCCAAAATCAAAATCAAAATGCTAATCAATCATTAGATATATTTCAACATCCTTTACCAAGACATGGTAAAGAGGTGGCCAATCAAATTGAGCATCATAATGTCCCTCCTCCTACCCGATATGTAGGAACTATTAGCGGACATTTACCTAATCATGATTTACAAAAATTTGACACAACTTTATCCATGGTCACGACCAGGCCCCTACATAATATTCAAACACCGGATCTCAGTGATGTAGAATCGGATACTGAAAGTGAAATAGACATCACCTCAAATCAATCGAATAGTTCTGAAGATGAATCAGATCCTATTCAACCTATCACAGATTCTATGGTTCCGAAAGAACCATTTCCTAGAAGAGTTACTACTCGACCCTCTTCTAATCAGTTCCTTCCTAATGAACAAGCTATAAATGCTAGACCAAGACCTATTCATCATCCTCAATATAACATTGTAGGTACCATCGGAGTCGTTACCAGACAACAAGCTCAAAATTCTCAACAAGAACCAAATCAGAACGATGGATCAACCCCATTTGTTTTGAAAAATCCCAATAAAGGGAATCATGCTCCTAATGTTCAATCTAAACCTCCTTATAATATTAATGAGCAATTATCCAATACTACAACCAGAATTTCCCTTTTGGACCTATTAAGATCTTCTCCTACACATAGAGATGAATTGATGCTTACATTAAGCCAAATGATGGTACCACAAAACATTCAACCTGAAGCCATGGCCAATACTATCATCACTAGAGAAGTTGATTGTATTGACTTTCGAGATAAAGATATACCACAACATAGTTTACATAAGGATAACCCCTTATATATTACTGCCCTAATAGGAGATGTAGCAGTCAAAAGGGTCTTGATTGATAATGGTTCATCTCTAAATATTTGCACTTTTGACTTCTACCAAAGATTTGGGTTTAGAAGTGATGAAATGAAGAAAACTGACATGATCATAAAAGCTTTCAATGACGAAACACAAGAAACGTGTGGAGTTATCACCATCCCATTGCAAGTTGGTCCGAGAACCTTAGATACGACCGTGTTTATTGTACATTGCCCCGCATCATACAATATACTCTTGGGTCATCCTTGGATCAATGCAATGCGGGCTGTCCCATCAACTTTACACCAATGTGTTAAATTCGAATTTAAAAATCAGTTGGTCACTATCCATGGTGATCCTAGACCCTTTGATATGTGTGCTTTGGCAGAACCTGTTGGAGTTCAATTTTGCCCTGCTCTGTCATCCACACATCCTAATTCTTATTTTTCATCTAAACCTATGAAACACACACCCATAACTTCATCTATTTCTCCTCCATTAATTTCACCCTCATATATAGCTCAACAATCTTCTAAACAAACCACTCTAGAACCTCAAAAAGATCTTAAATCCACAACCAATCCTTCATGTTCCATCCCTATAATTTCAAAACCTATAGACCCATCTATTAACACCTCCACATTATCTACATCTATCATACCTTCCACATCTAAAGATATAGGGAATGATCCTTCTACATCTTATGCTCTTTCTGATGAACTCTTACCTGATTTATCTAACATTCTTATATCAGAAAAAACAAATGCTTCTATGCAAAATTCCATTATCTTAAGTAATTTGCCGCCATCTCCTCATACTTTGGGCCTCCCACAACCTATGGGAAGTACTTACCAAGTCGGGAGTTGTGCCTTCATTTATAAGGGATATGACTGGGGAAGAATACCCAGGAACATCAAAACTCATCATGAGGGATATGCTCGATGTTATTTTACTAATGAGTATATTAAAGCTAAACCTATAATGCTTAAAATGGGATATAAAGGGAAAGGCTTGGGACCTTTCCAAGATGGTATGAAAGAACCCTTTGAGGTAGAACCATGGCCCGCCCGATGTGGTGTGGGCCTATTTCCTAGTAAGGGTCAACCCTTCCCTTTTGAAGATGATGATCAACTCATATGTTATCAAGATTATTTGGATGGGCATGATGATTTGCCTCTAAAAAATCAACCATTTACATGCAATATGCTATCCATAGCTTATCCTGAAATGATTGTTGAATCCGATGATGAGTTGGAAGGAGATATTTTCCATGATGTCTCCGTTGAAGAGATGTTACACAATGGTTTTTATTTTGATGGTTCTATACCTACTATAGCCCAACTTGAGGCCACGACTCCTCAAGATGAATTATCCAAGTTAACCTTAAAATAATTACAAGAATTGGGCGTTTCACCCGCCCCACCTAATTTTGAAAGAGATCTACACATGGAAGTAGAAAACGTCATTAAAGTTAACATTGGAACTGAGGATAATCCCCACATAATCAATATTGGATCAGAATTAAGTCAAGAAAAACAAGAGCAATACATTGCATTCCTTAAAGAATATGAAGATGTCTTCGCTTGGACATATGAAGATATGCCAGGTTTAGACCCTTCTGTAGTCATGCATCACCTAGTAGTCCATCCGGATGCTAAACCTGTTAAACAGAAACTTAGAAAAATGCATCCCAAAGTGGCCTTGCTAGTCAAAGGGGAGTTAGAAAAACTCCTGAATGTTGTTTTTATACAAGCTATTGATTATGCTTGAATGGATCTCGAATGTAGTTCCAAGTCACCAAGAAAGAAGCTACCAAAGTTAGGGTTTGCACAGACTTTAGAGATATTAACGTTGCATGCCCTAAAGATGATTTTCCTCTTCCAAACATGGATCAAATCATTGATTTTACTGCTGGGAGTGGAATGATGTCCCTAATGGATGGATTTTCTGGTTATAATCAGATCAGGATAGCTCCTGAAGATCAGGCTAAAACAACCTTTATTACCCCCTGGGGTACCTTTTGTTGGAAAGTGATGCCATTTGGCCTAAAGAACGTAGGTGCAACCTATCAACGAGCTATGACTTATATTTTTCATGACATGATGCATGATATCCTACATGATTACGTAGATGATATCATAGCTCGTTCCATCAAAGAAGATGATCATTTAAATGACTTAAGGACAGTGTTTGATCGGTTAAGGGAATATCTTATCCGACTAAATCCTGCTAAATGCATATTCGGAGTTAAGTCCGGTAAACTATTAGGGGTTATAGTTTCTTTACGTGGCATCGAAATTGACCCTCTCAAGATTGTGGCTATCACTGATATGCCCGCACCTACCAATATATCTGAGTTACGAAGTTTACAAGGTAAGCTTCAAGCTATCCGTCGCTTCATCGATAAGTTGGTGGACAAAACCGGTCCCTTTCTTAAGCTCCTTAAGAAGGATGTCCCTTTTAATTGGGATGACGAATGTAAGGAAGCTTTTGAACTTCTCAAACAATACCTCCTTAACCCACCTGTGCTTTCACCGCCTAGACCTGATCGCCCATTTATCCTGTATATTTTAGCTTCAGATTTTGCTTTAGGAGCTATGTTAGCTCAACTTGATGATGAGAAAAGAGAACGTGCTAATTATTATATTAGCCAAACTTTAATTAGTTATGAAACCCGCTACACAACATTAGAAAAACTATGTCTAGCAGTCATATTTTCTACGTAGAAATTATGCCATTATATGCTCAGTCAAAAAACTTATGTCATTGCTAAATATGATCCCTTGCGGTATCTCATGAGTCGACCTTATTTATCGGGTCGCACAACAAAGTGGGTTCTTGCTCTAAGCGAGTTTGAACTCATGTTTATAGGACAGAAGTCTGTTAAGGGTCAAATCATAGCAGATCAATTAGCTGTTGCACCCTTAGAGTCTACCCATCCCCTCATCATTGAGTTTCTTGATGAATGCCTTCAATTAGAGGCAGACCATGTTGAACAATGGTCCTTATACTTTGATGGAGCCCGATGCATGAGTGGGGCTAGTGCAGGTATTATTTTAATATCTCCACAAAAACACATTATACCTTTGTCCTTTAAATTAACATTTGCTTGCACCAATAATATTGCTGAATATGAAGCTCTAATCCTTGGATTACGAGCTGCCTTGGCGCTAAAAATTAAACATCTGCTAGTTTTTGGTGATTCTCAACTTGTTATAAACCAAATTAATGAAGTTTATCAGACCAGAGATGATAAATTGTGCCCATATAAAGCATATGTTTTACAATTAATATCTCTATTTGATCAAGTTACCTTGGAAGCTATTCCTCGAACTAGCAACCGTGCGGCTGACGCTATGGCCGCAGTTGCATCTCTTCTACCCTTGGAGTTAGATGACGAATATGCCACCATCATTATTCGTCGACTCCAGGAACCCGCTTCAAATAAGTCATGCTTAGAACCTTTGGATGTGTTTCTAATCAATGAAACTACTCCTGAACCTTGGTATACGGATATATTTGATTTTCTTCACAATGGGACTTTCCCTGCCAATTCTAATAGAAACCAACGTCGGTTATTACGTAGACGAGCAAGTCGATTTGTAATAATTGGCAATACTTTATATAGGAGATCTTTTGAAGGTATCCTATTGAGATGTTTGAATTTAGAAGAATCCAGATCAGCTTTGAGTGAAGCCCACGATGGATCTTGTGGAGGACACTTCAGTGGTAGTGTCATTGCTAAAAAGCTCCTTAGGATAGGATACTTTTGGCCTACCATGGAGAATGATGCACATGATTATGTGCGCCATTGCGACAAGTGCCAGAAACATGCTGACCTTGTCCATGCCCCTGCACAAGAACTGCAGGCTATTTCATCTCCTTGGCCCTTTTCAAAATGGGGCTTAGACATTATTGGCAAAATTAATCCTGTGTCATCTGATGGACACAAATTCATCATAACCGCCACCGAGTATTTCACGAAGTGGGTTGAAGCTATGCCTTTAGCTTCCTGCACTGGAACACAAGTCTCTAAATTTATTTTTAATCAAATCATTTGTAGGTTCGGAATTCCTGCAAATCTCATCTCAGACAATGGAACTTGTTTCAAAAATAAAGATGTTAAGAAATTATGCCAAAAATATAAGATTCAACATCGTTGGTCCACTCCCTATTATCCTCAGGGTAATGGCCAAGTAGAAGCTTCTAACAAAACCTTAATCAAAATTCTCAAAAAATTGGTCAATAAATCTGGCCGCGATTGGCACATTCAATTATATCCAGCTTTGTGGGCTTATCGCACTAGTGTTCGAACCCCCACTGGAACTTCACCTTTTGTTTTGGTTTATGGCGCTGAAGCCATTTTTCCCTTTGAATTAGAAGTTCCTTCTTTGGCTCTACTACTTCAAGATACCGAAGTAGGAGATGAATATCGAGCTGGCAGACTCAGTCAGCTGGAGCTCCTAGATGAAAAGTGCATCAATGCTTTGGAGCATCTTCGTGCCTACCAAAACAAGCTTAAAAGATCATATGCTAAGAAAGTTCGTCATCGATCCTTTGAGGTCGGCGATCTTGTTTTAAAAGAAAATCAAAAAAATACTAATGCAACTAAAGACCTTAAAGGTAAATTTGAGCCCAACTGGCTTGGACCATATATTATCACTGCTAAATTTGAATCGGGAGCATACAAATTATCTACCTTAGATGGTAAAGAACTTAAAGAACCCATGAACATTTTGCATCTTAAACGTTACTATGCATAACAAAATTGGTCATTTCATCATTGTATATATTTGTTTAAAATATTTCAAAAAAACCACTATCTTGTATTTCTTTCAATTTATAAACTTAAAAATCTAAAAAACACCAAAAACATTCAAAATCATCAAAATCTTCAAAAACATCTTTTATTTTTTGTACTTCTCAAATTGTGACATATTGCAGTTATATTTTCAAATTATTTTGGATAAATTAGCATTTATTTGGAATCCCGCACTTTCACATTCACATGAATAAATATCTTGATTTATTTGGTATGATTACTAATCTCTCTTATATCAAAGTCCACAAAATTCAATTAAATAAAGTTTGAGCACAGAGAATTGATCTTGTTATTTACTTAAACCAAGCATATCCTTTCACAATAAAATGATTATATTTGTAATGTCCATGCTATGCTACATAGTAGAAGTGGTTTCTTGAGCGAAAAGTTTCCCCTGCTATCCTATCATGCACATGGTCTAGAATCTTTGAGAATTGACAAAAGGACAAGCTCACCCCTACCCAGAATAAAAATCCCTTGCTCTACAACTAATCCGAGCAAGTATCCCTAGAATAGGAAGAAAAGAAAATTTCAAGAAAAAGAGAAAAATAATAGATTATTTCAGCATTATCTCAAATATCAAAGCAAAAGATACAAAAAAAAAAAAAAAAGAGAGAAAAGAAAGCAAAATGAGCAAAAGCAAAAGCAATAAAATCCCTTTCCCTACCCATTGAAAAGAAAAGAAGGGTTGATGAGCTTGAATCCCTGGAATTCTCAATTATTCGAAAACTGTGAGGTAAGCCCCATAACAGGTGGTTTGTGCCCAACCCGCTTGGCCTTGGGTAACTCCTAGCGTGGTGATATGTCTGTCACATTAGCGACCTTCTTTTGTATAGACCTATGTCTGCTTATGGATTAGCTAGCTCTTGATAACCCGACTTACATAGTAGTCTGGTATGGTTATATGCATCTAAATCATGGTTAATGAACACTTATTTGGTTAATTCAAATCACTTGTATCAAAGTATCTTGCTCAAACCTGGTAAATGAACAATACAATCGCACACACATTTGTATTTGAGAGATTTTGTGTATCATTATGATAAATCAAGATCGGAAATGAACTCACATACGCACATGGGATTCCTTATAAATCTAACTTTTGTCTTTAAGATACTTTGAAATATTTTTGCAAATTGTCTGGAATAATTTCATTTTCTTCTCTGAGAACAGTTGTTTAGTATAAAGACAACTACATGCATTACCAAAAAAATCAAAATCATTTTCAAAAACATGCAATAAAGTTACATTTATATATAACTTTTGACTTTTGCGACGATGGTATAGTTCCAAAACCAAAATTGGAATTTTATGCCTAGCACAAGTCCTCATCTTCATATTTTCTGTTTATTTTCAAAAATTAAAAATCAACCATGCAATAAAACTATTTATTTTCTTCTTTTGGATTTCGCGATGATGGTATAAGTCTATACCTAAATATTCTATGCCTAGCGCAAACCATTGTTTTAATTTTATTTTCCCATTTATTTCAAATCATCAAAAACATATGACTTAAATCATTATGTTACACAATTATGCTTTACAAACAAACGAACACTTATTCTATTTCATGTCATTATGTTCAAATTCAATATTGCAACCATGGTATAAATTCTAAGGAATTGTTCAAAATTTTATCACACTTAGGAATTTATGCCTAGCAAAAATCATTTTAAAATATTTCATGCATACTATTTTTATGAAAATCTGAAAACAAATCACCATCATCATCATCATTTGCATCATCACAACAAAGTCTTAAGACAGTCTCTTAAGCACTCTTTTACTTTTAACAATATTTCTATACTGGGATTAGCTTGACGACCGAGTGAGCGGCGACTCCATGAAATGGTCTATAATAGCGACAATGTCCTTTGAAATTATTGTTAGAAGTCCCTTTTATTTTTTATCAAATCATCCCACAACAACCAATTTGTTTACATCAGATTATTTCATTTAAATTTTAAAAGCATGACATTCAAACCATAATATTTCCAAACGACATAATTACATGAATCATCAAATCAATCACACCAAAACATTAAAGCATCATACAAACACATAAGACAAGTCATATGATCAAAAATATCTCATCTATATATATATCAACAATATATACATCATCTCAAAACTGGATCGGTATGCCACAATCTGTACCTCGGCATACTCAATCCTCTATAAAAAATAATAAACACTATGTATCAATATGTAGTGTAGTCTATAGCAGCTAGCCTCGAGAAGCCCTCGAGCTCTCAGCCTCATCTCCTCCCCGCCCTGAGGTGGAGGAGGTGGCCCCATCATAGTCCGTGTGGTGCCATGAGTCCTGGACGTCGATCGTGATGATGTCCTAGATGACCCCATCATGACAGGCTCTGCAATATGAGCTGGTAATGGCACCCTCTACTCTGCTGGCACCGCTTGGTAATATAGAGCCTGATAGAATGTAACCTGGGCAATAGCTCATGCTAAATCCTGAGTGCTCGCCCCTCCGCCCTGAGCCTTGAGTCATGCAGCCTCATCCTGCAAGGACTGCACCTGAGCTTGGAGATGAACAGTCTCCACCCGGAGAGTAGCCATCTCGCTACTCTCTCCTGCCTCGACACCCTTGCCCTTATCGGGCGATGGTGGCCTCTCTCTCTATGGAGAAGGGGGTCTCTCCTCCCTCCTCTCCTCGCTCGTGGCCTCTACTGAGCCTGTGGTCTCCTCTGCTCTCTCCCGTCGTGACCCTGTGCCGCCTCAATGGCCGCCTGGCACCGCCTCCCCATCCGATGCACAACTACATGAATCGGACCCTGAGCCCTCGTCATCCGAGGAGGGCGGATGCCTGCGTACCAGGCATCATAGCCATCGACAACCCTAGCATCATCACCATCCACTGGCTGGATGGGGGCATCATCTACGTCCTGACTCCAGAATCGTTGCATATCTAGAGCCCCGCTAACTGTAGTGTTATCCCGGATGGTCCGAGAAAACTCGTAGTCCCTGAGAGATGGGATCCCCTACTGTAGACCGAACTGCCTCAAAACTCGGTCGTAGCGGTGGAGCTCCACCTCTCCCCTCTCCATCCTCAGCTAGAAGTTCGCCTGATGTGAGCCAGCTCCTGTCCATCCTCGGCCCACCCTGGATGATCTCTCCAAGGCCTCCAGGTGATCTGGTCGGAGACAAGGTCATCAAGTAGTCTCCGGGACACTGGCAGATCTATCCGCTGCTGTGACCCTCTCCGGAGCCACCAGTAGAAAACTTGGGGCCTCTCCCCATCAATCCCTATCAGTGGGAGCCCTATCGGCCTCCGCACCATGATGTGCTCCCAGCACCAAACCTAGTAGTGATGTCATGACTAGACATCGATCGCCCTTGTATACGACCCCATGCAGGATCCTATACAATCGACATAGTACAAAGCTCCCCCAAGCAAACCTGTATCCATGGTCTCTCATGTCGTAGACCACATCTGTCAATAGCCATGGTAGTCTGCATCCACTCTGATGGCATAGTAGCAGACCACCTACCACCCCAGCCAAAACCTATGTCAGTCTAGATGCCCCAGGCATCTGGCATAGCGACTCGATGTTCACTCTGCCCTTCTCCAGGGTGAAGCTCGGATCTTCGCACAGTCGCATCATCGCGTGGCCCTGATTGGCCATGGGAGTTATTAGCCATCCTTGTATGGGGATCCTCAAAATCCTCCATACATCCTCCAATGTGGGAGTCATCTCCCCTATCGATAACCGAAAACAAGAAGAACCCGGATACCACCTCTCTGCTAGGGCTGTCAATAGCCCCATATCTGTAGACACTTGTGGCATATCTGCCACGTGCTGCAAGCCGACCTGAGCCAACTGATCTCGCTCTGCCTGAGATAGAGCGGCCAAGTCATCCTTTAGTCCATCGTATTTCCATTCTCGGCTCTTTAGTAATCCTCTCTACAACATAAACAACAAAACAATAAAAATCATTAATAAAATAATTAATTAAAAATGCAAGTAAAATAAGTTCACTTTCATACAAATGATGATATCGTCCACTATTGGATGATATCGTCCCAAATTTGAGCAAATTCATCTTCGATTTCGCAAGAGGGAATCATCCCTTATTGGACGAAATCGTCCCCATATCGACGATTTCGCCCTTGGACGAAATCGACGATATCGAGACGATTTCGGCGAAATCGAGACGATTTCGTCCCGACGACGTCGATGGCCCAAAAATGGCCGTGATGCTCAAAAATCAGTCAAAATTAATCTAAAAAGCATGAAATTCTAAATTAAAGCATTCTAAACTAAGTTTAGACCCTTACCCGTAGCCTACGTCGGACCTCTGTCGATATGTGCGTTGTCTCAACCATCTTGTCTACGAGCTCTAGAAATCAGTAAAAATGAACAGTAACAATGAATTAGGGTTTTACCCTATTTTTCTTAATTTTATTCAAAAACAATTAAAAACATTTTTAAAATTTTGCTTTTCCGTGTTTTTACCTCAAACGTTCGATTTGGGTAAAAACACGGAGGGGGCACCATAGTAAGTTGTCGTACGATTCGACCTAGAATCGTCGCCTAAAAATGGGAATAATTTTTGCTTTCTCGTAGATCGAGAAGAACTCATCTTTAACGCATTTTCTTCAAAAAATTCGCTAAAGAGGGGGCAAAATGTAGCACCCTAAAATTGGCACGATTAAACCTTAGCAATAATTAAAATTACCTTAGTAATAATTCAAATTCAAATTTTCAACCCCGAACCGCCTTTTAACCGCTTTCCTCATTTTCCATGCCATTTTTAGGATTTGTTGTGACCGTTGGACGATATCGTCGCCGATCAGACGATATCGCCTCAGATCGGACGATTTCGTCTGGACTAGGACGTCCGGACGATTTCGTCCCAAAACTGATTTTTCATAATTAGCTTCTGTTTCAACGGCGTCTCTAACCTGGGCAAAAGCGTGTCTGCGCGGTTAGAGACCTCCCCCATTGGAGATCTCCCAAATTGGGATGATCTCCAACCTCCCAACCTCCTTCCTATGCCTATTTAATCTTAGGCCCTCCCCTTGACATTCCCCTGGCTGAATTTTTCTGTACTTCGAGTTTTACATGCATTAGAATATCTTAGACTATCATTTGCCTTTGTCCTTTTTCCAATTTTCTTGCAGGAACTTTGTTATTCTTCAGCCGGAGCAAGCTCAGATCGTCGCGGACGATCCTGTACAATCTCGGACGATCTCGCACCAATTCGAGACGATTTCGACTGCAGTCAACATTGGGGGCAATCAGTGCCCTGAGTTTGCATTCTTTCTCCATTATCTATTGTTTTGCTTTGCATTAGTTAGACTTATTACTATTTTGCATCCTGGAGTTCACCCATATAGTTTTAATGCATGATAAAATCATAATTTGTCATTAAATCATTGTAATGCACTCATGTTTTTTTTATAATTATCAGTTTAATATTATTATTGTCATTCTACATCATTGCCCTCTGTTGGAATAGTTGCATTTTTTGTATTTTGTATCTATTTCTCTGATTGCAGGTCTCTGACGAATTCGTCAGATCTCAGATGATCTTGTTCGATCGCGAGACGATCCTGTCATATCAGAGGCGATCTTGACTGCTTCAAAAATCAGAACCTCCATCAGACATCCGGATCAGGTATGGCTTTTTAATCTAGCTTATTCTCTGTGTTTTCTATTTAATTATGTTTTTTGTATTCATTTAAATCTGCATTTCATATAGAACAGTTTAGATTCATTTGGCCAAACCTAGGATTTGAATGATTAAAGATAAAATTGAACACATCAAACACATTCCCAACCTAGGCGTGGAAACTGCCATTCAAAAGTTTCCTGGTGAACCCACCATCCGTCAAAAAATCACCTTAATACACCTCCCCCGAGAGGCGGGACCTTCCAAAGGCCTCTCAGTCCGAGGTATTGTCCCATCCTTCCCGCATCCCCCTTTCGGGCGTGGATCCTTTAGCCTGAAGGTAAGGGTGCGGAAAATTTGGAACGATACAGTTGGCAACCAAAATACTCAGGTAAGTTCCAATCCTCTAGTTTCAAATAAATTTTCAATTCTATCCAATATAGAAGTAGGAGGATTATTAGAATACTGGAAGCCCAGCACCTTCAGGCTAACCTTTCTGACTCTCTCGAATCCCCATCCAAGTCAAGATCCTCAAACCCTAATGCTGAAATTATTGTAAGCCACATGGGCATCACAAATCCAAACCCTAATGCACGATCTCTAGAATCCACATCCAAGTTAGGATCCTTAAACTCTAATGCTGGAAATACTTCAAGCCTAGTGGGCATCCCAATGCCAAACCCTAATGTTGAAGAACCTAGGAAAAAAGTTGAGGCATTGGAAAATAAAAAATATCATCTCCCTAACATCATCACTAGGAGCTAAGTGAATCCTACTGAGGGGTCGTCCTGCAAACCAGGGAAATATTGGAAAAAAGGAAAATATTTGGATGTAGGGGTGGAGATATGTGAAACTCTTCAGACTGAGGAATATGGCAGTCTAGTTCTATAACAAACTACCTCCCCTCAGTTTAGTCCTAAAAAAATGAGGAGCACTGTGAAGTCTCCTATAGATTTTGGCAGTGAAAAAAGAGGAGGAAAAATATCAAATGTTGAGCATCAAAAAATTAAAACTGATAATGACATTGCCAATGGAAAATAGAGAACCTTGTTTCAACAAGTTATTCTAGGTTCTGAAGACAACAAATTAGGAAAACCCCCTCAAGGGAGGGGGAGAGGAATAAATCCAAAACAATCTAAATGAAGTTCCTCTCATGGAACGTGAGAGGCCTCAATGGCCTGCCCAAACATAGGGAAATTAGTGCAATAAGAAATCATGTGAATCCAACTATTATCATGTTGCAAGAAACAAAAACTGATGAGATTCAGTCAAAAAAATCTAGAATCAAGGGGAGATGGTTTGCAAATCATCCAGAGGAGCATCTAGAGGCCTTATGACTTTGTGGGATCCCCGAATAGTAGAAGGCATCATTATTCAGAAAGATGACAGGGTTCTTAGTGTTTTATTTAAATAAATAAATAGCAATAGGTCATGGATCCTTTCAAATATTTATGCCCCAAATTCAATTCAAGGGAGAGCTCTAATGTGGGAGTACTTAGGAAATCTGAGTGAAATCTTCCATAATGTCCCCTGGATTCTGGCTGGGGATTTTAACACTCCTCTTTACCCTTCAAACAAAATGGGTGGAAATGGACCACCTATCAGGAGAATGGATGAGTTCAATGACTTTGTGCACTCCAACATGTTGATGTATGTAAAACTTAAAGGAGTGAATTATACCTAGAGCAATCGGTGGATAGGGTGTCATCTCATTAAAGAAAGACTTGATATGTTTTTTTCTATCAAATGAGGCTACAACTTTGTTCGATGATTCTACCCTGCAAGCCCTTCCTAAAATTGCTTCTAATCATAATCCCATTTTTTTAGAGATCCCTAACTCTCTGTCCTTCAAGAAACCTTTCAGATTTCAATCTATGTGGATCAAATATTCCAGTTTCAGAGATAACTTAAGTCAGTGCTGGCAGCAGCCTGTCAGGGGTAGTGCAGCTTTTAAACTTGCTAGCAAATTAAAGTTTGTTAAGGAAAAGCATCAAAATTAGAACAAAGAGGTCTTTGGGAACCTCTTTGAAAATAAAAAATAGGTTGTTAAAAGTTTGAAGATAATTGATCATAGGATACAACATGGTGATGTTGATGAAACTACTAGGTAGAAGGAACGAACAAAAGTAGCAGAGTTTCATAACATTTTGGTTTGTGAGGAAATATATTGGAGGCAAAAATCAAGGGATCTTTGGTTGAAATATGGAGATTCAAATTCCAAGTTTTTTCACATCACCACGCTTAGAAACAGAAGAAATAACAAGATAATTTTTTTAAAAAAAGCAGATGGTTCTATTACTCAAGACTTAACAGAAATCAGAAAGGAGGCATTAACTTATTTCAATTCTATCCTTGGTCAGGAATCACATGCAATGATGATGCCAAAGATATTCTCTTGCAATCCATTCCTAGCATAATAAATGAGGATATAAACCTTAAGCTTCTAGCTCCCTTTTATGATGAGGAAATTAAGGAAGCCTTGTTTAGCATGGAGCCAGACAAAGCCCCATGACCCGACAGCTTTTTCCCTCATTTCTATCAAGATTTTTGGGACATCGTAAGTGAGGATGTAATTTCTACTATCAGATAATTCCAAGCAAGCAATCATATCCCAAAAGGTATCAACTCTACTTTTATTTCTCTAATTCCTAAGAAGCAAACCCCTGAATCTATGGCTGACTTCAGGCCAATCATTATATGCAATATTTATTACAAGATCCTAACTAAATCCATTGCAAATAGAATGAGAGATATTCTACCCCGCACCATAGATCCATGCCACATAAGCTTTGTCTAGGGCAGGTCAATCTTGGATGGAGTTATCATAGTTTATGAAGCTCTGCACTCTGCTCATAAGACTAACAGGTCTGTTTTTGCCCTCAAGCTTGATATGAAAAAAGCATTTGACAGACTAAATTGGGACTTTCTGATTGTTGTCCTCCTTAAGTTTAGTTTTCACCACCAATGGGTTAATTTGATAAAAGAATGTATTTCTAAATCATGGTTCTCGATTCTAGTTAATGGAACAACTGCTGGTTACTTTCAAAGTCGCAAAGGAATTCAACATGGGGACCCTATCAGCCCCATGTTATTCATCATTATGGCATAAGTTTAGGTGAAACCATAAAAAATGCTTGCAGTTCAAGGCTAATATCGGTAATGAAGGCAACATCTCTCACTAGGAATGTTTCTCACCAACAATTCATTGATGATACCCTTATATTTACTAAGGCATCAGTGGTTGAGGCCAAAATAATTACATACATCCTGCAACTCTACGAGGACGCTGCTGGTTAGAAAGTTAATTTCAGTAAAAGCGAGTTATATTTCTTGAACACCCCCATTCAGAGGAAAGGAAGGATTGCAAAAATTTTAGGGTGTGATATAGCAAACCTCCCCACTTCGTATCTTGGTCTCCCTCTTTTCATTGGTTCTTTGAGAGAGTCAATGTGGGATAGGGTTATTGAAATAATTCAAAAAAACTTTCTGGATGGAAAGGTCATCTTCTATCTCAAGCAGGAAAGCTGACCCTCACTAAGGCCTCTCTTCAAAGCATTCCAGTCTATTTCCTCTCCATTTTCAAAGCCCTTGTGAAGGTTTTCCAAAAAATTGAGAAACTCTAAAAAGAATTTTATGGACTGGATTAGAGGAAAAAAAAATGATACACCTTGTAGGATGGACCAAAGTGTGCAGACCCAGGGAAAATGGGGGATTAGGTTTGAGGATAATTGTTCATATAAATTTAGCTTTACTAGCTAAGCAGGCATGGCATCTCATTTTTGGTGAAGAAAATGAATGGACAACTATCACAAAACGAAAGTATCTTCAAAATATGGAATTTCTAAGTGACTCAGTTCCAATCAAAGGTTTTGCTTTTTGGAAAGCAATTCTTAATTGTAAGGAAATCATCAAAAAAGGTTTAAGATGGGTTTTAGGCAATGGTGAGAGGATAAATTGCTAGAATGACAGGTGGGCTAAGGACGAACCACTAATGCAATATCCTAACTTAGCTCAAATTAGATATATCATAGAAGAACTCATTGGCAAAAAATTCTTCGATTATATGGTTGAGGATAGAGGTAGAATTAAGTGAAAACAAATAAGAATTCAGGGATTTCAAGTGAAATAAAATTATCTTTGTAACATTCTCGAGCAACAGTTTATCCCCATGAGACCCAAGGAAGATCAAGTGACCTGGGCTCCTACGAAAAATGGGCAGTTCACTGTTAAATCAACTTACAAGCTTCTACTTGATGATGAGGATTTTGTCCTCCAAAAGGACTTAGTTTGGATAAAAAAATTAATTCCAAAAATTGCAGTCTTTTCATGGCTGGTTATCCAAGGAAGAATTCTAACCATTGATAATATGATGCGTAAATTTATTTGTATCACTAATCATTTTTATCTGTGTAGGGCTAATTGGGAGACCATTTATCACATTTTATTTGAGTGCCATTTTTCCTTGACTATCCTAAGTGGGGTTTTTCGGATATTTAATATTTCATGGTTTAAACCAGCCACCATACTTGATTTTTTCATCTAGTGGCCTTACCTATTTTCAAGCCAAAGACTTAGATACATGTGGAAAATTTGTCTTAATCACTATCTTTGGTAGGTGTAATTAGAAAGGAACCATATAGTCTTTATGAGTCTATCCATGATCATCAAACTATCATTGCTAGGATCCTATCCTTTGCCAATGAGAATGTGAACCTTATCCCTTTTGATAGTTGTAAACATCATCTACAGGAGATCATGATTGCTCAATATTTAAGCTTAACCTTGTTAGATGAGTATGTGCCTAGGGTAGTCAATCCCAGAGCCAATTTTAAGTGGTCTCCACCTCCTACAGGTTGGTTTAAGCTTAATTTTGATGGAGCATCTAAGGACAATCTTGGCAGAGCAAGTGCTGGTGGCATTGTGCGAGATCATAATGGGAATATGATGCTTGTGTCTTATGAATATTTGGGAACAAGGATGAACAACGAAGCTGAATCTAGAGCTATGTGGAGAGGCCTTGAAATGACTCAAGACTTAGAAGGCAATTTGATCGTAGAAGGAGACTCTATGAATGTTATAAATCTCCTCAATAATTGGAAAACACCTCCTTGGAGGATTAAAACAATTGTTGAAAATGCTAGGATCCTTTTTCAGGGAAGACGGGACAAAAAATCCCAACATGTCTTTCAAGAAGCTAACAAAATTGCTAAAAAGTTATCCAATTTGGGTGTCGATGGTGACAGACTCTTCAAATGGGAACACGGTGTCCCGAGTGAAGTAGAGGAGCTTATTCAACAAGAATGCCAAGAATGATAGTCGAATTTACCAATAGGGAAGGAACTGTAAGTTCGAAGGCTAGGAGTATTCCCGTCTCTTTTTTGAATTGGACTCACAATAAAAATTATTTGAGTTGTCAGTCTTCATGGATGTTGCTTGGAAATACCACAAAGACTAATGGGGACAGTCACATGTCAGATAACATGGCTCTTAGGCATATTAGTAATTTGAGGTTGGTTGATAATCACATGGAAGGAAAGAAATGACAATATAAGACTTCGAACCAAAGCCACGTGGACCACCAGATAGCCACCACCATAAATCTAGTCAACAGGTTCACTTCTCCAAGGTTGATTGGCCAAGATAGTATGTGGTACCAAAGCATGTCATATATGGAAGAAAGCAATTACCAAAGAATTATTAAGAGTAACTATCAATATAGAGCTTGTGGGAGTTTTTTTCAGTACTCTGCTATGTGTGTCTATAGCTTTTTGTTTCTCCATTGTCTCAAGGAAGGGATTTGTGTCTGTTTCTTTTTTGTAATTATGATGCATGTGATTTTTCTCAAGGTATACCCAAAATGTTGTATGGGAAGTTTTTTTTTCATAACAGGCTATGTGCCTTACCAGATGTAATGGCTTTGGCGGCATGTAAATTTTACATATATAGGATCCTTAGTAAGGATATGTTCATCAACAACCCTGAGCTGATTTCTATAAAAGGTTTTGGGTCAACCTGTAAAACTCGGTATTAATGCTATAGTATCTTATCTGCAAAAAAAAAAACTCCTTAATCACTTAAAATTCAATTCATAAATCAAAGTCTTGCATTCTCATTTTAACTCCCCTAAATAACTTATAATCCAAATTAATTATGCAAAAAATTTAATTAACATAAACCTTTGGAAACAAAAAATATTTTTCCTTTTTTATTTTTCGCAAGACAAGTCAACCCAAACAATGTGCATACCTCTATTATGTTTCCCAAAGGGCCTTGGCAGGATTCCAACCACCGATGGTTCACCCCCAAGAGCTTCTGTAATGCTCATGCCCACCAACTGGGTTGCATGGCTCCCTAAGAGCCAAAAGGCACAAACATGCCTTTTACTTCCTTCTCCCTCGAACAACGCAAACTCAACATGAACCTCCCTTCAATAAAACTATGTGTGTGGGGTTTGAACCCGCACCAGACATCCTGAACGCGTCTAATACATCCCCTGGTTGCCAACGTAGCTACAAGGGGCTTCGAGTATATTTCGAAGGCCACTCACTCTTGTCCTCTTTTGTGCTCAAATACACATGTGAAAAATGCAAGTCTTTCCTTTGCACAAGCCAATAAACAATCGCATGGATGATTTTTCAAATACCAAACTTTGGCATTATTTATATGCAAACTATATCATACTCCAACGTCGATGAGTATTCAAATTTTAATTTGAATTTTAATATTAAAATATTAAATAAATATTTTAAATTAAACCTTAGCACCCATCATTATTTAAATTAAAATTTTAATCAAAGATTAAAATATTTTAATTTAAATTAAATCTTCTTGTGGGTCTTTTCCAACTTGATCCTTGATCTTCTTAAACTAGATTTTTGATCTAAAATAATAATAAAAAAATATTATTATTTAATTTAAACTTGCTTCTCCTTCCTTGGGTTTTCATTCTTTGAGCCCTCTTAGGTATATAATATTTAAAAATAAATATTATAACATATTGTCTTTCAATACCTTCTTACTTTTGGAAGAAACACTTAATATCCTCAAAGATGACAAACATAGCACAAGAATACTTTTTACATCAATGAAAACAAACACTCCTCAAAATGCTCAATAAAGTTCTATTGTAGATTTTACTAGTAATAAATTTGAGAGATCCAATGAGATCAAGGAAGGTCTCATTGAAGTATTTTTAAAGCTGTAATATTGAATACCTTGGAGAGGTCTCAAGGAGAAACAAGGAGAAGGCTTAGAGAGCCTTATTGAAGGAGTTCCTAGAAGAACTCATTGGATAAATTTACTACCAAGGAGAAGCTCCTTGTTAGAGTTAGAATATATTACATCATTTGGGTCATGTAAATGTACCACCTATGGTACATAGTTAGAGTAGATATTACTTTAGAGGGAAGTTAGCTACTTACTTCAAGAAATGTAATAAATACATAAGTGTCAATCTACATTTTGTAATGTGTAAGGTATCAACTTGTACAACTAGGTAGAGTGTTGCCCAATGAATCTCTTTTCCTATATAAAGGATCTCATAGTGCTAGATCAAAAGGTAGATTATATAGATATCAAGAGCATTGTTGTCGAGAGTAGTTTATGGTAGAGCTCTTGTATGGAGCACAATGTAGTTCTTTGGCTTATATTAATAGAGTGACCTTATCCTCCATACTGGATTGTATTTTTTCCACTTTCTATTTATAGTATATTTCATTCATATTACAGACTCACTTATTTCATATTATCAGGACTTGTGTTAGATCTCTCCCTATGCATATATCCACAAAATCTAACATTGGTATCAGAGCCACGATGAATCAAGATAGAAATATGACTTACATCTATCATAAGAGAAGTCTAGTAGGTCAAGATAAATAGGAGAGGCAATACGATTAGAAAAGTGAGGATTAAATATTAGTTGTAGAAAACCTAAGATTATATTTGTCTAGAGTCTTTCCACAGAGTTGCAAAAAAACTTGTGAAGACTAGGACTCAGCATTCAAGTTTGACAAATTAACTAGTGAATGTTAGTATCTCTACATTTATAAGTTCTTTCATTCTAGTTTATAATAGATTTTTTAGGAAAAGGAGATTCAACAAAAATTTTAGAAGCTTCCTAACTGAGAGTTAGAAATAACATCTTCAAGAATCATTCTAGTACTTGCAACAACAAGGATAAGACTAAATAGTTTAAAGACCTTGATAAAGGTCTCATTACAAGAGCTACAATCCTACAAATTGTAGAAGTAAATAAAATGGCCACAGTAGCCTTATAGCAAACTCAAGAAATAAGAGACTCTAAAATTTGAGTCATAAGAGGAGATAGGAGATTGATGATCTTCATTCAATATTAATACCTATAGAGTGCAGAAGAAGTATAGGCCAGATAATCGTAGAAGAAAAATAGGCCAAATAAGTCTAGAAGAAGAATATACCAAAGAAGCCTAGAAGAAAGAGGCCATAGAAGCATTAATTCTGAAGAAAAATTTAGAGACGGATTTCTAATTCAGAAGATAAATTCTTGAATTAGAAGAAAACTCCAAAGAAAAGTTTCTAAAGAAAATTCCATAAATAAAATCTTGAATCAGAAGATAAAGTTCCTAATTCAGAAGAAATACCCCAAACAAGAGTCCAAGAAATAAGATATTGGTTATCATCATAAAAGCCTACAAATTGCATAAGAAAGAGAAAGGACCTGTGAAGTCCTATTCCAGAATCTAGAAGCAACAAAATAAGAGATCAGAGAATATTTCATGACAAAAACTTCCAAAAGTAGAAGATTTAATAAAAAGTCTCAGTTGGAAGACCTTATCCTCCATACTGTATTGTATTTTTACCACTTTTTATTTATAGTATATTTCATTCATATTATAGAATCACTTATTTTATATTATTAGGACTTGTGTTAGATCTCTCCCTCTGCATATATCCTCAAAATATAACATTGGTATCAGAGCCACAATGAATCAAGATAGGAATAGGAGGATTTATATATATCATAAGAGAAATCGAGTAGGTCAAGAGGAATAGGATAGTCAATAGGATTAGAAAAGTGAGGATTAAATCTTAGCTGTAGAAAACCTAAGATTATATTTTTCTAGAGTCTTTTCATAGAGTTGCAGAAAAACTTGTGAAGACTAGGACTCAACATTCAAGCCATTAGTTTGACAAATTAACTAGTGAATATTAGTATCTCCATATTTATAAGTTCTTTCATTCCAGTTTATAATAGATTATTCAGGAAAGGAGATTCAATAAAAAATTGGGAAGCTTCCTACAAGAGAGTTAGAAATAACATCTTCAAGAATCATTCTAGTACTTGTAGCAACAAGGAGAAGATTAAATATTTTAAAGACCTCGATAAAGGTCTCATTCCAAGAGCTACAATCCTAAAAATTGTAGAAGTAAAGAAAAGGACCATAGTAGCCTTATAGCAAACTCAAGAAATAAGAGACTCCAAAAGTTGAGTCATAAGGGGAGATAGGATATTGATGATATTCATTCAAGATTAATACATAGAGAGTGTAGAAGAAGAATAGGCCAGATAAGCCTGCAATAAAAATAGGTCAAATAAGTCTAGAATAAGAATAGGCCAAAGAAGCGTAGAATAAAGAGGCCATAGAAGCCTTAATTCTGAAGAAAATTTCAGAGAATTATTTCTAATTTAGAAGATAAATGAATTAGAAGAAAACTCCAAAGAAAAATTTCTAAAGAAAATTCCATAAATGAATTCCTGACTCAAAAGATAAAGTTGCTAATTTAGAAGAAATACCACAAATAAGAGTCTAAGAAATAAGATATTGGTGATATTAATCAAAGCCTACAAATTGCAGAAGAAAGAGAAAGGACCAGTGAAGTCCTATTCTAGAATCCAGAAGCAACAAAATTAGAGATCAGAGAATATTTCATCACCAACACTTCCAAAAGTAGAAGGTTTAAGAAAAGGTCTGATTTGGAAGACCTTATCCTCCATATTGCATTGTATTTTTACCACTTTCTATTTATAGTATATTTCATTCATATTACAGACTCACTTATTTCATATTATCAAGACTTGTGTTAGATCTCTCCCTCTGCATATATCCTCAAAATATAACATTGGTATCAGAACACGATGAATCAAGATAGGAATAGGATGACTTACATATATCATAAGAAAAGTCCAGTAGGTCAAGAGCAATAGGAGATTCAATAGGATTAGAAAAGTGAGGATTAAATCTTAGTTGTAGAAAACCTAAGATTATATTTTTCTAGAGTCTTTCCATAGAGTTGCAAAAAAACTTGTGAATTCTAGGACTCAGCATTCAAACCACTAGTTTGAAAAATTAACTAGTGAATATTAGTATCTCCATATTTATAATTTCTTTCGTTCCAATTTATAATAGCTTGTTCAGGAAAAGGAGATTCAATAAAAATTTGGGAAGCTTCCTACAAGAGAGTTAGAAATAACGTGTTCAAGAATCATTCTAGTACTTGCAACAACAAGGAGAAGACTAAATATTTTAAATACCTCGATAAAGGTCTCCTTACAAGAGCTACAATCCTACAAATTGTAGAAGTAAAGAAAAGGGCCATAGTAGCCTTATAGCAAACTCAAGAAATAAGAGACTCCAAAAGTTGAGTCATAAGAGGAGATAGGATATTGATGATCTTCATTCAATATTAATACATATAGAGTGCAGAAGAATAATAGTCCAGATAAGCCTACAAGAAAAATAGGCCAAAGAAGTCTAGAAGAAGAATAGGCCAAAGAAGCCTAGAAGAAATAAGCCATAGAAGCCTTAATTATGAAGAAAATTTCATAGAAGGATTTCTAATTCAAAAGATAAATTCTTGAATTGGAATAAAACTCCAAATAAAATTTTCTAAAGAAAATTCCATAAACGAATTCCTGACTCAGAAGATAAAGTTCCTAATTTATAAGAAATACCACAAATAAGAGTCTAAGAAATAAGATATTGGTGATCTTCATCAAAGCCTACAAATTGCAGAAGAAAGAGAAAGGACCAGTGAAGTCCTATTATAGAATCTAGAAGCAAAAAAATTAGGGATCAGAGAAGATTTCATCACCAACACTTCCAAAAGTAGAAGGTTTATGAAAAGGTCTTAGTTGGAAGACCAAAGAAGCTATCAGATAGAAGAACTTGGAGATATCTCAAGCAAAAAAAGAAGGTTTGGAGAGCCTTGTTGTAGAGCTCATATAAGCATTATCAAAAGAGTTCCTAGGAGAACTCATTAGAGAAATCCACTATCAAGGAAAAACTCATGATAGTGAAGGACTTGGGATAATTGTTACCATCCAAAAATAATCCCAAGAGAATAAGAATTTGGCAAGGAGTGCAAAATTCGATAAGAAACATTTGGTAAGGAGTGCCAAATCTGAGAAGAATATTTTTGCAAGGAGTGCCAAATCCAAAAGAAGAATCTCGTGAAGACCTCAAGACATTCAGAATCTTGAGAAGAAAAATATCCTATTTGAAGTCAGAGTTTGACAAGAAGGTTGAAGAAAGATTCAAAAATAAGAATCTTATCAAATCCAATCGACTTGGAGATTACCTCTCACAGCAAGAAGGTACAAGTTTAGAGAAAGGAGTTATTTGAGACTACAGTAGAAGATAGAATATCACTGGAAGGATCAAGCCACCAAACCTAAGGCTCAAGATAGAAATTTCAAGACCTCAGTTTGGTGAAGCAAGAAGCTATTCTAGACAGCTGACAAGAAGCTGCAAATTCATCTATTACAAGGAAACAACTTGGTGAAACAAAAGACCAAGATCTACATCTACTTTAGAAGACATTAAAGGTAAGAAACTAGGGTGCAATTAGTTGAACTTAAATTAGGGTTCATTATTATATTCCATTAAGCACCATATTTAGATTAAAGTTGCAAGAAAAAAGGTCATATTATAGTCTTCCAAAAAGTGCAAAAAGAAGAATTATTTTAAGATATATTTACACATTAATAGGAGTTGGATATTTTTTAAATAAATAAAACTATCATCTACCTATTATCTATCTAGAAATCAAGAAGAATACATCCTACAATATTGATTGTAGTGAAAATTGTAGAATATTATTAATTGCATTAGAATTTATTCTAAAATTTTATTATCATTATTAGTCCATTATAGCACTATACTAGTTTATCTTTGACTAGTTACTCTCAAGAAGTTAGTTTGTGTTACTAAAAGCACAAAACTAACACAATAATATGTAACACTATGTGGCCAAAAGAAGCCACCATTACAAGAAAAATGTGAAGAATAAAACCACAACTAATATCCTTGAAGGAAACCTTAAATCGAGACTTGGTGAGTCTCAATATTTAAGAAAAATATAAGGATTTAATTTAAATGCAGATAGCATAAATCCTTACTTCAAAAACATCTCATTAGCTTGGATTAACTATCATTAAAATATCCAAGGAAAAATACTAAAATATGTGAGAAGGATTTCATAAAAAATTCCTTCATATTGGTGCAAATCTAACTATTATAGAGCACCTCTTTTGTTCCTTTGAAAGGACAAAATCCATCATATTTATAGGAAGTAGCATAATTATCATATTTTGCAGGTTGAAGAGAAGAATTCAAGCAAGAGGAAGGAGCCACTGAAGAACTCACATGTCTAAGAATCAAGGTGTTTAAAAATACTATTTCTCCACGTCCAATCCAAGCCCTAGAAGAGAGTGCATCACCCGTAATATTGGAGTCATAATAATAAGCCATTACCATCCAAGTCTACATAGAGAAAATGGTAGCATACATAGGAAAACTATCTACATAAATAAAAGTGCCATCAAAGCTAAGAAAAAGGCTAGCAATAAGCTATTATAAAATAAATATAAACAACATAGAAGAAACATTATCAAAGGCAAGAAAAAGGCTAAGCAATCGACTATTACAAAGATGAACAAGCAACACATTATAGTTGTAGTAAGAAGTGCTATACCCAAGGTTTCTACTTGGAGAGAACATCCACCATTGAAGAACACAAGATGTCACCATAGGACCACCGTTGAAGAGTGCCATAGAACCAAGAAGCAATACAACTAGTGCCATCCATAATCCTCTTCAAGACAGTGGGTGAATAGTGAAGAGAGATTGCTTGTGTTTCAAGAAACATAGCAAGATAATGCACATTTTCAAAGATATAGGTAAAATATAGGGTATCGTTGAAGCGTTAGAAGAAAGGCTTACATGCATAAGTTGTGAGCACCACTTGGCACATGAGATATAAGCATTCAAATGTTTATAAATATTTCAATGTCAAAGAGAAGTTACAAGTCTTTGGGAGGTTACCACCAAACTTATCATTGCATATGTTGGAATATCAATGCCTAACAAAATAACACGTAAGTGACAGTTATTCAAAAGTCACAAGGAAGCATTCCTATATAAAGCATCCATATTGAAAAAGGAAATCATAAAAGGATATAGGAGAAGACTAGAATTGAATGATGTGAATCATATTCAAAGGAGAAGGCTAATTTAAGCTTGTGTGCAATTCAAAGGAGAGAGAGTTAGCATTAAATAGGTTATCATAAAGACTAGAAAATACAGTGACACATTCAATCAACAATCCATGTATCACTTATGGAAGGAAGCACCTCATTCAATCAATAATGTAGTGCATTGTTCATGGAATGAATACATCATTGAAACTAGCACATCAGTGTACTATTTTTAGAGAAGGAATCACATCATTGGAGGTGAACATAAGACTGAAAGTTCTCAAATTCATATCAGAACTAGTCACAGAGAATATAAGTGCTACATAAAGGAGAATTCATCACCGTTCAATGTGCTACATAAGGGAGAATCCAGCATCAGTCTAATAAAGCAGTGACTGCCATATCAAAACATTCAAATCTACCACCTCACAACATCAAATGCAAAGGAATACTAATGTAAATCGAAGACTATTTATTGTTTGCTATAAATTAAGAAATATAGGAGTTATAAGGGTAATTATATTTACTATTGCAATCCATTCACTTAGCATTAGTAATATATCAAGCAAGCATATTACAAGATATTTATATTTACATATAATAAAGGAGGAACAAAAAATTTCAACTTGGAAATTAAAATCATATTATTGCAAATATTACATTATTTTCTAATATTCCAAATTAGGGAGTCATAAGGAATACTACATCAAATAAATTAATTGGAATTTAGAAACACTAAACATCAAAATCTATAAAGTAGGTATATTAATAAAAATCAAGAGTTGTAAATACATTGGCATGCTTGTCTCATCATATTAAAGGGGATAAAATAAATCCAACCAATAGAACCTCATCTAATTAGAACGTGCTTAAGTTCAATAGGAGCAATAAGGTGTAATAGAATTTGATTTTTTCCACTTACAAAACATCACAAAATCAACTCAAAATTGAACCACTATTATCAAGAAGCACTTTATCCATCATATAGCATATCCAAAAACACTAGGGAGTCATAAGGCATTCTACAAAACTTGATAATTAAAGCATTTATCAAAATTATCAAGTACTTAATTTATTTGGAATCATAAGGTTTCTACAAAGTCTACACATACTTTACCAATTCACTTAACTAGGGAGATATAAGGAAGTCTACAGAAACCTAAACTCTAAAAAGGTTCTATCAAATTCTTTCCTACAAGCAACACTATCCTAAATCTATCAAGGAATATGGATGAAATAATAGGAAATGCCTTTATCAATAAAGAATTGTTTCATGAAATGGAATTATATTTTCAAAACTTGATAGATAACCTTGAAGGATATGATAATCTATCAGATAGTGAAAAAAAAAGATTCTCTATATTTCTAAAAGAGTAAAAATAGGGAAAATTTGAAGCATTAATTGGTTATCTTCATAAAAATATTTTCAAGGCATGGTGGAATTCACAAAAGATAGTTATATTTACATAAGAGGAATGTTTGATGATTTATCTATCATTAATAGTATTTGTACTCACTCAACACATGAAGCAAGCTAGCAATACAAATCAATTTTATTGTGATGATAGACTAACTCCTCATGAAGTAGAAATTCCACTAGCATCAATGCAGAATCATAGGAGAAGAAGGAGAAAAAGGAAGAAAATACATGCTAAAAAAAATCATAATGGAGAGAACATGAATACCAAAGAAATCACAAATATTGAACCATACAAGCATATCCAAAAGACTAAAGAATCCTCAGCTACAACTCTCTTTGCATCATATGAAGACACTAACTACTTGCTTAACCAGATTATAGTAAGAAAATAAGGAGAATACATGTTCAATCTTTGACTCAAAATAGAAGAAGAAAAAGAAAAACCAATCCAAGGATAATTATAGTGCAAGAACCTGATCAAGCCAAATAGCATCCAGAAGAAGAATATCCATATTTAATATTGAACTCTTCAATATCCAGATAATATAATACAGGGGGGTGTTAGAGTTAGACTATATTACATCATTTGGGTCATTTAAATGTACCACCTATTGATGCAGGAGCATCCAGTGGCATCTGATGCAGAAGCATCCAGTGGCAGGAGGGCCACTTCTAAAAATTTGGTTAAGGAAGGAAGTTGTCGCGATATCGCGACATGTCGCGAAATCGTGACCAAAAGAGAAAAGAGTAGGCAAGGAGAAGAAGTTGTCATGATATCACGATAGAAAATGTGTCGCGATATCGCGACACAAGTGGAGAACGAAAGCCAACAAGGAGAAATCGTCGCGATATCACGACACAAAACGGAGAAAGAAGCCAATGGGGAAAATTGTCATGATATTGCGATAGGTTCCAAAAGAGATGCAAGGATGCCAAGGATGTCATGATTTCGTGACATGTCACAGTTTTGTGACCCGCCAAGGAGAGAGAGAGCCAAGAGAAAGAAATGTCATGATTTTGCGATAGGTCACAGTTTTGCGACCAGAAGGTGAAGAAGGAGCCAAGGAAAAAAGATGTCACGATTTCACGACATGTTGCATTTTCGCGACCAGAGGGCAAGCGAAGAAGCCAAGGGAGGAAGATGTCATTATTTCACGATATGTCGCATTTTTATGACCAGAATGCGAAGAAGAAGCCAAAGGAGGAAAATGTTGCGATTTCGTGACATGTCGTATTTTTGTGACCAGGAGGCGAAGAAGGAGCCAACGGAGGAAAATATCGTGATTTCATGACATGTCACATTTTCACAACCCGAAGAAGCAAGAGGAAGCCAAGAAGAGAAGATGTCACGATTTCGTGACATGTCGCATTTTTACGACTGAAGAAGAGAAAGGAGGTGAGGAAGAAAAATGTCGTGATATCGTGACATGTCGCGATATCGTGATCGAAAGAGAAAAGGATGAGCAGGAGAGCAAAAATGTCATGATATCGCGACATGTCAGGTTTTCATGCCTGAAGGGAAAGTCAAAGACGAAAATTCGGAAAGGCAAACATTTCAAATACTAGGACATCGAAGTGGCACGGGAAGACGAAGACAAACAGTCATGGCAAAAAGGAATGGAAGGGTCGTCAGATGGAAGACAGAGAGTCACACCAGAGACTTTAAAAGGGCAAGCAGAGGCATGCACAAGGGGTTGGAAACTATAGATGCAAGAGTTGGAAAACTTGTAGTATCAGAGTTGCACAGTCGAGCTACAGAATCGAGGGCCGAGAGCCATTCTAAATCGGCTTGGAGTGCGTTTTCCTTCCAAAGTTAGAAAATTCTTCTTGGAAGCGCAGGCAGATCATCGAACGTGAGGCAGCTTGCATCACGAAAGGAAAAACTACGCCTGCGGGCTAGTGTTATGATTGGTCTGCTGTGACCAAAGGAAATTGTGAATGTGCACCAATTTTTGTAAAGCCTATGGGCTGTTATTATAATATTTGCAAGTTAGTGAATAGAACATTAGGGTTTCTATTTCTTGTAAAGCGTGTTTCTAATTTTTTGCATAAAAATTTAGATTTTGTAGTGAGTTTGGGGTGAGTGATTTTGGCTCCCCATCAAGTGGTATCAGAGCCAAAATATTCTGAGTGTACAAGTAGAGCGTCGAACGTGAGGCAGCTTGCACCAGGATTTGGGGTTAAGGATTATGAGAAGAAAGTGTAGAAGAATACCTCGATGAAGAAACCGTGGTGGTGGGAGATATATGAGATCTAAAGATTCATGATTACAGGCGTTCAAATCTTTATAGAGACAAGTGCAAGCCCTGCAAGAGAAGCTGCTCAGAAACGATTTACGGAGGCAAGTGAAAGCCCTACGAGAGGAGCTGCGTAGAAGGCGTGAGGAAAAATCGAAAAGAAGAGAATATGGAGTGATTCAAATGTTGAAGCCATTGAATGCTGCATACGAGGAGGTGTGCAGTAGTGCCAGAATCTATCCGATAGAAGGCAAAAAAAAATTTGGCCAGGAGACGAAGTTGAAGCGGGCTGCATACGAGGAGGTGTGCAGTAGTGCCGGAAGTTGTCTGATAAAAGAAATAAATGTTTCTGGCCAGGAGACGGAGTTCAAGTGGACTGTAGACGAGGAAGTGTGCAACAGTGGTAGAATCCGTTTGGAGGAAGACATAAGTTATTTTGGCCAGGAGACGGGGTTTGAGCGGGCTGCAGAGGCAGGTGTACATTTAGAGATGTTATCGAAGGTGGTGACCGAACAGCACAGAAGTGAAGGTCACTTCTCCACCAACCCTAGGTGTCTGATGTAGGAGCATCCAGTGGCATCTGATGTAGAAGCATCCAGTGGCAGGAGGGCCACTTCTAAAAATTTGGTTAAGGAAGGAAGTTGTCGCAATATCGCAACGTGTCACGAAATCGCGACCAAAAGAGAAAAGAGTAGGCAAGGAGAAGAAGCTATCGTGATATCGCAATAGAAAATGTGTCATGATATCGCAACACAAGTGGAGAATGAAAGCCAGCATGGAGAAACCGTCGCGATATCGTGACGGTGAATGTGTCGCGATATCACGACACAAAACAGAGAAAGAAGCCAGTAGGGAAAATTGTTGTGATATCGCAATAGGTTCCAGAAGAGATGCAAGGATGCCAAGTATGTCACGATTTCGTGACCCAAAAGCAGAAATGAAGAGCGAAAGAGGAAGATGTCACGATTTCATGACATGTCACAGTTTCACGACCCGCAGAAGAGAGAGAAGGCGTAGAGGAGAAGATGTCGCGATTTCGTGACATGTCGCAGTTTTATGACCCACCAAGGAGAGAGAAAGCCAGGAGAAAGAAATGTCACGATTTTGTGACAGGTCGTAGTTTCACGACCAGAAGGCGAAGAAGGAGCCAAGGAAGAAAGATGTCACAATTTTGCAACATGTCGCATTTTCGCGACCAGAGGGCAAGCGAAGAAGCCAAGGGAGGAAGATGTCACGATTTCGCGACATGTCACATTTTCGCGACCAGGAGGTGAAGAAGGAGCCAGAGGAGGAAAATGTCACGATTTCGCAACATGTCACATTTTCGCGACCAAGAGGCGAAGAAGGAGCCAGCGGAGAAAAATGTCATGATTTCATGACATGTCGCATTTTCGCGACCCGAAGAAGCGAGAGGAAGCAGAGAGGAGAAGATGTCACGATTTTGTGACATGTCGCATTTTTGCGACCCGAAGAAGAGAAAGGAGGCGAGGAAGAAAAATGTCGCGATATCACGACATGTCGTGATATCGCGACCGAAAGAGAAAAGGATGAGTAGGAGAGCAAAAATGTCACGATATCATGACATGTCGGGTTTTCGCGCCCAAAGGGAAAGCCGAAGACAAAGAGTCAAAAAGGCAGATGTTTTGAATACCAGGACATCGAAGCAGCATGGGAAGACGAAGACGAACAGTCATGGCGAAAAGGAATGGAAGGGCCGCCAAATGGAAGACGGAGAGTCATGCCAGAGACTTTAAAAGGGCAAGCAAAGGCATGCATAAGGGGTTGGAAACTATATATGCAAGAGTTGGAAAACCTACAGTATCAGAGTTGCATAGTCGAGTTATAGAATCAAGGGCCGAGAGCCATTCTAAATCGGCTTGGAGTGCATTTTCCTTCCAGAGTTAGAAAATTCTTCCTAGGAGCGCAGGCAGATCACCGAACGTGAGACAGCTTGCATCAGAAAAGGAAAAACTATGCTTGCGGGCTAGTGTTGTGATTGGTCTGCTGTGACCAAAGGAAACTGTGCTTGTGCGCCAGTTTTTGTAAAGCCTGCAGGCTGTTATTGTAATCTTTGCAAGTTAGTGAATAGAACATTGGGGTTTCTATTTCTTGTAAAGCATGTTTCCAATTTTTTGCGTGAAAATTCAGATTTGGTTGATGTTTGGGCTGAGCTAATTTTGGCTCCCCATCACCTATGGTACATAGTTAGAGTAGAGATTACTTTAGGGGTAATTTAGCTACTTACTTCAAGCAATGTAATAAATGCACAAGTGCCAATGTGCACGTTGTAATGTGCAAGGTGTCCACTTGTACAACTAGATAGAGTGTTGCCCAAGGAATCTCTTTTCCTATATAAAGGGCCTCATAGTGATAGATCATAAGGAAGAGCATATAGATATCAAGAGTGTTGTTGTAGAGAGTATTTTGTGCTAAAGATCCTGTATGGAGCACAATGTAGTTTTTTAGCTTATATTAATGGAGTGACCTTATCCTCCATACTACATTGTATTTTCATCACTTTCTATTTATAGTATATTTTATTCATATTGTAGACTCACTTATTTCATATTATTAGGACCTATGTTAGATCCTTCCCTTTGCATATATCCTCAAAATATAACACACCTGATAGTAAAGAAATTGGGACAATTATTGCCATTCGATAACAAGCCCAAGAGAGAAAGATTTGGCAAGAAGTTTGTTAAATTTTGGAGTAGTTTGGAAAAGATCTCAAGACTTTCAGATTCTTGAGAAGATCTAGTTTTAAGTTAGAATTTGACAAGAGAAAGGAGATAGATAAACCACCAACTCTGAGAGATTTGGGGATTGTCATTGAAGAGTTCTTGAGGAATATCTCAACTGTAATTTGGAGGAGTTTCCTATCAAATTTTTGAGATTCAAGGACAAAATTTCAATGAAGTTTGTGACTGCAATATAAAACTTTTCAAATTTCAAGATATCAATTTGGGAAATATTAGTAGTTGTTATGGTTCAGGTTTTAGAGGTATATCCTGAAATAGTATTGGAACCACCAAATCATAGTTTTGGGTAGCAGATTTAGTGAAGTGTTAAACCTACAAATAGGTGAGACAAAGAGCTATTTTTGGACATCCTATAATAGTTGCAATATCATTTACAAAAAGGTAGCATTTAGATGATTCAAATCACCATCATCATCATCATCTACAAAGGTAGAAAGGTATGTAATAAAGGTGCAAAATGTTCATTAGCTAAACTTTTATGTTCGGTATCTTATTAAGTTTATTGAGCACCAGTTTAAAGGTTGCATAAAAAGTGTTCATTCAAAGTCTTCAAGGTAGTGTAGAAGTTGTTGTCTTCAAGGTTCAAACCTACACAGAAAAATATGTTAGATGTATTTTGAGAGAAAAATATCAACATTCTATTGTCTATTCTAATCAAAAGAAGACTCTACATATTTGCATATACTATAGTGCAAAACTTCATTGAAAACCTTATATTATTAAGTACAAAAGTAACCATGCAAGAAAATTATTTCCAAGAATTTGAAGGAAATATTAACTTCAGCTTATCTTAGCTTACAAAGGAAGTTGAAGCCAACATTTTGAGATTCGGTTTAAGAGCACAGTGGGGCAAACATCTACACCACCCTATTCTATGTTTGCATAACACCACATTAGAGACATTTTATAAGAGCTCTAAAAAGGAAGTATCTCCAAGGAAAGGGAGATAGTTTTAGTAGCATCAACCTACATTCATCACCCAAGCAATAGCATATATTACTTACAAGTAGAAGACAACAAGAAAGGTGAAATAAATAGGTAGAAGGTATAGCTATACTAAGGACATCAAGTTAAATATGTCTAGCATTGAAATAGCCTTTGATGAAATCAAAAGAAGGTACATTCAATAACCTTTGGTGAAGGTAAAGCAAGGTACACTTGATAGTTTGAAGCCTTTGGTGAAGGAATAATAGGATAAACTCAGCAATGTAAATCAAACGACACAAACATCATAGAGTTCTATCCATGTAATAGAGGTGTTAGGAGTAGCATCATTGGCACCAAGAGTAAGCATATTTTTTCCCATGTAAATTGTGCCAAATCAAGCATTGCATTCAACAAAGATATACAACGTGGAAGTCTTTACAGGTGGTAAATCAAACTCAGGAAATTTACATTATCTAGACAAGGAGGAGACACATCAAATTACAGTGCATATTTTCTAATTTTAACTCAATTTCAAGGAGTTACCCATCATTGAATCCACGACATACATTTGGTTGGCACTCTTTAGGAGCATTAGAAGGATAATCATCTATGCTAGAGAAGCATTGAGAGAATCACCATCATTTCTCTCCAATAGAAGAGTTAGAATAATATCGATCAATTGAAGTGTTGGACTACTATCAAAACCTGTAGTGAATGAGCATTAAGCTAGCAAGGTGAGAGCATTTATATAGCCAAGGCAATTAGAGCAAAGTGATGATGAAATTACAACACATGGAAGAAGGTGTCTCATGCAAATAGTAGAAAGTTACCACTACATCAAAGATACCTCAAGAGCTCAGCATAGAAGAATACCTGGATGTAGCATCATTTGTATAATGCTCTTGAAAAGGAATTAGTCACAGGTTTGAGGTGTTGAAGGTAATGAACAACTCTTTTAAGACCACTTGTAATTCGATGTTGGAAGAAGGTGCAATAGAAGCATTTGGAAGGAGTTAGATAAAGCAAGTGCCGCTTGGCACCATCCTTCCTACACCGTGTTCTAATATTGTAGACACGCCTTAAAAGAAGCACTTGTGCAGTGTTTGTATAAGGGATATCAATTCGAAGTTAACAAAGTGAAATTAAGGTAACATTAAAGAGTCTAGCATACAGAGATCAAGGAGTGATAAAACTTTTTAGTTCACCTGTTGAAGGAGTGTGCAAGCATAAATATTGACATTGAAGGGCAATCTCACCAGTTGAATTGGAGTGCACAAGTCAGCATCTATACATCAAAGAGAAGCACACTCACCGATTGAAGAGAAGAGTGTAGGGCCACTTGTGAACATTGGAGAAGGCACACAATTCAATGATGGAGTGAGAGCTTTACTATAAGGAAACTCCTTACTCGTTGGATAAATCAAATATAATATGCAGATCAAATTTTGAATAATGATGTAACCAGGTAAATGAGCCACTTAGAGAGGGTGGAGTCTCATAGCCACTTAGAGAGGGTGGAGTCTCGTAGCCACTTAAATAGGGTAGAGTCTCATGTAAATATATGCAAATGAATAAATGATTCGATGATGATAAATTAAATAATTATTTTACCTATAAATACATGAAAGAATCAATGAATAGACATGACCAATCGATTGATCGACATGACTATTGGGATCATTACATGGCTCCCTCCCTCAAAAGCTTTGTTCTCAAAGCTGAAAAAGGCTAGAAAATACTCACTCACTCCCGTGTAGCATCTTCTTCGAGAATTCCCGACCATTTAATTAGGAACTCTTGAAGATGGAGTGTTTGATGATGGCGTGTTTGAGATTGTAGTAGTGCTAGTGTCATTTTCAAATCTTCAATGGTCAAATATTTAAAATGGTCATCAAATTTGTGCTAGGTTGACACTAAATTCAAAAAATTTAGCATCCAATCTACAAAAATTTAATGCCCAATTTGAATTTTTGAAAAATTGTAGTCTCCAACGACCAATTTAAATTCAATTTTTGAAAATTTGTCGTCTCCTACAATCAATTTAAATTCAATTTTTGAAAATAAGGAATTATCCAACAACCAATGATCATGGTAAATGGTTAAGCCTATAACGGTAATCATGATAAGGGTCATGAATCTGCCAAGTGACACCCCTAAGAGGTGCTTGCCCATGGTTAGGGAGGTTGAAAAATGCACCTATAAATCCTATTGTGCGTACGTGCACCTATAAATCCTATTATGCCTTCCCATGAAGGCGATGTGGTATATATCACTCTAATATAAATTATTCTACCAAAATCATTTTCAATCACAAAACCCTGTTCGTTAACCCACGATATAGATACAACCACAAGAAGGTGGTTATTAACTTTAGCGTGTGATGGAGCTTATAAATAGTGAATTGGATGCAACAGGGCCAATGTGGGATTATTACATTATTTTTATTTTGAAAAAATACACGAGCACAACCGTGGATACACTCAAATTGCTACACCAATGAAGTGCACCCCAATCACCATCAATGAATCAAAAAACCGTTGTTGGAAAGTCGTACGTATGCCATGAATGCGAGCCTTTCTGATGTGTTTAGGGTTTGGTAGTTTGAGCCCTGATTGTAGGTTGTCGAACTCCTGAAGTTTTTTGTATGATTTTTGTCATATCCCACCAAGCATAATTATTCGAAATAAAGCATCCATTAGAAATTTTCCAACTAAAAGATAAGGTTAGGAGAAGAACGGTAGGTGGGGTCTTGCGCTCGATCTATCAACGAGGTGTTCATTAGTAAATTCAACCACTTCGATTAATTCGAACGTCTTTCGTAATTTCAAATGTCATCGGTGAATGTTGTCGGTGGAAATTTCCTATTGGAAATGTGAATGGCCACTTGTTACACACTGAATGGCTGATTAAAAATTTAGAAAATTTTATTAATTTTTCTCCAAAACAAATTCCATCGCCTGCGAACTGTCTTTTCGCCTATTTTTTTCGTCGTTGTGATGCAAAAATTGCAAATGTGTAATCCGATTGGCCTTTACAACCTTAGCAAATAAAAAAATATTATTAAATTTATTTTTCGCGAGATGGATTTGTGAAATGCTGGGCCTTGTGGAGACAAATGGCGGTAGTTTGATTATGGGTTGTTTTATCACTCGTAGAATGACGTTTAATTTGTTTTAAGGAAACTTTATATTTGATTTAATGTTTTATCTCACGAAAAAGAGCGTTTAATTATCTCACATAAAAGTCGTATGATATTTTAAATATTTTGTATGGTGTATCATCGTTTAATAAAGGCAGATCATCGTTTACTACCTTTACTATATAGGGACATTGTGGGACCGAATGATCACCGAAACAATTTTTTTCCTTTGCTGTCGTAAACTGGTTACTTAAACCATAAATTAGTAGTATTCGTCGAGATTAGAATATGAAGTCAGTACTTAGTTTGTCAAACCTAAAGGCATTAATGCCTACATCACTTAATATTACTGCCACCACATGATTACTTCTGATGGGATGCACGTTAGAGCAATTTTTAGGGTTTCAAAACTAGAACGTGATTGGCCAAAATAAAATTTAGAATAGGTTTTTAATTTTTCTATAAGTGTTTTTTTTGCGATCTTTGCGACGTCACATGTAATTTTTCTTTGGCCTATAATTTTTTTTATGATTGATAGGATTTTTTCTTAGAGCAGCCCGCTGATGACCGAGAGGAAGGATTGTATACACGTTTTAAAGCCAAACAATGGCTAAAACTTTCAAAAAGTTTAAAACAGACCAGATATACCAACGTTGAGTTCCTTCACCATATACACGATCACTGTGAAATTATTTTTGCTTGATTGATTGTGATGCCTGTTGGAGATGACTATGAGTATCTCCTCCTCATTGCAAAGGACTGTGGACGGAATCAATCTTCACCTATTTTCAGAACACTTTTTGCGCTGCGCTTCCTTCTACGTTGTCGTAAAAAAAATTGTGCCTTCGAGAATCGTTGGCTCTCATACCACTTGTAAATATTCTTAGTCATTAGTGTCACACTCCATGAGAAAGGTTTTATGTACTGCACAAGCTTGATCTCACAAGTGATAAGAATGATATTTAAAGAAAAAAGGAAAAACTGGAGGAATGATCATTATTGCAATAAGGATGATAGAAGTTACAATCATGTCTATAGGGTACAACATCTTGGAGTTTATTTTTGGTTGCTTTATCTATACATGTGGTATCATCAAGAGTACATGGATCATGCATATCAACTTCCTTTCAGATTTTATCCTTGAGACCATGACAAAAAGTGGAGACCACTACTACTGAACTCAATTCATGTGTATTGGTGAGAAAACTTGTGAACTCAAAGACATAGTCTTCTACTAAACATGTTTGCTTGAGTTCCATGAGGTGAACCATGTATGATGAGGAAGAGTCTTTATCAAATATTTTAAGGAATAGTTCCCTAAATTCAGGCCACATAAGAGAACAATTATGTTGATAGAGTTGCCATAACAACTATTGATAGGCCTAGGTACCCACTTTACAAGATGTAAACGTTACACAACCTCTTTTTGGTATACAGTATAGATGAAAAATACCATCCATTTTGGCTAACCATCCTCTAGTATCATATCCTTCAAAAGTAGGCATATTAGTGAAAGGAACAAGGCATGAAAGTTTACGTAGTATCTCAAAGTTGACAAGGAGTCAACTGCCATCAAGTCGCAAGAGTTCAAGTTAATTATAAAGAAGTTGCAAGTTCGAATTAAGCATTGGAAAGGTAAGAGTTATATTGCAAGTTTATTAAGGTTAAAATCAACTAAACTTTATACTCTAAATATATTGAATGATAGGAGTAATAAGGTGTTAATATCTAGAAAGCATTTTTGAAGGAAGTAGAAAATAGAAGCATTAAAATCTGTATTTTTATTGCTTCAAAAATTTGTTAACCATAAACAAGGAGACATAAGGTTAGTGAAATCTAATTTGCAAATATTTAGTCTTTCTAAATTTCTAACTTGGGAGATACAAGGAATCCTACTCCAAATTGAAATTATAGAAATTTAGAAACTTCATTATACAAAGGTAGAGGCAAGTCAAACTCTAGATTCATTTAAAATTTAAAAGATTTATTTTATTAGTCTCATACTCAAAATTGAAGAGACATAAAAAATCCCACTGAACTATCCTGAAGGTATTGAGAATTTTTATGTAATTGCATCTTTGAGATTTCTTCAAGGAAAACAATTGTTTTAAAGAATTGAACATTATATTAAACTTATCATCTCATTATTAGGGAGACAAAAGGAATTCAACTCAAACCTATTAATCTAAGCATACTATCACAAAAATATATTTTACAAAACTTAAAAATTGAAAAAGCTTTTCTTTGAGATTAATCTCTCAAATTGAAAGGTAATAGTTAATCCTTTTACTAGGGAGTCATAAGGTAGACTACTTCAAAGGTTCTATAAAAATTATTCTCAATTTATAAACTAAGAAGCTATAAGAATGTCTACTCCAAAGAACTCATCAAATAATACAATTAGAAAAGGAGAAAGGAAAATACCAATATGGATTAGAAATACAATTGATTCAATGGAAAGCATGATTGGTAATCTAGAAATTGTAATGAAAGAGAAGAATCAATAGGAATTAAAGAAATTTCTAAAAACCCACAAACTAATAGTTTGACAAAAGTAAATTCTTCAAGAATATCTTCCAATAAGATAGTGAAGGAAGTAAATGACAATAATACCAATAAAGATATTGAAGATCATATTCAAAAAATAAGGAAAAATCTTGATCAGAAAGACATCATACAGATTAGTGAAAGAAGTAAAGTTGGAATTGCCTCAATTGTTCACACATGGCTTAACTATTTCATCAAATAAATAGATAAACATGATATTCTTATAGACACCAAAATCTAACCACTTGTCCTTCATCCATAGCTTCCCACCATAATTACCCATATATATATATATATATATATATATATATATATATATATATATATATATATATATATATATATATATATATATATATATAATAAATGTATATATATTTATATGAATTAATATCAACCATCCATCATGTTTTAATCTTAGCCATCCATTTGTCTTAATCCATACCACTTACCTCACTTTAATCTCCACCCTTCCTCATGTTCTAATCTCAATCACACATTTCATGTCGTTGAAACCCTAACATGTCTAAGGAAATATTATAAAGAGGAGTCATTTTGATGACAAAATCCCTAGATTTTTAATACCTAAGTTCCTTATCATTCTTGAGTCCTCCTTATTACCCCTTGGGGCCTTGAGATATCTAAACCTACAAGGTTCAAATACCCTAGCCCCATCATATCCATCCTCGCATTCCCTTGCCATCATTTGCAATTTTCACATCCACCACTGCCCACCTCGTGTGAACCAAATCTGGTTCTACAACTCCTCCCTCAGTCATCAAATGCCCTCTAAATATTTTTGAGTGCCCACTAGATTCTGTCAAGTGCCCGTAGGAATTTCCCATTCTATCGAGTGCCCACTAGATTATTTTGAGTGCTCGTGGGCATTTCCCATTTTGTTGAGTTCCCACTAGAGTTTTTTGAGTGCCTATGAGCATTTTTCGAGATCTCGTGAACATTTCCTATTCTGTAGAGTGCCCACCAAAGTCTGCCAAGTTCCCATAGGTGCTTTCCATTTCATATCTGTAGCCCTATGACCCTCGGGTACCATTAGGGCATCTGCATAATCACTCCCTACATCAACGATGAAGACATAAACACCATTATTGGACAAGTTAATATCTCATTACTTTTATTTCATATTATTAGATTTATTTATAGTTTTTATTCTATAATTAGGGTTTAGTAATTTCATTTATGAGGGTCTCACACAGTGGAGCCCTCACATATATTATTAACTCTTATTATTCTTTTATGTATGTAGGTCTAAGAATCACATTCATTGGCAGCTGTTGAAGCTTGAGTGGCCCTACATAGGATACCAAAGCCCACTCACTACTCTATTGGGGTCGAATCAAAATTGAAGACACCACCATCATTTCTAACTAGATTTTTAGATAAACCTAGTATTTTGTAACAATTTTTATCAAATAATAAGCATTGTCAACCCCCTATTTGGGGTACATTCGATTGTAATATAAGAGATCCACCAGTGATAATAATAAATTTTATTTTTTTGTGTAATCTTTTGTGTCATTCTGCTTATTTATTTCATAGTTTATATTTTGGTGTTGCTTGATTTTTGTATTCACAAATGGTGATCAAGGTGGGACCCACAATGGGTTCTTTACATTAATTATATTGTCATTAACTCATTGTTTTTTTCTATCTTGCAAGTTTTAGAAATTCTATCGCATGGTTTTCATTCAACTAGGGTATCTGAAGCTGAAGAAGTTGTTCCAGGATTGCGCAAAAACCCAGTGACACTTGATGGATGTTCCCTAGAGTTTAGAAGGCACTCTAGTACGTTTCATAGACTCTTAGAGGTATTTCACAAAGTGGGAAAAGGATACATAGGATTTTTTGTAAGTCTACCTCAAAACCCTAACCCCTTTGTTTTATTTTTATTTTATGTTTTTACATATTAATTGCTAAAAAGAACATTATTCAATATCTGTTAAAAAAAATCACATTACATTTGCATTTTAGGAATTTGCATTCATTTATACATTGCATTTAGATTTAATTTGCATTCATATTCACATTAGCACAATTCAAATTTAAAATTTTGTTGCTTTTTGATGTATTTTTCATTCAAAGATATGCATATTGTTTTCATGTAAACTAAAAATTGCATAAAATAGTTTGCACATTAGGGTCAATAATTCCTCTTTTGCTTACATAAGTAGGAATAAAATCATTATATTTAAGTGTACTCCTACTGTTGGAATCACTTGTTAATTCAGAGTAGAAGAGTAAGTGAACTCTCCACTGTTCCAAGTGGGTCTTAAGCGGTGTACCTTACATCTTTTGAGAAAAATAGTATTTCTTATGTTGGCTTCTGACTTAGACTTGTGAAATTGGTTAGTATTGATATTGTGTGAAAACACAATAGAGAACATAAAATTTTCCACACACAACATGACTTACATTAAACAGTAATGATTTGCATTTCATCACCAACCATTACCTGATATTTGGTGATGATGGGTTTCATCTCCATCCACCAATCTCTACCTTTAGCCACCATAGGATACCCCTAAGCAAAATTTTTGGACTTCATCACTAGAAAGAATCTCATTGCCTAGCCAAGACATATATTTCACCCTTCATAATTTAGATTAGTAAATCAAAACACACAAAACACAAAAAAAAATATTAACATTATATTAAATAAGGAGGTAAGAAAAATTGTTGTAAAACATAGAATTGAATTATTTATTTTTTGAAGTTTCCTTCTGGAATTTCTTTACTGCACATTGCATATTTGATTTGATAGCTTATGGTGTTAACTAGAAATTGAACTAAAGTATTGAATCAAAATTCCATCCACCAAAAAAATTCATCCATGGATTGTTCATCATATTTCCCCACCACTTATGTGGTCAATCCCACTAGTGTGATATAGACACGTTGTTCACATTTATCTATGGGTCCATCACATGTTATGTAAACTTTAAATTTTGATGATTTGTACAAAGCCATCCATACATCTATTCCACAACAATAATGTGCTCCAAGAACTTTCATTCCATCCTCATACACTACCACCTATAGCAATCCTTTGTATGAAGAACATGTTAATGTTGCTTCACAAATACCAGCCTTCATCTTAACCAATATTTCCCATCTAGTTGTAATTACCATTGCAACTTATCCTCCACCTACATCATCCATTCCATACACATTCACACCATTTAGCTCATATATGTAAATACATGAAGCATGGGAAAACCTTAAAAAATTTCTTAAGAAGTGAAAAAACATTCAATAGCAATTTCAGGTGGTCAATCCTAAGCCTCAACCTATTTCCACCCAACCCACATTTATCATCCAAAGTCCATCATGAGTACCACAATATTTTATGTTTTCTATCCCCACCTCCCCATAAACCCATACCCATATCATTTGTATAAATCATCATATTCATAGCCCCCACACATCATCTCCTTTTCTTCATTCACAATCATTTCTTGACCAACCTCATCATCAATTTCAATCCACACCCCCTAATTCATCACACCATAAACAAAACATTCAATCTCATACATTCATCAATCCATTCACCATATATCTCAATGCACTAAACAAGAAAATGAGGGCTTAAAATTAGATTGTAAACACACTTTAATTTTGCAACAAATTTTAACTTGACTCACTAATATTGAGTTATAGTTGAGTCATCATCAATTTCATCACCATCCATGTTAGCAACTACAACAATTGCAACATCCAGTTTCACAATCTACATCTCAGGTTATGATACTTGTACCACAAATTCAACATCCAACACAATTAGATAAATGCATCAAACATCCTATAAAGCCCCGTCACAACTACATGATGTTTTCAAAATATTATGCAACCATTTTTTGAAGGTTGTATGAAGCACAAGAGATTTCACTTCCAAAAATCAAACCAAGAGACCCAACCAAATGAGGTAAACACTTTAAGGAGCACTTGTATTGTCCCTATCATCAACAAGCGGGCCATGACATCAATAATTGCCATGTATTTAAAAATATTGTCCAAGATATTATTGATATGAAAGTCTTTCCCACAAATGACCCATCCAATCCATATGATCAGCACCAACTCAATAATCAAGCATACTGGAAATTATCAGGATATCACATCCTCCTAGTCACTTACATCATTAGTCATCAAGAATACTGAAGATTCTCAGAATATTACATCCTCCCAATTACTCACATCATAAATCATCAAGAAATTTGGGGATGCTTAAGGTATTGCACCTTCCTCATACAAAAAAAAGGCTCCAAAGTCACTTAATCCCTTTGGTCACATCTCAATTTTAAAAAGCTCCAAAGGAATTAAAATTCCTTTGGTCACATTTCAATTTCAAAAATCTCTAAAGGCACCTAATACCTTTGGTCACATTTCAATTTCAAAAAGCTCCAAAGGCACCTAATATCTTTGATCACATTTCAATTTCAAAAGGCTCCAAAGGCACTTAAAACCTTTGGTCATATGTCAACTCAAAGTCATTTGCACCTATACATGTTACTTGCTACTTTTGGATTTCACAAGATTCAAGGAGAACATTAGCTTACCAAGATAGGGGGATTTGAAGATCCCAAACACTTAATTTTATACACTTGAGAGCATTCTATGCATAATGTGATTTATATATTTATATATACATGGATATTACACAAAAAAAACATTGCATTTCATGTATTTTATTTTACACACCACATTGCATACATTAGATTTCACACATTGCATTACACACATTCTATTTCACAAATTGTATTTCATACATTTAGAACCGCATTTTATATTTCATATTAGGGATCATTTATTCAATTCAGATATAAATTGGTTAAATAAAGTTATGTTGCCTTCATCAGGGTCACCTTCAAATTCATTTCATTACACCATTCTATAAAGCCAAATTATCATTAGCAAAGCCACATGTCCATAATCCCTAGGTGTTTTCGGTCACTCATCCACTCCTAGTGTTTTAAGCAACCTCCAAATACATGTCGAGTTTTCTTTAGGACCAAGACACATTTTCACTAAGAAAATCATGATTTTTGGGAATTGACTCCAAAACATTCTTGAACCAAACATAAATACACATATTAAAAACATCTTGTGTCAAAGAGGGATAACACCATCCTTGGTTTGTACCTTGAAGTGAAAAGGGTAATCCTTGCTTGTCCCATTATGTAACATAGTCCACAAAAATAGTGGTTTTCACTACTATCACAATTTCAAAATAAAATAAAGAGTAGGGTAAAATCCCTAAAAACTCTAAATATTTTACACATCACACACCATTGATCCTCAAGTTGTAAGGATAGTACTACATTTCTCGTCGGACGATTAGGTAGTCATCCCCAAAACTTAGAGATCAAATTCTTGGACTATGGAGCTAATCTCCACCAAGGCTATAGATGCTTTACTGATAGTGGAGTATACTCATGTGTGGCAACATGTCTCTTTTAAAGAGACTTCTGATCGCACATAAGTACAAGCTAGCTTCTTGGTCTTATCCATAACAGGTTTCACCCAATTTACTCAAGATGTATTAATAAACTCACTCACACAAACATTGGTTCTTGATTACCAGAGTCATTACCATGCTCATGATTTGGTAAATAAATTCACTACACACACATTTGGTCTTAGAGGAATTAGATAGTGTTTAGTGGGTTTGTTTAATATCACTAGTATGTCTGAGTCTTTGCAAAATAGTCAGTTTTCCATATCAACATCCATATATTCTTTCATATTAACATCCATGTATTCTTCCATATCAACATACATGTCATTGCATAAGTCTTCCATTTCACATACCACAAGTTTGGTGCCCTTGATTAAAAAATAATGCTAAACATGGTCAAGAAAAATTCTAAACTATAAATTATCAATATAATATTAGTTCATTTGCATCCATCCACATTATAACTTGCATTAATCATCCATATACACATGCATCCACAACAAGCATTCACATAAAAGCATAACACAAAAATAAAATCCATGCAATATATATATATATATATATATATATATATATATATATATATATATATCTTTGTGTGTGTGTGTATGTATGTATGTATGTATAATTCACATATGCAAATAATGCTAGAAAGTTCTATACAACAATAAAACTTGGTGGTTTTCAAGGTATCACACCTTCCCCCCAATCAAGCAAACAAGCACTCAAATCGGGGATGCTCAAGGTATTACACCTTACCCCTAATAAAGCAAACAAGCATACAACTTGGGGGTGCTCAAGGTATCACACCCTCCCCCAATCAAACAAACAAGCACAAAACTTGGGGTATTCAAGGTATCCCACCTTCATCCCAATCAAACAAACAACTCAATCACATCACATCATCAATAATTCAATTGCTAGGTTCAAAAGGTTGCATCCTTTTGTCAAAGGTTGATCCCTTTGCCTCACATACACACATCAAATTCAAAAGGCTCCAAAGGAACAAAACTCCTTTGGTCACAATCACATCACATCATCAACACATCAATTTCTAGGTTCAAAAGGTTGTATCCTTTTGTCAAAGGTTGTGCCCTTTGTCTTGCATTCACATCATCAGCACATCAATTGCTAGGTTCAAAAGGTTACATCCTTTTATCAAATATTGCACCCTTTACCTTGCATTTACATCATCATTACATCAATTTTTGGATTCAAAAGGTTATTTCATTTTGTCAAAGGTTATGTCCTTTGCCTTGCATTCATTCCATGTTAAAACCCCTTTTTTCTTTTAGGGAAAAAAGATAATCATTCATTACATCATAAAAATTCCTTGCATTCAACATCATCAATTTCATTCACCAATTGCATTTATCAAATTCCTTGGCATTTTCCAAGTGAACCTTGTATTTAGTGGTTTATCCTATTAACTTGGTGGTTGCAATGATTGGTTATCCATGCAATCTATTATGATGGACAAGTCATCATAAGGACACTTACATTATCAAAAACCCCTTTATCTGTTGGGGCAAAAATAGACTCAAACACTTACATTATCAAAACCCTTCATCTATTGGGAAAAAAAATAGAATCAATCCCTTACATTATCACAAAAACCTTTTCTGTTGGGGCAAAAATAGACTAAATCACTTACATTTTCACAAACCCCTTTTCTATTGAGGAAAAAAAAAATCAATCATTATGCTTTTCACAGTTATTGCATTTTCTCAATCACAACACCTTTTTCTATTGGGGTAAAAATAGATCACATTCACATTTACATTCAACATCATCAATTTTATTCATCATCGCATTTCCATTTCAATACTTTTTCAATCAATCAATAATTGCATTCAACATTTAACAAAATTCACATACAATTTCAAGTGAACCTCGTATATAGTGGTTTATCCTAGTCACCTGGTGGTTGTAGTGACTGGTTATCCATGCAATCTGGTAGGATAGATATATTACCATAAGGATACTTACATTATCAAAAACCTATTCATATTTTGGGGAAAAAATAGAATCAATCATTGCACTTTTCGTAGTCATAGCATTTTATCAATCACAACTCTATTTATATTGGGGCAAAAATAGATCACATTCATGTTCAACATCATCATTTTCATTAATCATTACACCTTCATTCAATATTTTCCAAATACATTTGCAAGTACAAGTGAATCTTGTATTTAGTGATTTATCCTAGTCACCTGGCACTAGTAGTGATTGGTTATCGATGCAATCCGGTAGGATGGATATATCACCATAAGGACACTTACATTATCAAAATCCCTTCATCTGTTGGGGCAAAAACATAATCAGTCATTGCACTTTTCACAATCATTTCATTTTCTCAATCACAACCCCATTTTTTTTTGGGTAAAAATAGATCACATTCACATTTACATTCAACATCATCAATTTCATTATTATCACATTTCCATTTCAACATTTTTCAATCAATCAATAATTACATTCAATATTTATCAAAATTCACATACAATTTCAAGTGAACCTCGTATTTAGTGGTTTATCCTAGTCACCTAGCGGTTGCAATGACTGGTTATCCATGCAATCTGATAGGATGAATATATTACCATAAGGACACTTACATTATCAAAAATCCCTTCATCTGTTGGGGCAAAAATAAAATCAATTATTGCACTTTTCATAGTTATTGCATTTTCTCAATAAAAACCCTCTTTTTATGTTGGGAAAAAAATAGATCATATTCACAGTCAACATCATCAATTTCATTAATCATTACACCTTAATTCAACATCTACCAAATATATTTGCAAGTACGAGTGAACCTTGTATTTAGTGATTTATCCTAGTCACCTAGCAGTTGCAAGGACTGGTTATCCATGCAATCCGGTAGGATGGATAGATTACCATAAGGACACTTACATTATCAAAAATCCTTTCTCTATTAGGGAAAAAATATAATCAATCATTTACATTACCAAAATCTCTTTTTCTGTTGAGGCAAAAATAGAATCAATCATTGCACTTTTCACAATCATTACATTTTTCCATGTCAAAAACCCCTTCATCTATTGGGGAAAAAATAGAATCATTCATTGCATTATTCATTTACATTTACATTCAACATCATCAATTTCATTCATCATCACATCTCCATTTCAACACTTTTCAATCAATCAATAATTGCATTTACATTCAACATTTAACAAAATTCACTTACAATTTCAAGTGAACCTTGTATTTAGTGATTTATCCTAGTCACCTGACGGTTGCAACGATTGGTTATCCATGCAATATGGTAGGATGAATAGATTACCATAAGGACACTTACATTACAAAAAACCCTTTCTCTATTAGGGCAAAAATAGAATTGGTCATTTACATTACCAAAATCCCTTTTTTCTGTTGAGGCAAAAACAAAATCAATCATTGCACTTTTCATAGTCATTGTATTTTATCAATCACAACCCCTTTTTTTGGGGGATAAAAACATATCACATTCACATTTACATTCAACATCATCAATTCTATTCATCATCACATCTCCATTTCAACACTTTTTAGTCAATCAATAATTGCATTTATATTCAATATTTAATAAAATTCACTTACAATTTCAAGTGAACATTGTATTTAGTGATTTATCCTAGTCACCTAGTGGTTGTAGCGACTGGTTATCCATGCAATCTAGTAGTATGGATAGATTATCATAAGGAAACTTACATCATCAAAAACCCTTTCTCTATTAGGTAAAAAATAGAATTAGTCATTCATTGCATTTTTCCATGTCAAAAATCCCTTCATCTATGGGGTAAAAATGGAATCATTCATTACATTATTTATTTAAATTCACATTCCACATCATTGAATTCATTCACCATTTTTCAAGTACATTCGCAAGTATAAGTGAATATTTTATTTAGTGGTTTATCCTATTAACCTGGCGATTGCAGCGACTAGTTATCCATTCAATTCGGTAGGATGGGTAGATCACCATAAGGACACCTACATTATCAAAACCCTTCATCTGTTGGAGCAAAACGGACTCAATCACTTACATTTTCCAAAAAACCCTTCATATATTGGGGCAAAAACAGACTCAATCACTTGCATCCATACATTCAAAAATGTAGCTTACCTCCACAAAATCACTCCACATTGCATTCATACATCCATTCCATCATAATATCATGTTTTGTGAAAACAAAAACCGACTTGGATGCTTAATTTTTGTTTACGACCAAAAGGTATTTCTCATCATCAAACATTCATTTCAACATCATTTTCATCCATCAATCATTACATTTGCACATTTTCCAAGTTCATATACAATTTCAAGTGAACCTCGTATCTAGTGGTCTATTCTATCCCCTTGGTGATTGTAGCAATTTACATACATGCAATTCAATAAAATGAATAAATCACTATAAGGACACTTGGCCATATTCATCGTCCAATATCTCATTGTTCAAAAACAAAATCACTTTTGGTACCTCATTTTTTGAGTGCGACTATGCCAATACCAATTTGCTCAACTACTATCATTGATGCCCTTTTCCATGGGATCCCCGACATAACTTTCATCATTTCATTTACAATTAAACCAGTCTTTGATGATTCAGGCTGAGTAAAGTGATTGAGCAACCCTTTAGGAATTTTATGTGGGAATTATCTTCAATCATGAGTGGCCTCGAGGACAAGACTATTTTATTTTATTTTTTGAATTTTCATCTTTGCATTTCAATGATTTTGAAAGGCAACTTCTTCAACAACATGGAATCACCCCAAACTTGGGGTAACCAAAATTTGATTATGATTTCCCACAATGGGATACATTTTACAAGATCATGGTATTTACACTTGGAAAAAAACCCCTTTCACTGTTGGAAAAAAATAGCATCGCATTTACATCATTCATTAGCATTTACATCATACACTTGCACTTACACCATTCACCTACATCATTCCCTACAAATATGTCAATTGTCTTGTGAGATTCATTCTTCACTCATTTTCAAATTAAGGGGGTAAGCTACACAATAAAAATTCTTTTTGTATTAAAGATCATTTTTTGCATCCCAATGAAATAAATTTGCTTCTTCATCAAGCCAAACCAGGTGTCTCATATTTTTTGCACCACATTGTGTTTCACGCAACGTGGTACAAAAGGAGCATCTATAGACACCAAAATCTAGCCACTTGTCCTCCATCCATAGCTTCCCATCACAATTACCCATTTTTTATATATCTATATATATATATTTTTAATATATATTAAAATAATAATATTTTATATATTATATTTATATATATTTAATAAATGTATATATATTTATATGAATAAATTCCAAAAATCCATCATGTTTTAATATTAGCAATCCATCTGCCTTAATCCATGTCACTTACCCGCATTAATCTCCACCCTTCCTTATGTTATAATCTTAGCCACACATTTTTTATCATTGAAACCCTAACATGTCTAAGGGAAGATTATAAAGAGGAGTCATTTTGATGACTAAACCCCTATATTTTCAATCCCTAAGTTCCCTACCATTATTGAGTCCTCCTTCTTCCCCCTTGGGCCCTTGATATATCTAACCCTAAGAGGTCTCAAAAACCCTAGCCCCATCATATCCATCATCACATCCCCTAACTGTCATTTACAACTTTTACATCCATCGTCGCTCACCTCGTGCAAACTAGATATGGTTTTGTAAATCCTCCCTCAGTCATCAAACACCCTCTAGAGTTTCTTGAGAACCCACTAGAGTTTGCTAAGTGTCTGAAGTGTTTCTCATTCTGGCGAGTGCCCACTAGAGTCTATCGAGTTCCCATGGGTGTTTCCCATTCTTTCGAGTGCCCACTAGAGTTTATCAAGTGCCTGTATGTGTTTTTCGAGTACCCACTAGAGTTTGTCAAGTGCCTACAAGTGTTTCTCATTCTAGATCTATAGCCCTAAAACCCTCAGGTTTTGTTAGAGCATCTGCATAATCACTCCCTACGTCAACGATGAATATAGAAACAATGTTATTGGACAAGGTAATATCTCATTTCTTTTATTTCATATTCTCAAATTTATTTACAATTTTTATTCTATAATTGGGGTTTAGCAATTTTATTTCCAAGGGTCTCATGTAGTAGAGCCCTCATAGATATTATTGACTCTTGTTATTTTTTTCTATGTGCAGATTTAAGAATCACATTCATTGGTAGCTGTTGAACCTTGAGTGGCCCTGTATAGGATACCAAAGCCCACTCACTACTCTGTTGGGATCGAATCAAGTGTGAAGACACCACCATAATTTCTAACTAGGGTTTCAGATAACCCTAGTGTTTTATAACAATTGTATCAAATAATAAGGATTGTAAACCCCCTATTTGGGGTCCATTTGATTGTAATACAAGAGATCCACCAATGATAATAATAAATTTTATTTCTATGTGTAATCTTTCATTCTGCTTATTTATTTCATAGTTTATATTTTGGTGTTCCTTGATTTTTGTATTCACAATTCCTAAAATAAATGATAGAGAAGTTGGAATATATTTATTTTGCACTTATTGCAACAAATTTGGTCATGAGAAAGTAAGTTGTTGGAGTGTCCATCCATGCAAATATTGTAAAGGAAAATATCATTCATCTTTCTTCTATTACTACAAGGATAAATACTATAAAATATTTGAAGAAAGACTAATATTTAGATTAAATTATTTCTTCCAAGTTCTTATTTTAGAGGCATCTACTAACACTGAATTCAAGCTTAAATATTTTGAATATCAAGGATACAGGTGATATAGGAAACCATGGAACAAAAGAGGAAGTAGTTATGATTCACTTATGACTCACAAGATTATCAGATCTCTAGTTCAACAAGGTTATCTAGAAGACTTCAAGAGTTCTACCAAACACTTTAGAATACCAACAAATAGTGGGATGAAGAAAACGTCAAGAGGTAACATAAAGACTGAAGTAGAAGAAGAAGAAGAATCAGAACAAGATACACATTCAAATTTAGACAAAGTAGAAAATGAAGAAAGTAGAGGAGAGAAGCTCAAATTTTAGAACCAATATGAAGACCTTATTGAATACTAAAGTCTTCAATACCCAAATAATATAATACAAGGGGGTGTTGGAATATATTACATTATTTGGTTCTTTACTAATGTACCATCATGGGTACATATTTATATTAGGATTTTTTTAGGATTTAAGTACTTTATTAAAGCAATGTAATAAATGTGCATGTATTCCACATGTACATAAGTCATTAGAATAGAATAGTGAGGTGTCATAGGAAAATGAAGGCAAAGAGTTGCATCTCAAAATAGACCTTCATAGAGTAGAATATGGAGAGGATTTTTGAGTACTTAAATAGAGTAGTAGTAGATACAACGTAGATCTATTTTTGTAAATATGGAGAGGTTGTGACCTCCATTAAATAGAATTGTATATTTTATTTATCTTTCATTAGTAGCTATTTATTGAGTTATTTTTAAATTTTCTTATCATATTTTCATGTGTATTAGTTAGCCATTATAATAGTTATAACATTGTATGATTATTCCATACTTGTGGTTGCATTTACTTTAAGTTTATATCTTTAAAATTTAACAATATTTGAGTCACCTTTGTGCCTCTGCCTTTGGGTCACTACCTCTAGGTCACTACCACAAAATTTATCTTTGGTTCATTGTCTCTAGGTCTTTGCCTTATGGGTCACTCCCATTATATCACTACCTCTAGGTCATTGCCTTTAGAACTCTTCCTCTAGGATTCCACTTGATTATCATTATATTTGGGTCATCCACTAGAACATTCATAAGACTATCATATATGTAGGATAATCACTACAGGTGCTTTCACTGTAGGTTACCACCGAAGGTATACTTGGGTCATAATTATTTATTTCATATTTCTTCATGATAATTTTTTATTACACTTGGTTTTCTTTTGTAGAAACCATACAATATTCCTTTCATATTATTCCATTCATTCATACTTATCCATCCACAATATATTTTCAATTTTTTACTTTTCTTCTCTTTATGTAGATAATTTTTTTAACAATGATTATGTCCTCCAAAAGTTTCACAACAATGGATATTCCAATATTTCTCTATATTATGTCCATATCTACCACAATTATTATGATTTTGCATTACTCCCTCTCATATCTTTGACAAATGTGAGTACTGGCACTATTATTGCTCAACATTATTTGCAAAGTAGATGCCTATGGGCTCATATTATGTATGATTTCCTTTATTTTTCTAAACTCAGCCTTTTCCACAATCAATATTCCTAGAGTGCTCTCTATTATCAATGAAAAAGGAACAATAATATTCAAATCCGCTTCCTTTGCTTTCCTCAAATGGATGAGCCTAACTCTCCTTAAATTATCCTTTGAAATGGTAGGCCTAGTAGGCCTCTCCTTTTCCTTCTGTAGCTCTTCAAGAAGATGATTAAACTCATTTTATTGTTGTTGTATCTTTCTCTGCATTCATTAAGCAGGAGATCTTGTTGGTGCATCTTCAATCTGAATTCCTCATTACATCTCTCTAGCCTACTATTCATTTCGTGCAACTAACCTTTAAGCTTAACAATCTCATCCTCCTTTTGCTGCAGTAGCTTGGGCATAAGCTCCTTGTTCAATGTATCACTCAATGTATTATTTCTATTTTTAATGGTCTTCATTTATAGTTGTACCTGATGATACTGAGCCTCGAATTTATCCACCCTTTTCTCTACCATTTTCATCTTCTTTTCAACATTATTTTCTTTAAGGTACAAAGTATCAAAGTTCACATTTGATGCCTTCAGTACTTCAATAGAGGGGATATCATCAATGTCTCTAGTGAAGTGCTCAAATTCCCAGTAATCATATTTCATGTCCACTTTCACTTTCTTAACTCTAGGTTTGGCAATCATCTTGTATTTTTTTCTCTCAATCGGGTCAAAGCTCATATAAAACCATCATGGTGGTCTCTTTCTAGATTTGGTTCTCTTTCTAAAGTTGCTCCTCTACCCATATTTTCTTATTATCTCTTGCCACACGCACCACCTTGAAAAAAAATTATTCTTCTTCTTCCACTTCTTGAGACAAAAGTGGAAAATACATCATAGATGACAATGGGGATACAAGAAGTGTTGCCAATGCCTACTCAATGTTTACACCAGTTGATTGACTCATAGCTTTGGTAACAACTAACACTAATGAAGGGGAAAAAATTTTGAGTAATTTTTGTAGAGGAGGAGGGGTGGTAGAGAATGCGAGAATCACTGATGGATTGGAAAAATAGATAGGGATGGATTATTTTTGTGGATTAGGAGGAAGATCCGAGGATGGACCAAAAAATAAAGAAGGCAAAGATGAAGGCTCAGTGAAATATTTCTCTGCTACAAGCCTTGCAGTTGTTATTATTTTAGAATAAGGGGAAACATCAGTAAAAAGGAAAGGAAGATTAAGCAAATTGTTGGGAGGATCTTGATTCGGATAAGGGGTGTTGATTTGTACCTATAAAGGAACTTGTTATTCTTCAAGCTCTGTAATCTTTAGAATTGCCTTAGAATGATGTGTTGATGCTCTTGACTTCTTCACTTTCACCACCTTAGATTATATTCGTTGATGCTTGTGCTCTGGCTCCTTCTCATTTGAAATAACTGGACTTGAGCAGGTCCTTTTATTTCCACTCTACAACTGATCTTTAAGGAGAGGACCAAAATGAATGAGAAGTCTCTTGAAGGGTTTTACTTGATCTCATTCTCCTACTACCTTGTGGTTTCTAGGAGGAAGATACTTCCAGTTCAACTTGTGCTCCATGGGTTGTATCATCATATTCTTCTTGAGAATTCTAGCCCTCTAACTCCTGATCTTCTTACTAATCATCACTGCTTCCTCCTATAGCAGGTTTCATGGGATCAAATTTCTTCAACACTTCTAAACAAATATTATCATTCTTTCTCTCCTGTCACTAATCAATGTGAGCCATAAATTCTGTGTAAAATTTAATATCCATTGATCCCAGAAGGATTTCTTTGATATCATATTTCTCACACTTCATTATACATCAATGTTCTACTTTCTTGTCATTGTACCAACCCTTCTGCTACCCAACTTTCACAAATAAAGTGGTTGTTATTCCCTGATCAGGTTTCCTTTAAGGTTTAAACACCCTTTTGTATGGATATGGGGACCTCCATGGGGGGTGCTTATGGAATTCAAACTAGGTAAATGGAACCAACCGATCCTTTAAAAAAAATTTGAATTTGAGGACACCTAAATTTACCTCATTCTCTTAATGTTCAAATTGTTAGGGATTGGACATTATTGGAAACCTTCCTTTTAACAATACCATCAGGATCATAATGCCATCGAGGAGGCATTATTTCTAATCCTAAGGCACGTAGCTTTTTATCCAATTTTAGATATGTAGTCTGGTCTCTAAAGGGATTAATGTTGGGATGATGTACTACAAGTGTAAATCCAAAATATGACATAATAAGGAAGAAGAAAGGAAAATTTTGAGAAGCTATACAATCTTATGCATGTCCCTTTTGCGAGAAAATACCAATCTCCTACTTAAAGGAATTTTATCCTTAAAAAATGTGCAACCCTCTCGGATATATGAGGGCAACTTCCATAAACATTGGATAGAGTTGGACCAAGAAAACTCTTGTTAAACCCAAGATAGGACTGGATTCTCCTAAGGGAATGTGTCCAATCAATGGTTGGGTGAGGATCATCCTCTGGAATTTGCACAAAAATGTGTTGTTCTAGGCATAAAGTAAAGTAATAACTAGGCCAATTAAGAAGGGAAATAAATTTCATACATTACTTAGACTGATATTATTTTTGTTGCTTCCTCATGTTTCTAGCCAAAAATTTCACCCAATCTATCTTTATTGACCTATTAGCCCTTAATACAATGTGCACCAAATATATATGATCTGGAAGTACTATTCTATCTATCTCAGTGCCTTGCACTGTGGCTATCATCCTCAATACTAGTTGAATATCTTCCTTGAATTGCGCTAATTTCTAGGTCCTTTTTAGATAATCTTTAGGTAAGCTTCTCAAGCTTAATATTTCTTTCATCTAGGCTTTTAGACCCTCCTCTACAAGATTTTATCTTTGGGACTTATCCTTAATGACTTTGAGGTTTTTAATGGATGCATCTTAAAGAGGGAGCTTTGGGATCGTGAATGCTTTTCTTACATTCTGAGTAGTTATCTAAAATAGATAGTGTCCATATTATCCTCTGACTGTCCCTGTACTTGTATCATAGAATTTACCTATGATGTCAACTAGCTTGAGGCAAGGATGCACAATAATTAGTAGGAATATCGCCAATTGTGTGTTCCATGATACCTCCCTAGTGGTGCTAGATTTTGTTGTCTTTTCTTTTTTCTCTGCTCCTATTTGTGACATCTTTGCCTTGGCATTAATAGTGGCGCATATATCTATGATTCCCTCAAACGAGTCCTCTAGTTTCTTCTTTGACTTTGCCTTAGTCATTTTGCTCAGCTCTACTCTTACTTACAAGAATTATAAAATTTAAAACTCTTGAAATCTATCAGCTTATGAACCAACCCTCTTCTAAATATCATGAGTAGTACTCAATAGACATTGTGTCATCTTGGAGCTTCTAGTAGCATTACCTTCTTATAACATCAGAATGTAGGACCTATGATATTGGTAATCAGAGCTACTATAGAGAATCCCACTCTCTTTGAGGTAAATCTAGTTAATGTGTAGGGTCGTATCAAATTTCCTTCACCAACCTTTCTTGGATTGCAAACCTCAAGCCAATGAAATTATTTAGGTGAGCAAATTTTGTTATAGAAACAGTTGGATTGCTATTTTCCCAGGATGATCTTGCTTCAGACTTCACTCCTATTTAATTTATTACACATGCATAAATTCATTTGAATAATGTGCTTTATCGTATTTTCTATAAATGCACCTCTTTAATAGGCACCAACTAGATGACCACTCCATTTTTTGGATATTATGCGCATTGAGGCTACTTTATTTACATTCCCATGATCTTCTTCTTTGATATTATTGGGATGGAGCATTGTCCATTTGTACGCATGCAATTATGCTTGATGGGCACTCTTTTCAATTCGATCATCAATTCTTCTAATGAATGGAAAAGTAGAAAGTTGTATGCCATAATTTCTTTTTTTTCTCCTGATCGAACAACACTTCAGGCTCTGCATTTTATTCATACTAATCCCACTCCTTCATCCTTGCTTGATATGGGGATTTAGAATCCGTATTTTAATTAGACGCTTCTCAATTTTCTATCCACTTATGAATTCAAATATCATGTTTGGAAAAACTTCTTAGGGAATCTGAAAGACATAGGACGCTTTGCTATACAACAAATAAAATCACACTCTACCTTTGTACAATATAAAATAAAGGAAATATATACATACATATACAAATTCTTAGTGCAGATCAATCATAGTATTTTATATGTTATCCATTCACTGGTATTGGCATCAACTTGCCCTCCAAATATTGTAATTGGTATGCATTTGAGGTTTTACATTCCTCAATGAGATATGGCCTGATCCATAATGAATCAAACTTATCATGAGCCCCTGGTTTAGCTAGATTTACATCCCATTTAAGTACAAGATCATCTTTGAAAAAAATGGTTTAGATTTCTTATCAAACCAAATTTTGACCAAGCCTTGATATTGAATTACATTATTAAATGCTTTCTCTCATTCCTCTTCTAGTTGCATCAGTTACACTAGTCTTCTTTTAGTTGGTGGGAACTCTTCATCATCTATTTTTTGTAGGAAATTTAATGTCAGGAGTTCAATATTGATAGGAAGAATAACCTCTTTTTCATATACTATAGAGTAAGGGAATGTTCTTAGGGACTTCTTTGAAGTTATCCTATCCACCCATAATGCTTTATTTAATAAATGTGCCAAATTTTTTGGATTATGTTCAATGCTTATTTTAATGATTCTTAATAAATTATTATTTGAGGATTTTTCTAGTCCATTACCTTGTGGATAGTAGTTTGAATTTGCACTTCAATATAACCCATATTTTCTAGCAAATTCCATTGTTTTGGCTCCTATGAAGGAAGATCCATTGTCTGAGATGATAGTAGCTGGGACTCCAAATTTGGTGATCAATATTTCTAGGAAGTCAATGATTGTTTGTTGGTCAGTTTGCTTGGTTGCTTTAGCTTTTGTCCACTTAGTGAAGTAGTCTATTACTGTAAGAATATATTTGTGATCAGCTGATGAATTTGGATTTTATAGACATAAAAATCTAGCCACTTGTCATCCATCCATGTTTTCCAATTTCCACCGTCCATTATATATATATATATATATATATATTATATATATATATATATTATATATATATATATATACATATTTGTTAATATATATTTAAATATTAATATTTTATATATTATATTTGTATATATTTAATAAATAAATATATATATATATATATATATATATATATCTCCACAAAGGGTTCTCTATGTTGAATTTCTTTGTCACTTACTTTTGTATTTTTTTTTGTTCTGTAGGTTTTCAAAAATTTGATCGTATAATTTTCGTAGAGCTAGGGTTTCTAGAAAGTTGTAAAAGTTCGCTAGAAGTTGTGCATATGCCTTGCAGTACTCAAGAGACACCCTAAAAAACTCAGTGAATGCCTTGCTACATTCCAAAGGCTTTAGGGTGCATTTCATAGAGTGAGGAGGATATACGTAGGCTTTCTTGTAAGTTTATTGTAAAACCCCAACTCATTTTTGTTGTTGTTTCCTTGCTTTTATAGTAACAATGATAAAAATAACATAATTAAAATTTATGTTAAAATAAATTATATTTCATTTGCATTTTTTCATTTAGAGTAGCTTTACATTCACCATAGTTCACATTTTAGATTTAATTTTTTTCTATTTTTTGGTGTGTTGTATTCAATATTCTACAAATTGTTTTCATATGAAGTGATGATTGCATAAAATAGTTTCCATAATAGGGTTAATAATTCCTCTTTTATTTTTCTAAGTAGGAATAAAATTAGGATACTTAAGTATACTCTCGCACTTGGTGATTCAAGGTGGAAGATTAGGCAAACCCTCCATTGTTTAGAGTGGGTCTTAAGCGGTGTACCCTACATTCTTTTGAGAAACTCAGTATTTCTTTTTTTGGCTTCTGATTTAGGCTTGTAAAATTGGTTATATTGACATTGTATGTACACATTAGAAATCATGAAACTTTAAAACGAATCACACATAGCACATTTCATAATAAACGGTAATGAGTTGGACTTCATCACCAACCATTGATTGAGATTTCGTGATGGTGGGCTTCATCTCCATCCATCAATATTTGCCCTCAGCCACCATATATACCCATGAGCAAACTTTCTATATTTAATCACTAGGAATAATCTCATTTTCCAGCCAATCCATATATTTCACCCTACATAATTCAGATTAGCACATCCAAAATACACAAAACTCCCAAAAAAAATGAGATAAAAAATGACGTAAGACACATATATTGCAAAAACATAGGATTGAGTTGTTTACTTGATTTTGTGATGTTTTCATTTGCATTACTTTCTAGCATATTTTACATATTTGATTCATTACCTTATGGTATTAACTAGAAATCAAACAAAAGTATTGAATCAAACTTCCATGAACCAAGGCACTTCATCCATGGAGTGTTCATCATCCTTCCTTACCACTTATGTGATCAATCCCACTAGTGTGATAAAGACAAGTTATTCATATTTGTTTGTGGTACCTCACACACTATGCAGACTTCAAATTTTGATGTTCTATAAAGAATAATTCACTCATATATTCCACAAACAGAACCGTCTTCACCCACCATTGACCACAATATAACCTATATAGACATGACCAAAGTAGAATATTTTCAAATATCTGCTAACTATGTTCTATAATAGGTCCATAGTTCACCTAGGAATGATCCTTCTCTTTAGTAGGAACTTACCTCTTCATAGCCTTCTAGCCTTACCCAAGTGTATAACAACCCTCTTTTTGAGGCGTTAACTACACCTTCCCATCATTTTTCCATATCACAAAAGTCAGGTGCTCCAAGTACCTCCATTCCATCTTCATACACCACCACCTATGATCATTCTTTGTATGAATCACATGTCAATGCTTCTTTAAAAATGTCAGCATCCACCTCATCCAATGTCACCCAACTGGTTGTAATTCCTATTGCAACTTATCCTCCACCTATCTCATCTATTCCATCCACATCCACACCATCAACCTCAAATTTGGCCATACATAAAGCATGGCAACATATCAATTCATTGCTTATGGATCAACAAGGTGCTCAATCTTGTTCCCAACAACAAGTACAAGTAATAGATTTTAAATCCTAGCTTGTTTCCACCCAACCCACCTTTTTCACCCAAATTCCATAATGGGTACCATAATATTATGTGGTTTCCATACCCACACCACCATTAACTCTTACTCATACCATTTACACAAATCATCACATTCACAGTCCCCATACATCATCTCCTTTTCAACATTCATAATCATTTCTTCATCAACCTCCATATCATCAATTTTAATCCACTCCACCAAATCATTATCATCTCATCACACCCTAGTATCTTACCACTTCACCTTTACATAATCATCAAGTAATTCAGGGCTTCCACATACCTGGGGAAGATCCTTGAATCCAAGCTATGCAATAGTATATTGATAGCCTGATGCAACATACTCCTGGTATGATGAACCAAAAACCAATGCTTAGACAATTGATCAATCAACCAATCCATTTTTTTAGTACCATCATTGCCATATCTGGTAAACTTTAGAGTTCTAAAATTTGACAAATTTAAAGGGACTGAGGACCCTAGAGAACATGTGAGCACATTTATTCATTCATGTTTCAGAATCCAAAGTAATGATGCTCTAATGCTTCAAAATTTTCCTCAAAAATTGGGAGGATATGTTGTAGAGTGGTACAACCATTTTCCTCACCATAGTATTTATACTTTTGAGCAATTGGTTGATCAATTTCTTAAAATATTTTCCCTTAATTTTAGAAAGAAGGTATCATTAATTGAATTATATGGTTTAAAGTAATATGATGATGAGTTAGTATATGATTTTGAAAATTTTTGGAGGGTCTTTATTACCAAACTACCATTTGCCCTACCATTGGAAGAGCATACTAGACTGTTTACTAATATTTGCTTAAAACCCATATCTTGATTGTTATAATTATAACAAAATCTATCATTTGAATAAGTTCTTGCCCAGGATAGCACAATTGAAGAGATCAAAATCCAATAGAGTGTGCTTAAGACTAAAAATAAATAATGGCATAATAAGGGCTAGTATAAAGGTAACTATTCTAGCCAATCCAAACCAAACCAGGCTAACCAAGCCAACCTAGCTAATCAAGTTAATCAAGTGGTCATGAGCCAGTCAATAATGGCTCAAAAACAACCTATGAAACAACAACCATAACAAATTATATATCATGCAGTTCCTTCACCATATCAATCAACCCAAAACACCACCAACTATGGAAAACCACCCGTATCGATAATATGTCCAACAAAACTGCCAGTACACCCCTCTAGCCGAATCATACACTTCCATATTTCACTAATTTTATTACACCAACCAAATTGACTTGCCTGAGGTTAAATCAAATGACCCTACTAAGTGTAGTAAACACTATAGGAAACATTTGTTTTACCCTTACCATAGGTAAAATGGGTATGACATAAATAGTCACTATAATTTTAAAGACAATTGAAGATCTCATTGACTTAGAGACCATCAAGCTTGATATTCCCTTAACCCAACAAAACCAAAACCTTGGTAGCTATCACACACCACTTCATTATCATGAGGAGGTGTAACCAACAACAGGAGTATCTAACACCAAGACTCCTCCAAATCAAGTCAATCATGTACAAAAATAATAAGGTTTTGTGGGTGCTATCCATGTAGTCACTCGAGGTCAACAACACACTAACTAGCAAAGTGCACAACAACAACTTGTTCAACCACCCATAGCACCACAAGCAAGTGTGTCTCAACCTACCACATCATCATCACCCATCCAAATTTCCACCAATCCTTCTCAATATATCAATATTCCAAGTCATCCAAATTCACCCATTCATCCTATCAGTCATCTCCAAAGGCCAATCAACTCCCTCAGTAGTTGATTAACTACTAGCCTAAAAATAGCTTCATCTAAATTATCTATATATGAGCTCATTATATAATCTCCCCCACATCATGAGGTATTAATGAATATTTTAAATTCCATTGAACTTCAATCCCAATATGCTAATGCATTTAGCAATTTTTGGGGAGCATCAGAACATGCATGGATATATCCATCACATTCTATGATTTTGAAATCAAACCAATATCATCAAAATCAGTGGATACTCTATTGCATATCATGGATCAAATTGACATGAAGCCATTTAAATTATTTTGATTGATATTGGATCCTCTATCAACATCATCACCGCATCCACTCTTCATCACCTTAATCTTCCATCAAATCACATCACTAAATCCACTTTCACCTTGAAATCATTTAATTATGCTCTTTGTTCCACAGTTGGTATTTTTTTACCTATCGAAGTGGGGGTCAAAAAATTGTACACCATATTTCACATCTTGGAAGGGTCCATGGCATACAATGCACTCTTTGGACATTCTTGTATGAGGTAAATGAGATGTATCCCTTCTATACTCCACCAATGCCTAAAATATATATGAGGGACAAGTTCATTGCATATCGATGGATGTTGAACCATTTAAGTATTGCAATTTCATTTCAAATCCCTATGAATCCATGCTACCTTCTACTTAAATTTTTCTCACCTCATAAACCACATAATCCACATCTTCTTCAAAAGCTCCCATTCATGAGAAGCTCCCCATCACCACTTCACATCAAGCTTCCACTTCCATACCCCCATTATAATCACCTTTTATTACATGCACATGTGGTCAAAACCAATCCACATTAGCCACATCATCAACATTAGTATCATACACCATAATTCCTTCCACATCATTGCTCATTCAACAACCACCTCATCCAAGTCCTCCTCCATCTATATCAGCTAAAATATCACAAGTCAAATTGACAAATTGTTATATGCCATCCTAGTCCATACCTCTCCTATTGTTAGATCCCCAAGCCAATTTCAAGTCATCCATATCCATATCCACACCCACATCATCCCAAGTCAAGGTCCACCTCACTAATCCTGGTATTGGTGAATATGTGGTCTAAGACATCACAGTCACACCACTCAACATTCAAACTGCTAAAGATTATAGTCACCCATGTGACCCACCATTATCTATAGGAGTAGTGTATAACATGGGTTACATACCTAATAGTATTAATTTTGTGTATGGGTGGATTGATTCATCATCCAATCTATTTTCCCTAGAATAACCCATGCAACCAACTGCTGCCAATATACAACATATGTCGGTTTTGTCATCCTGATATTTTCATATAGTTAATTGGTAAGGACATGGCCTAGGAAGACATAAATAGGGAATGCATGATATCATTTATGCTTCATATCGAGAAGCACATGACCATTTAGGTTTAGGCTATTATCCACTTTCATAAAAATGTTCTCTTGAACAAGCCTTTCAAGGTTTACATTTGAATTCATGAGAAGACATATATCACATTTATGACTTTGAAGAGGAAATCTATAAATAATTTAATGTTATGTTGATAGCTTTTGATGAATCTAATGAGAAATTAACACCTATTATCCCACACACTAAACAGGATGAGTTTTATATCAGAATGTTCCCCATCCATCAGCCCATCATTCGCTTACTTCTTCCACAATAGCGAGTCAAACCAACTAGTGAACCACCACCTCCATTTTACTTGTAATATATATACATAATTCAAATTCAAAAATTCAAAAAAAATCAAATAAAAACAAATTCAAAAAAAAAATTGCATTGCATGAACATGGCTTTTTGCCAATTACATTTATTTGTGTTGCCTACTGTTGTTCAGATTCCTAGATCTAGCATTGATTCTAGCAGATATGATCCATCCATATTCCAACCTTTCCAACCATAATTTTTTTCTTTAAGTCAAAATGAATCCTATTGACTTATTCACCCTGCTCCGTAATCCATACAATTTAGCAAAGCCAAATATAATTGACATGAACCTTATTGATATAGACCGGATTTTATTGCCTTCATCCTTTGTCAAATTTATTCTTTTCAAGGAATTTTTAGGGTCTTCAGCCAACTACATTCCTCCATCACCTCCACCTTCACCTTCACCTTCATTTTCAAATCCTGAGGTTTTCTAGGTAGACAGAGATGAGGTTGAGTCAGAAGAGTTTGATAATTTCATAGATGACATCCATCTGATACCAATGCTCCATAAACTTGAGGAAGGTTCTCACATGTCCATTGAAGATACCATTGATGTGAACCTTAGTTTATATGCAAACAATCCTTAAATTTTCAAACTTGGTAAAAGTCTATCCACATATAAACAAGAGCAATTAATTTCTCTCCTCAAGAATAAAAAGGGTATTTTTTCATGGTCCTACAAATATATGTCTGGTATTGACCCTAAATTGGTTGTCCACAATATCAACTTGCATTCTTATGCTAATTCAGTCAAAAAAAAAAATAAAAGGATGCATCCTACAGTTTCCATATTGGTCAAAGAAGAGCTTCAAAAGTTATTAAATGTGATCTTTATTATTCCCATTGACTATCATAAGTTACTTTCAAACATGGTACCCATTTGTAAGACTACTGGGGCAATACATGTTTGCAATGATTTTTAAAATCTTAAAAAAGCATGTCCTAAGGATGACTTTTCTCTTCCAAACATTGATACTCTTATTGACACTTATGATGGCCATAAAAATATTTCTCTAATGGATGTCTTTTTAGGATACAACAAGATTTAAATAAATCCTGATGACCAACACAAAACAACATTCACTACACCTTGGGGGGCATTTTGTTACAAGGTGATGTCCTTTGGCCTCAAAAACATAGGTGCAACTTATCAACGTGCCATGACATACATCTTCCATGATTACATGCATAAGATCATCGAATATTATGTGGATGATCTCTTGGAAAAATCTAAAACTCGACAAGAGCACATTGGTGTATTGGAAAAATTCTTTTATCGACTTCTAGAGCATAATGTAAGGTTGAACCCCAAGAAATGTGTCTTTGGTGTTACCTCTGGAAAACTACTAGGGTTCATTATCTCCAAAAGAGGCATTGAGGTGGACCCAAACAAATTCAAGGCCATCATGGAGATGCCTCCCCCAACAAACTTGAAGGAATTGCGTAGTTTACAAGGAAATATTCAATCAATCCATCATTTCATTGCACAACTTTATGATAAATGTAGGTCATTCAATCACCTGCTACAAAAGGGGGTGATATTTTCATGGATAGATGAATTTCAAAAGCCTTTGATGATATCAAGAAATACCTGGCTTCTCCACCAGTCTTAACTCCTCCTCATTTGGGTATCCCCTTCCATATTTATGTTTCAACAATGGAATTTGCATTAGGGACAATGCTTGCACAAAATAATGAAAACAATCGAGAGCAAGTTATCTATTACATTAGTCGAACATTGGTAAGCTATGAAACTAGATATGCTTACATGGAAAAATTGTGCTTAGCAGTGGTTTTTACCACTAAGAAACTCAGATATTACATGCTTAGTCACACCACATATGTCATAGCTCATAGAAATCCTTTGTGTTATATGATGTCTTGTACTTATAATAACACCCACACCGCTAAATGGATAATGCTTCTCACTGAATTCAATCTTGAGTTCATTAGCCAAAAATCCATTAAATGTCAGGTCATAGTCGATCAACTTGTGGAAGCTCCACTTCCTAGTGATCAACCCTTGATTATTGAGCTCCCAGATGATTTAGTATTCATTGTCATTGAACAAGAAGAAGATGTCATTCCGAAGGAATACGTCGATATCACATTTCTTCTTTGATGGTTCTAAGTGCAAAAAATGTCAAGGTGTTGGAGTCGTGTTTCATACACCCTAGGGGTGCCTATCCCCTTATCATTCAAACTAGACTTCCAATGCACAAACAACAATGCAGAGTATGAAGCCTTAATCTTAGGTCTTCAAGCAACCATAGCTATGGGCATAAAGTGTATCAAGATATTTGGTGATTCTCAACTTGTTGTTAGACAAATCAATGGAGAATACCAATGCAAAGAACCTACCATAAAGCTTTACCATGAAGTAGCAATATAATTGCTCTTCAATTTTAATTGGTATGAAATTGATAGTTTACCATGTTCGACTAATAGATTTGTAGATGTGATGGCCTCTCTAGGATCATTGATTCCAAAGAACTCTGAAGGAGAGGTACAACTACTAATTGTCACAATGATCTCTAAATCTACAATTATTTGTGCTGAATCTAAGGATGAAAAGGATGTTTGTTTTATCCATTTGGAGCCATATGAGCCTTGGTCAAACCAAATAATAGCCTTCCTCAAGTTTGGAACACTCCCATTTGATATGTCATAGACTGCTAAATGCACTTTCAAGCAAAAAGTAGCTCATTTTACTCTCTTGGGGGACGTGTTGTATAGACATGGTTATGATGGAATCCTCCTTCATTGTCTTGAGTCTATAGAGGCACAAAGAGCCATAGCTGAAGCTCATGATGGTACTTGTGGTGGTCATTTTAGTGGAATGGCCATTGCAAAGTGTATTTTACGCATGGGTTACTATTGGCCCACCATGGAACGAGACTGTTGCACTTATGTCAAGCATTGTAAGCAATATCAAGAGCATGCTAATTTAACTCATGTGCCATCACAAGTATTACAACCTATTCAAAGCCTTTGGCCCTTTTCACAATGGGGTATTGATTTAATTGGAAAAATCTCACCTCCTTCCTCGGGATAACATACATTCATCATCACGACCACTGAATACTTCACAAAGTGGGTTGAGGCAATTCCTCTAACCAGTACGATAGGACCAAGAATTGTGGAGTTTATACTTCATCATATCATTTGTCATTTTGGTATTCCCTCAAAAATCATCTCTGACAACGGTAAGTCTTTCAATAACAAGGATGTTTGAGCACTTTGCAAGAAATATAATATCCAACATAGTTTCTTGACTCCTTATTACCCACAATAAAATGGACAATATGAGGCTACCAACAAGACCTTAATTGATATTCTCAAGAAACTTGTTAAATAAAATCATAGATATTGGCATACACAAATCCCCTTGGCATTATGGGCTTATCAAACAAGCATCCACACGCCTACTGGGGCAACACCATTTTCATTGGTCTATGGAGCTAAAGAAATCATGCCTCTTGAGCTTGAGATCCCCTCATTGTGAATTTCATTGTAGGAATTCATAGATGATGATATTTCTAGACAAGCACATCTTGACCAACTCACACTCCTTGATGAAATGTGAGTCAATGCTTTAGAGCATTTACAAGTTTATCAAGACCGCCTAAAGCATGCTTACAATGCCAAAGTTCATCTACATGAATTTCAAGTAGGAGATATTATTCTTAAAAAGAATCAACAAAACACCAATGCATTACCACATCTTCATGATAAATTCATGGCTAATTGGTTAGGTCCATACATTGTCACTCAAAAAGTGGGTAAAGGAACTTATAGGCTTGCCAGTCTAGAGGGATTTGAAGAGCCCAAACCACTTAATGTCATCCACTTGAGAGAATTCTATGCTTAATGTGATTTATATATGTATATATACATGGCTATTACACAAAAACAAATTGCATTTCATACATATACATATTTACAATTTGTATATACACATATGTATATACAAAAAAAAAAAAAAAAAAAAATAAAAATTTTTATATTTCATTTCACAAATTGCATTTCATACATTGCATTCACAACCACATTCACACATTTCACATTTCATATTAGGGATCATTTATTTAGTTTAGATAATAATTGGTCCAATAAAGTCATGTTGCCTTAATTAGGGGCACCTTCAAATCATCATCCATTTCATTGCACCATTCCATAAAAACAAGTTGTCATTTTCAAACCACATTGCCATAATTCCTAGGTGTTTTTGGTCACTCAGCCACTCCTAGTGTTCTAGAAACCTCCAAATACATGTCGAGTTTTCTTTAGGACCAAGACACATTTTCACTAAGAAAATATTGAGTTCTAGGAATTGACTCTAAACATTCTTGAACCAAACACAATTACACATCTTAAAAACATCTTGTGTCAAAGAGGGATAACACCATACTTGGGTTGTACCTCAAAGTGAAAATGGTATTCCTTGCTTGTCCCATTATGCACATAGTCCACAAAATAGTGGTTTTCACTACTATCACAATTTCAAAATAAAATAAAGAGTAGGGGAAAATCCTCAAAACTCTAAATATTTTACACATCACACACCACAAATCCTCAAGTTGTAAGGATAGAACTACATTTCCAGTCAGACGGTTAGGTAGTCCAAATCCCCAAATCTTAGAGATAAAATTCTTGGACTATGGATCCAATCTCCACTGGGGCTATAGATGCTTGAATGGCAATGGAGTACACTCATGCATGGTGACACATATCTTTTAAAGAGACCTCTGACCACACATAAGGACAAGCTAGCTTCTTGGTCTCATCCATAATAGGTTTCATCCCAATTTACTCAATATGGGTTAATGAACTCACTTGCACACACATTGGTTCTTGATTGCCTTGAGTCATTACCATGCTCATGATTTAATAAATGAATTCATTGCACACACATTTGGTCTTAGAGAAATTAGGCAGTATTTAGTGAGTTTGTTTGATGCCACTAGTATGTCCGACTCTTTGGAAAATAGTCAATTTTCCATATCAACATCCATATCTTCTTCCATGTCAACATCCATATCATTACATGAGTCCTTCATCTCACATGCCACCAGTTTGGTGCCCCTGATTAAACAACAATGCTATCAATGGTCAATAAAAATTTAAACTATGAACTATCATTGGAGCATTAATTCATTTGTATTCATACATATTATCATTGCATTAATCATCCATATACACATGCATCCACACAAAATAATTTACACAAAAGCATTCACACAAAAGCATAACACAAAATTAAAATCCATGTATATATGTATAAATATTGCATGTACAATGAATGCCCAAAGGCTATATACAATGGAGCACCAAGGCTCATATACAAAAAGTGTATCTAAGCACTAGCTAATGCCTATAAGAGGACCCTTGTGACCCTGAAGGAGCCCTAGACCTAGAGCTATACCTAGACTCACTATGCCTAATAGACCTAGATATGGATGAGGAGGGTGGATTTGGAAGCCCAATATGGTGCTCCATAAATCAATCCTCCAACAACCGAATATATCCATCTAAGCCTAAAGGTGTAGTACATTATATCTCTAATGATGGTCTCTCTCAAGTAGCTCTACCTGGAGCCTCATGATCTTGTCCTCACCTCCACCTATAGTTGGTTGTGCCTCTAGCTCCTCTCATAGTTGAGCTATCTTTGCATCTTTATCCACTACATCCATAATCTAAGTTGCTATCACTACATCCTGATCTACCACTAGATTCTCAAGCCTCACCCAATCCTCCTCGCTTTGATATGAAGGTCCCTCTAGAGCCTCCTCAATATCATCATCCATGCCATCTCCATCACCTCCAAGCCCTAAAATCTACTCTATTGTATCCCTAGCACTACCTCCTTTGACTACTAGATCAAAGGTGTCTCTAATGTTTGGGAGCCTCATCTACCTCCTTCACCTTGGCCTTTACCTCATCACCATTCCCCTCATCCACTTCTAGACTTAGTACCCATGGTGGCTATGTAGTAAACCATACATCATACTTCATAGTAGTCCCCGCATCATCCACATCAAGGTAGGTCCATCTCCTCATCATCCTCATAGGTCACCCTCCATGCCTCAGCACAAGGTAGACCCATCTCATCCCGATGATGCCTGTAGAGCACTGGTGCCTCAAGAACCCCTGCCTCATCCCAAACTATCGTAGCACCCATGAGAACTGTATATGCTCCATATCACTCATATGCCTCCCAACCACCCACCTAGCCTACCAAAATCTTTGTATCTGCTCCCCATCACCAATCCAAGTGGCACCTCACCATGGTCTCCATATCACCTGAGTCGATGTCATTCCAACCCATACATCACTGTACCACTGGATAATCTAAATAAGACGACTTGACTGCACCTCCTCTACCATAGGCCATCTCATAGCATAAGGTTACTCCCTATCCCATGACTTAGTAGGTAAGCCTAAAATCTAAGCCATACTGAAGTGCTCCCAATCCCAACATTGTAGTAACACAGTTGCATCCTAGTCCCTTCTACCTCTACCTCTTTACCTCATACAACTCTTGGTATAGTTGCACCAACAAAGTAGGAGCCCATGCATACACCTGAGGTGTATCGATCATATCATACACCAAATCGATAAGGTTCCATGGGAATCGATAGCTAGTGCTATTTAGGGCCACTATGTTGGCCAACATGAATATCACCAAAGTGGGAAGTGCATCCAACTTCTTCTCCACATACATAGCCAAGTACCTTATCCCTCCACCATTCACACTCACATCTTGCCATCCATATCCAAATATGCAGCTCATATCATGCCCCTTATCATGTCCAACCTCGACATGTAATCCCTCCACTGGTAACTTGAGGATGTGATATACATCCTCAAGTATCACTATAATCTCTCTAATAGGGAGCTTAAAGGTCTCCATATCTTTGCTAAGCTAGAGAGATATCCCTCATTTTATCTAACCACATCTACCTTAGCTACCCTATCCAACTCCACATCCTCCAAACACTTCCATTGGTCATACTACAATGCCTTTCTCACCCGCAATATGAGAGGTGAGAATCGATGTCGAGCCTCCAAAATCCTTAACTGTAGCACAACACATTCACAAAGCAATTACATTAAAGTTACACTCATTTGCAAAAAAAAATACACAAGTCAAAAAAAGAGTGTTAAGGCCTCTTACCTTAGCCACATGAACCTCTGATCCTGCTATTGCATCCACCCCTTCCACAACCATAGCTTCCGCACCACAAATCCTTTACTCCACTCCACTTCACTCACTCACTCCCTTAGACATAGCTTCTATAATGTGTGAACGCAAGAATGAATCTAATTTCACCTTTGCAATCCATTTATAATTTTTTGGGCACACTAAGATGCCCATGGGTGTTTACAGGTGCATTGAGGTGCACACCGATATCTTCATATCACTATATGCCTACGAGTATCTTAGTTTTCTACAGATGCCCTTTGATGTTTCACATCAAAATTTGTAAAAATAAAATATGATCCAAAAAGGTAGCTTACCTCCACAAAATCACTCCAAATTGCATCCATACATTCATTTCATCATAATATCATGTTTTGTGAAAACCAAAATTGATTTGGATGCATAATTTTTGTTTGCACCCAAAAGGCACAAAATCACTTAACAAGCTTCAAAACACATCAAAATGGTCCAAATTTTCACAAAATGACCATAATCATCATTCTCATCATCAAATATTCATTTCACCATCATTTTCAATCATAAATAATTACATTTGCACATTTTTGCCAAGTTCATATACAATTTCAAGTGAACCTCGTATCTAGTGGTTTATCCTATCTCCTTGGTGATTGCAGTGATTGGTATCCATGCAATTTGGTAAGATTAGTAAATCACCATAAGGACACTTGGTCATATTCATCATCCAATATCTCATTATTAAAAAAAAAAATCACTTTTGGTTCCTCATATTTTGAGTGAGACTATGCCAAGACCAATTTACTCAACAATTGTCATTTTTTTTGGTAAATAAAAGTCTTCATTAATTACCGGGTTTTGTAGGTTAACCCAAAACCTATTACAATATCTAGCCTTCTGCTGAGATTGTAGATCCTAGTCATCCTTGAAACTTTCTTACCATAACTTGTGTTGAATCCCCTACAACACCTTACTAACAAGGCACACCCATACCTAAACATAATTGTAAACATTACTTACATTGACAGGAAATTGAAGTTTGGAACTTTGCACTTGTGAAACCTATTGCTTGCCCATTTCCTATTCTCTGTCGGAATCTTCCAAGGCTTACACCCTGTTACCTTCATTTCCAATTTGGTATGATTTAGAGGGAAACCCCATATTTATTACCAGCTCCATGGGGAAAGAACACCCATTCATATTTCTCCTTAACGGGTAGGTTTCTTTTCATGACTAATAATGTTTTCCACTTCACGTGGCACACCTTGTGTCCATGTCACCAAACTACCAACATAAACACCTATGTTGGCTAATTTTTCAGCTGACCTATTGGCCTCACGGTACACGTGATGAGCCCTCTTGTTCTGTCTTTCCACAAAAAGGATCCTCACTTCATGGATGACTCCCTCGATTCTCCATGGAGGTTTTTTTCCATTGGTTAATAGGTTGATGATGTTCATAGAATCACCTTCAATCATCAAGTTACCTTGAGTTGCTTGGGCTACTTGCAACCCTCTCCAAAGGGCTCTAGCTTTTGCTTCATTATTAGTTTTGATTCCCAATGGTTCAACGAAGGCCTTGACCAGATTTCCTTGATGATCCCTGATTATTCCTCCAGCTCCAGCTCTTCCCAGGTTCTCCTTGGCTGCACCATCAAAATTTAGTTTAAACCAACCCTAGGGGGGTGGCTCCCAAGAAATCCCATTTTTGGGATTGGGCAAAGGAATGGAAGGTTTGTCCTCAATACCTAAGGCCCGAGCTAATTGTTTTTCTTGGGGAGGAATTGAGTGGTTCTCATCCACTAAGGTGCTAAGGTTTTCTTTCGTAAAGACAATAATCCTATTGAGGATGGTTTTTGGGTTGTGAATGGTATCCTTAAAGGCTCTATGGTTCCTTTCTAGCCAAATATTCCAGAGAAAATGATGCCAACAAATTTTCCATAGGTACTTAAGTTTTAGGCTAACAAATGGTTGAGGCCATTGATGGAACACTTCGGATATAAGAGCAGGCTTAACCCACGAGATCCTAAAGGCTTGGAAAAGTTCATCCAGGATGGACTCCACTACCCAACACTCTAGAAACAAGTGTTGGGTTGTCTCCCATCCTACGCTGCACATGTAGCAATGGTTAGCAATAACCATACCTTTGGATAACATATTATCCATAGTGAGGATTTTTCCTTAAATCACCAACCATGAAAAAAAGGATATTTTAGGAATTAAGCCTTTGATCCAAACCAAACTCGGTTGAAATTGTTGACCTTCCACATTGAGAAGAAAATTATAGGCAGACTTAACTGTGAAGTCACCACTTTCAATCTCAGCCCAAACAATGTGATCTTCATCCTCTCCAGAGGGAATAATTTGTTGAGTTAAAATGTTATAAAGCTCTTCAGACTCCACTTCAAAACCCTGTACTCTGATGTGTTTCCACCTGTTGATATTTATATCCTACCACATATAATTTGCAACCTTATTCCCAATATGCTACTCCATATGCTCTTGAATCCTAGCCAAATGAGGATTATGGGATAACTCCTCAGCTCTCACCCACCGATCCTTCCAAAAGTCTATTGTTTGCCCATTTCCTAGAATCCATCTAAGACCTTTCTTGACAAGATCCCTACTCGTGAGGATTTCCTTCCAAAAAGTAGACCCCTTTCTTGCTAAGTTTTCATTAAGGAAGTTCACACCTTGGAGGTATTTCCTCCTAACTATGGTAGTCCATTCATTATCGACCTTAGTCAATAACCGCCACGCTTGTTTGGCTAATAGAGTTGTATTGAGATGAGCAACTCTCCTCAATCCTAACCCCCCATCAGCTTTAGGTTTGCAAACCTTGTTCCAACCTACTAAATGGATCCTTTTCTTATCCTCAATCCCTGACCAGAGAAATTTTTTTTGAAGCTACTCAATTTTGTGATACACCTTGCTGGGAGCTCTAAACACTGATAGGAAGTAAATGGGTATACTTTGAAGTGAAGCCATAGTTAAAACTACTTTTCCTGCTTGAGATAATAGATGTCCTTTCCAACCTGCTAGATTTTTTTGGATCCTCTCTAGAACTATGTTCCACATTGATCCTTCAAGTTTCCCCGTAAACAGGGGAAGACCTAAATAGGTGGTGGGAAGGGATGCAATCTAACATTCCATGATCCTTGCTATGTTGTTTTGCCTAGGAATGGGGGTATTGATGAAATAAATTTTGCTCTTATCAAAATTCACTTTCTGTCCAGATGCTTCTTCATACATTATGAGAATATTTTTAATCCTTCTTGCCTCAACCACAGAAGCCAAAGTCGGTAGCAATGTATCATCAACAAATTGTTGATGTGTCACGAGGTAGTTAGCGACGTGGCCTTGATACCTGATATGAGTCCATCTACTATTGTTGCCTTAATGGTTCTTCCCAAGGCCTCAGCTACAATGATGAACAACATAGGACTTATGGGATCTCCTTGTCTTAGACCACATTTGCTTTGAAAAAAACCTACAGTAGACCCATTAACCAAAACTGAAAAACAAGGCTTAGAAATACACTCTCTTATTAACTTGACCCATTTCATGTTGAAGCCAAATTTTAATAAAATAGCCTCTAGGAATTCCCAATTTATCCTGTCATAAGCTTTGTTCATGTCTAAATTTAAATCCATGACTACTTTTTTTGTCTGAGCGGTTGTATGAAGAGCCTCATGAATAGTAATAACTCCATCTAAGATTGATCTTCCTTGTACAAAACTTCCTTGACTTGGATCAATGATAACCGGTAGAACTTTCTTCAAACGGTTGGCTAAAACTTTGGACAAAATTTTATAGGATATATTACACAAGCTAACCAGCCTAAAGTCAGCCATAGTCTTGGGGTTGGGGCCTTTAGGGATCAAAGCAATGAAAGTTGAATTGAAACCCCTTGGAATATGATTTGAACTTTGGAACTCCTTGATTGCAGCAATAACTTCTGCTCCAACAATATCCCAACAAACTTGGAAAAACCGCGATGAAAACCCATCCGGCCCAGGAGCTTTGTTAGGATCCATGTTAAACAAAGCCTCCTTGATCTCTTTGTCTAAAAAATCTGTTGTAAGAGACTCGTTAATCATTTCATCAATGAGTTGTGGAATGAATTTAAGGAGAGAGTCCTTTGCTTGGGCATTACAGGCCCGTTCTTCACCCAATAATGAACTTAAAAAATTAACAGCCTCGTCCCTGATCTCCTGAATGTTTTGAGTTGAGGATCCATCCACCTTAGTTAAATTTCTAATATTATTATTGCTTCTATTGCTCAATGTGGTAACATGGAAAAATTTTGAATTAGATTCCCCTTCCTTTAGCCATAATGCCCTTGATTTTTGCCTCCAATACATCTCCTCACAAGCTAAAATATTATAAAACTCACAAAGGGTTTCCTTCTCTTCAGTCCTTGTCACCTCATCATAGGTTCCATTTTGGATTTTGCTTTCTATTATTCTTAGTTTTTCCCCCACTGCTCTCTTATTCTCAAAAATATTTCCAAAGACTTCTTTATTCCATATTCTAAGGTTGTTTTTCACCATCTTAAGTTTTTGAGATAGTTTGAAGGAAGCACTTCCCTGGATAGGTTGTTGCCACCATTCCTCTATTCGTTTCTTGAAGTCCGGATGTTTAACCCACATTGATAGAAATATGAATGGCTTTTTAAAGGAGTTAGCCTGAAATGCCTCCCATAGAATAAGATTATGGTCTGAAGCGCATTTAGGAAGGGCTTGTAACATTGAATCACCAAACATTGTTGTAGCTTCCTTGGATAAAAAAACCTGTCCAACCTTTCTTGAATCATCTGACTTCCTATCCTCTTGTTACTCCATGTAAATTTGGCTCCTTTTAGTCTTACATCCATCAATTCATTTGTGTTAATGAATTCATTGAAGTCCTCCATGCTCCTTGAGGGTAACCTAGATCCTCCCTTCTTATCAGATGGGTAAAGGGGGTATTGAAATCTCCCCCAATCACCCAAGGAATGTCTTTAAAATCTTGGCTCAAATGCCCCAAAAACTCCCACAGTTCAGACCGCCCTTGGATAGAGGTGGGGGCATAAACATTTGACATAATCCAATTCTTATTAGTATCAAAATCATGAAATAATACGCTTAAGACTCTTTCATTTGCCTAAATAATACTTCCTTCTATTTTAATAGGATCCCATAAGATCATGAGGCCCCCAGATGCTCCTCTCACCTGTTGAAAGGCCACTTCCCCTTGCTTCCAAATCCTTCTAGCTATAAGTGCTGATTGTGCCGCATCTATTTTGGTTTCTTGAAGAAAAATGATAGTAGGATTCCAATCCTTCCTTATAGACTTCACCATCCTTTGTTTTGGTGGGCCGTTTAGGCCTCTCACATTCCATGAGAGAACCTTCATTTAGACTGTTTGATATTTTTTTCTCACCCCCTTCCCTGAGCCAAAGGGGGTTTGTCAATTTTTCTATTATCTTGGCTAGGAATAGCTTGCTGTAACAATGTTCTTTGCTTTCTATTTGTAATTTCTTCATTGATTCTCATTCTATAGTGCTCTGTTGTAGATATTCTCCCTTTATTTCTTTCACTTCCATAATCTATCGAAGGCTTGGTGGTGCTTCTAGTCTATTTTGGACTGAAATGAGGGGGCATATACTATGATAGTCTAGGGCTTGAACCTTCTTCCTCATTTTGGGGGTTTTCAATTCCCTCTTCATCCTCGGCCTTGTTTTGGTTCACCTCTCCTATCTGATTCCTAAACAGGGGGCTTTCCTTCAAGGAACCTTTTATCGTTGGGCTCATTTGATAAGGGATAATTTGCTCCACTACCGGATTAGGAGCTACATTCCTGGATATTGTTTCCATAACTTCGACTCTTGACTCTATTTTTCCATGTTTAAACTGAAATGACTTGGCAATTTTTCTTCATTTTGAGCATAGCTTTTGGGGCTTTTTGTCATAGATTTGGATGGTCACAATTTGGATGGGGAGTCTAGGGTTTCAGGAAACTTAAAACTGATGGTATCATCCTTACTATTTTCTTTTTCAACTTCTATGTTTGCTAGGATATCAAACATGTTCAAGCTAGGATCTTTATTACATACCTTATGATTTTTGCCTCCCTCATTATGTTGCTTTCCTTTCTCCTGGATTTTTGCTAGTTCTGTGTTGGCTTGGTCAACCTGGTTATTATTAACTTGTATGTATCCTTCCAAGTTAAGACGCGGTCCTTGAAACTTTGGGATCCCTCTCCCATTAGCTTTCCCCAAAAAACCTTTGCTCGTGGCTTCCTTGTTTGTAGTTATTGTCAAAAATTGGGCTTGAAGGTGGCCTTGGGTTTTGCACATGCTACAAAATACCGGCTTGTTCTCATACTCCATAGGATGAATCCTTAGAAACTCTCCATATGTTAGTTCCACCTAAGAATGTAGATCAGAATCCAAGTTTACATTTACACAGATCCTGGCATGCATCAGTCTAGTCCTTGCCCGGGTTGAATGGTCTATTGCCATGAGCTCTCCTATCATATTTGCTATGCCACTAAGCTAGTACTCATTAAAAAATTGGGCTAGGAGGTTTGGTAAGCAGACCCAAATGGGTGCTATATTAATTTTCTACTTCTCAAGGTTGAAATACTCCCCCCACTTCCTTAGAAAGAGGCTATGCCTTCTTAGAAACCAGGGTCCTCCTATCAAGATGCACTCTACATCATCTTTTTTGTTGATTCTTATCATAAAAAAACCTCTTGACATGGCTACGATTTCTAAGCTTCCTAAAGTTTTCCACTTTGTCACGGCCCATGAGCGAATAGTCTCAATGTTCGACCTTCCTCCCAAAAACTTGCCAACTAAGGATGATGCCTCCATATCCAAGAATATTTCCATAATATCCATTGGTGCAGTTAACCTATTATTGTTTGGTATTAGGGGCGGTAGTTCACTGACTAGCTCCTTCTTTTTCCCTTTCAACATTTCCAAAAAGGTTGGGCCCTTGTTGCTAGCTCCCGAACCCCAGTGGGACCCTTTTTTGAGGGTTTATCTAGAGGATCTGTACCTTCAGCCTTTTCGAACTGAGTTGACAGGGAAACATTTTCCTTTCTAGCTACAACATTTTTCCTTGCCTTTGGATCTTCTCCTTTCATTGGTTCAAAATTCTTGCCTGTCATTTTTGCTCCTCCTTCGCTTCCTCTGCTTCCTCCACCGCTCCTCATCTCTCTGCTCAGGCTCCAAAATTATTTGTTTGAGTTTCTCACCCAGTATTCAAATTACCTATCACATAATATAGTTTTATAAAATAGATTCCACATATCCATATATCTCACGATAGGTGGCTTCACATAAGTAATGTACCTAGGTTTGCTAAATCATATGGTATAAACCTATGCCAATTGGTGATTCCCATAACAACAAATTTAGTCACAATGTTATGTTAGTAGCTTCAACAGTTGTCATTGATGGTCTTGTTCATGGGGCTTGAAACATGGAAAAAAATATAACATATCATTTCTTTTACATTGACATTCATCACAGAGATAGGCCCTCACTAGGCTGATTGGTTCCAATTGTAGGAATTATCTTACAGTCACTAGTCAGTCCTCCAAGGTTGACTATTTTTCTTTTATTGCATTTTAATCACTTTGAATTTCAATTATGCCAAAAGGCACTTTATTCAACAACATGGAATCACCCTAAACTTGGGGTAATCAACTGTGATTTTGATTTCCCACAATGGAATACAAATTACATGATAATAAAATTTACCCTTGGTAAAAACCCCTTCTCTATTTGGAAAAAATAGATCCAATCACTTGCATTTTACAACAACCCTCTTTTCTCCATTGGGGTAAAAATAGAATCCATTTACATCATTCATATCATCCTTTTACACATGGTTATGCATAGTGGAAAAAAATTTCCATTGGGGCAAAAAGTAGCATTTTCAAATATTCAAATTTACAAAATTTGGAAAACTCAGATGTTGGCCATTTAACCAGATATTTTTGGAATAAATAAATTTTAGGTGTCTATTCATCATGCTTTGATAAGAGTATCATGATTATTTTGAAAAAATTGCAAGCAATCCCACCTAAATAGACTATCATTTTTGCCCTAAAATTTTTTATCCCTCCTAACTCACCAAGTATACCTCTATATATAATTAACACCCCAGGGATACATTTTCATTTTTGGACCTTATTCTACACCCAATGGATAGACCAACCTAGTTCTACACAAGACTGGAACCATTTCAACACTAAATCAGAACCTTTATAGATCAAGGCAGGACCTGATCCATTTTTGTACCAGATCAAAACCTATTCTACAACCGAATGACACTAGTTCTATAACTATCTAACAGTAGTTCTATAATTGAACAAAACCATTTCTATAACCGACACCTATTGTGCAACTGGTCGAAAGTATTTTGCAATAGGAATGTGTTTTGCAACTAGCAGGAACCACTTCTACAATCGACCAAAACCATTTTGTAAGCAGACCCTACTCTGTAACTGACCAGACCATTTCTACAATTGATCGAAACCATTTTGCAATTGGATCCTACTCTACAACCAACAAGAACCACTTCTACAACTGATCGAAACCACTTTGCAAGTGGAACCTACTCTACAACCAAATGGAACCACTTTTGCAATCGATCAGGACCATTTGTAAGTGGATCCTGCTCTACAACTGGTTGAAATCACTTTTATAGCCATCTGATACTGTTCTACAACCATCCGAAACCACTTCTGCAATCAAAACATGTTATACAACCGGATCCTTTTCTACAATCGGATCCTATTCTACATCAGATCACCAAGCCTCTTTTTGCACAATGCCAATTTTGAAACTTGTTTTGCATCTGAACCTCATTCTACACCATGTTCTCTATCACTGCTCTACTTGCCATGTTTTTCTCTATTTTGCCATGTTCTGCATGTTATCCCATTTTTTCTCTCTTTTTGTTAAAACTCTTTGATTATTTATGAATAGGTGAACCAAAGATATTGTGATTATCTATTTCTAGTCCATTTTGTACCATAATCTTATATTTTTTGACATGTATCTTTAATGATTTTTTAATCTTGTTCTACACCACACCAGTATCCAAGCCCTCTTCTACATATGGATGGCCATTGCTCTGTTCACATATTTTCTTTGTTTTGCCATGTTCTGCACATTTTAAAACTCTTTGATTCTTATTTTCTATTTAGATATTTTTTTCCTTGCTAAGATTATACATGTGTAAATGCTTTAGTTATCTAAAGACATATTGATGCTTTGTTTCTTCGAAGAAATTTTGATTCTTTGTTTCTAGTCCATTTTGTACCATAATCTTAATTTTTTTGACATGTATCTTTAGTAATTTTTTAATCCTATTCTACACCACACCAATATCTGAGACATGTTCTACATCTAGATGGTCATTGCTTTGTTCCCATGTTTTCTTTATTTTTCCTTGTTCTGCATGTTTTAAAGCTCTTTTATTCTTAGTTTCTATTCAGATCTTTTTTCCTTGCTAATATTATACATGTGTAAATGCTTTGGTTCTCTAAATACATATTGATACTCATTTTCTCTGAAGACATTTTAATTCCCTGTTTCTAGCCCATTTTGTGTTATAATATTATATTTTTTGACATACGTATCTCCAATTATTTTTTGCATAAAGAATATTTTTCTTAAATTGATTTTAATTTGAATGTTAATTACCTTTGTGCTCTTGTCAGTTAAAGTGCTTTCACCAAAAAATGAACCAGTGACATAAACTAATAAAATCACAATAAAGCATGACAAAAAATAAGTATGTATAATCTACCACCCAACCATTTGTTTATTATATTTACAACATTATCTTAAGGCCTACCTAAAGTACATCCTCTTCAACATTTTATTACTCTACTAAATTGAAAAATATTTTTATTACAAGTAAAATGTCACCCAGTGATGGAAAGAAGGGGGCTAGATATTCTTCTAAAAAGAGTATCCTCAAATATTTTAGACAATTTTCAAAATGCAATGAGCCAAAGACATCCATGCAAATTCAAGGTACAAATGATTTTTCACTTTCCAGTAAATGTTTGATTGATAATATGAATATTTTTTCTGTATATTTTTTTAATCCAAGAATGATAAAAAATATATGGTATGCTACTATGCATAATGCCCTATCAATCCTGATATACCTCCACTTGAAGATATTCCCCAACAAGAGATGCCTTCTAATGAAAATCCCCTTGACAATTAAATCCAACCAACACTTGAAGACAACCCTCAAAATGTCATTACAATTGAAAATGAAAGTGATAAATCAAAATCATTACAAGCTTCATATGAATCTTCAAGCAAAAAGTCTAAAAAAATAAAAACATCTAACTGGATAATTGGAAGGGGATTTAAGAATGAATGGGAAAAAATATTTCCTTGGCTTGATCCTATCATGAATAAGGATAACCAAATCGATAAAAAAGAACGTAGATACGAAATTTGCAGTTAGAGACTTGGTAAGGATCATAGGATGCAAAATAAGATTGATACAATTGAAAAACATGTTGGCAAAGCTTATGTAAAAGTTATAAAAAGTAATGGTGAAGTTAGTAAAGAAGTTAAGTGGAAGGATGCATCATAATGTATGCATTTAAGATATGCTATAGAATATTACAATCACTTAAAGTAACAACAATATCTTACTGAGAAAGGTAGAATAATTGCAGCCCAATTTCATAAAAATCAGAAGACCATCTTAGCTTCTAAAAGTATGCATTTTGCCATTGTTTTTAGTATTCTCAAGAAAGGTAGACCAATGTTCAATTTTATTTATTATAATCAACTATCACACCTAATTAATATGCAAAACCTTCCTAATTTACATTGGTCATATTGAAGTGGTTGGGAAATGGTAAAATATCTATCTTTAGTTGAGAAAGATGACCTAAGGGAGCAAGTAAAACTTGCCAGATTCATTTCACTTTCTATTGATGAAGTAACGGTTGTGGACAACACATATTGTATTTGTATGCATGTGTACACATTTCAAAATTATATAAGGAGGTATATTTTTTTGGGAATACATAAGATGTTGAAAAGTTCAAATGCATAAAATATTTATAATGTTGTTGTCAATAGTTTAAATAATATTGCGGGAATGAATGATATAGATATAACAACAAAATTAATTTGTGTTGGAGCTGATGGTGCTACTATTAGACAAGGGCACAGGTTTGGTCTTTGTGTTCAACTCCAAACCACAGTTGTCGCATATATGATTCCCATTCATTGTATGGATCATAGAGTGAATCTTGCATATAAAATCATGAGGACTTTTGCAAATGTTGCTAGAGTAGAAGATCTTATTCATGAAATTCATTCTTATTTCTCATTCAGCCCAAAAAGGTTTACAAAGTTTCAACAGTTTGCACTAGGAGTTATGAAAGGAATAAAATTATTAAAATATGTGGATATAAGATGGATTTCACTATATCAACCTGCTCAAATAATTTTTATAGAATGTCAATCATTTATGAGTTTTATGCATGCAAATCGTAGGATAGTTGATAAGGCAAAAGATAAGTTTTTTTTTTTGACTGAGTTGGAAACACTTTTGACCTTATGTGGTATTCTTCCAATGTTTTTTTTTGAAAATTTTGAAAAAACTTGTATTAACACAGAGAAAAATTACATAAGGGAGTAAACACATCCCAGCCGAGAGCAAGAAGCAAGATTACAATAGGGCACAAAAAAGCGACATGTCGTGAAATCGCGACAGCAACCCAACCGAGGCCGCACCAGAGAAACAAGCTGCGAAATTGTGACATGTCACGAAATCGCGACAGCGAAGCCCCGAGGCACCTAAACACCACAAGCATCGCGAAATCGCGACGACACACCAGCAAAGCACCCAATTAGCAAAAGTGTCACAAAATTGTGACGAGATTTCCAAAAGACGCTTGATCACCAGAAGTGTCGTGATATCGCAACGAGTTCTCCCCTTGGTGCCAGTGTTGCAAAAGAGGCATGAAATCGTGACGAGTCTTCCCCATGGCGCCAATTCTCCAAAAGTGTCGTGATATCGCGATGAGTTTTTCACTTGGCGCCCAAACTGCAAAAGTGTCACGAAATCGCGATGAGTCTCCCCTTGGCTCCCATTCATTAAAGGTGTCGCGATATCGCGACAATTTTTCCCCACGGTGCCAATTCCCCAAAACTATCGTGAAATCGCTACGAGTTTTCTCCTTGGTGCCCAGCCTTCAAAATTGTTGCGAAATCACGACGAGTTATCTCCGTGGTGCCCAACCTTCAAAAGTGTCGCGATATCGTGATGTTTTTTCCCCTTGGTGCTAGCTTGCCAGAAATGCCGCGATATCGCGATGATTTTTCCCCTTGGTGCCAAATCAGCAAAAGTTTCATGAAATCACGATGATTTTTTGCCTTGGCGCCCAACCTTCAGAAGTGTCACGATATCACGACGATTTTTCCCCTTGGTGCTAGCTCTCCGAAAATGTCACGATATCGTGACGATTTTTCTCCTGGGCTCCCTTTCAGCAAAAGTGTCACGATATCGCGACGGTTTTTCTCCATGGCAGACAACCTTCAAAAATTTCGCAATATCGTGACGATTTTTCCCTTTGGTACCAGCTCTCCAAAACTGTCACGATATCACGACGATTTTTCTCTTGAGACACCATTCAGCAAAAATGTCGCGATATCGCGACAGATTTTCCCCTTGGCGCCAATGCTTGAAAAGTGTCATGATTTTGTGATGATTTTTTCCCTTAGCGCCAATTTTCCAAAAGCATTGCAAAATCGCTACAGCTTCCAGCCACAGGCCCCGACGGCGCAACAGGTCGCAAAATCACGACAGTCTCCCTCCAAAGGCCATGACGGCGCAACAGGTCACGAAATCGCTACAGCTTCCAGCCACAGGCTGAGTAGTATTGAAATAACTCTCAATTTGGACCCAATCCTTGGATTCTATGGTAGCTTTTATTGGGAGTAACTCTGGGAATTCAACCATGATGGGAGGAAACTGATCCCAAGAATCAGACCAAAAACGAGCCTTATCCCCCCTCCCCACCTTCCAAAATAGCTGGTCTTTAATAACCTGAGATCCAAGCTTGAGGGCCTGCCAAACTAAGGATCCAGCACCCTCCAAAGAGAAGTGACCCACCTCACTGGGGTTGACATGACCCAAGTACTTACTAGTAAGAATTCTACTAAATAAGGAAGTTGGCTGGGAAATCCACCTCCAGTACAACTTTCCAGCCAAGGATTTATTATTTAACCTGGATCCTCTCAGTCCCAGCCCACCTTTTACCTTGGGTTGGGTTACTTTATCCTAGCTCACTAAGGCCCACTTTCTCTCTCCCTTTGGTCCTTCCCACAAAAAATTTCTAGCCATCCTGTCCAAATATTTCCAGATTGAAAGCGAGGCAGCCAAGATAGAGAATTTGTAGATAGGCATGGCTTGAATGACTGACTGTAAGAAAGTTACTCTGCCACCATAGCTTAACCACTTGTGAGACCAATGATTAATTCTTTCCTGGATTCCCTCAAGCAAGTGCCTCCAAGTGTCAAGTTTCAGCTTCTTGAAGTGCAAGGGAATCCCCAAGTAAACCACAAGAAGAGCAGTCCTAGTAAATCCTAGAATTTCTAAAATTCTATTCTAAAGCCTGTGCTCTAGATTGAAAAAGACCACCTTGGATTTCTTGTCATTAATGACCTGTTGAGAAGCCCTGAGATAAACATTAAGAGTATCCCTAATCGATCTTGCTTCCCTGAGGCTGGCAACTCCCATCAGACCAGTGTCATCCACAAACTACAGGTGCGATAAAACTTTGTCCCCCACCCTAACACCCAATAATCTGCCTTGCTGTCTTCTCCTCAAGAAAAGTCTGCCAAGACCTTCAGCCATAATCAAAAACAAATAAGGAGAGCAAGAATCCCCCTGGCGGAGACCCCGAGAATCTCCAAACGACTGTGAAGGAAGGCCCTTAATTAGAACAGATTAGGTCGAGGAAGAGACACAGCTCATGACCCACTCAATCCAATCCTGAGAGAAACCAAAAGCAGCCATCATTTTGGCCAAAAAACTCCATTCAACCCTGTCATAAGCCTTGGACATGTCCAGTTTTATGAACATCCCTTTATTCCCAAAAGTGTGCATTGAATGAATAGCTTCCTGAGCCAGAACCACCCCGTCCAGAATCTGCCGACCCTCAACAAAAGCCCCTTGCTCAGAGGAGATAATGTTGTGAAGAAGGGGTTTTAGTCGCTCGGCCATTACCTTGGTGATTATTTTATATAGCACATTACATAAGGCAATAGGCCTATAATCTGAAATATGGCTCCCCTCCTCCCCTTTTGGAATCAAGGTAATGAAAGTGTGGTTTAGAGCTTTAAGCATTCTCTTGTTTTCTCTGGATTCTTCAACCACAGCTCTAACATCTTCCTCAAGGCAATCCCAAAAGGCCTGGAAAAACTCAATGGTGAAACTGTCAGGACCTAGAGTTTTACCAGTACTCATTCCAAAGACCATAGTTGTCAGTTCATCTCTATCAATGGGTTTGAGGAGGGCCTAGTTTTCATCCTCAGAAATGAGAGCAGGAATGACAGAAAGAACTTCATTTTGGGCCGAAGCATCTTGAACCGCACTCTCCTTAAAAAGCTTTGAGAAATAATCCATAGCATGGGAGTGTATATCTGGAAGAGTGTCAAAGGAATGACCATTCTCATATTGAAGGACCTCCATCTTGTTCATCTGCCTTCGGGCACAAGCAGTCCGATGATAAAAAATTGTATTTCGGTCCCCTTCCACTAACCAGGTAGTTCTTGCTCTCTGCCTCCAAAAAATCTCCTCCTAGTTGTCAATGTCCTCCATCGCTCTACGCAAGGCATCATCCTCATCCTTGAGTTGATCTGTAATAACTCCTTCTCTGAACTATTTCTATACCTCATCCCAGCGGGCCACCAATGGAGCTCTTTGGGCCTGGAAGTCTGATTTATTAGAATGCCTCCAATATTTCAACTGAGTTTTGACATACTGAAGTTGTTTTTGAATTCTGAACATTGCTCTTCCATAAGCTGGATGGCCTTCTTTCCACCATTGCGGGATTTTCTCCCAAAGTTCTTCTTTCTGTAGCCAAAAATTCTCAAATCTGAAAGGTTTGTGATGGTGTCCCCTCCCAGCCCCACCTTCCAACAGAATAGGGCAGTGATCAGAAACAGGGCCTGCTAAAATCTAAAAATTAATGTTCCATTTTACAAACGTCTCTTTTGAAAGCAGAAAGTGATCTAGTTTCACCTTCCTACTATGTGGCTCCCTCCTTTTATTAGTCCAAGTGAAGTTATTGCCAGGACATTTGATGTCCACAAGGTGTAAAGCCTGGACTTGAGCGATCATGAAACGGTCCCCTAGATCCAAAAAGGGTGTTCCCCCTTCCTATTCTCTAGAAGATAATTTAGCATTAAATTCCCCCACTACAATCTAGTCTAGATCTTCCCTAGACCCTCTCATGTCATGCACATCCCTCCACTACCGCCTCTGCCCTCCAGGGTTTGAGATCCATAAAATTTAGTAATTAAAACGACTTTCGTCGAGACATTATTCCTAAAGAGAGAAGTGAGAACACCCCTCCACGCAAGGTAATCTATTGCAGACCATTCCTGAGAGTTCCACAGAGTAACAATCCCCCCTGAGGCACCTTAGGCAGCCACATCCATGTGACCAGCACCCTTCCAGATTCTGTTGACTATTTTAGACATAAGATCCAAAGACATCTTAGTCTCTTGTAAAAGCAAGAAATCAGTATTGCTATTTTCTAATAACCTTTGAATAGCAGATTGATGGGTTCTGTTGTTTAAACCCCTCACATTCCAAGATTGTATAATCATGGGTTACCCTGAGAGCAATAAGAATCAATTGTCCTCATTGATCCTCCCATGATCAATTTGTCTCCTTGAGCTGCTAGCAGCTCCTTATTAGATCTTCAACCTGCTTCTTGAGAATTGCTATTTTTTGGTCTTTTTTCCAGCTGGGTTATCCCCAAATATGGCCTTTCCTTACTCTTCTCTGCTATCCCCATGTGTACATCCTGAGATACTGACTACTCAGGATTATGGACAACTAAGGCACCAGAAGACACTGGTTGTGATACTTCACAGGGATCAACTATCTGTTGTATGATAGGAGAAGGTGAGAGGGGGGGCTGCCCAAGAATATTAGAAGTTTCCTTGAAACCCTCCAATCCCTCCATAGAGTGATCCTCTTCATCAACCAAAGATTTAAAAATCTCATACCTATTGGCAGGCCTGAGATTAGATTGCTCCTTTCCCTCCTTTTTATTAGTCCGTCTTCTTCTTCTGGGTTGTTAAAAACCCTCTCTCGTAGTGTTCTAGCTCTGACCAGAGCTATTAGGATCTGTATTAGGAGCAGCCTTATCCTCCTTAGGAAGGTTTGGCATATCTGAAGGGGCCTCCATATTGGCATTCATATTAATAGGACAAAAACGGGCTAGATGCCCATGCTTATGGCAAACCCGACATCTGAAGGGTAGGGCCTCATAGTCTAGTTGTTGGATCCAGGTATGACCTACCAGTTCAATATCCAACTCAGCCGGTAGAGGCTGACTTAGATCCATCTCAACATAGATTCGAGCGTATACTGCCATGCTCCCTTCAATAGTGTCTCTAGCAACACCAATATGTCTACCAATCGTATTGCCAATCATGGCCAGTACCTGCTCCCCCCAGAACTCCATAGGAAGGGCGTATAATATAATCCACACTGGTATAGCAGTGGGTTCAACACGAGGGTCGAAGCCCACCCGCCATGGTTGAACAAAAAGGCCTACCGGGCCATGGTTCTTCTTTTCTGACTCAAAAGCCTTATTTTTGTCGACCAGAGCCGAAAAGCTAACAATAAAATAACCATTACTAATAAACCACAATGAGTACTCACCGTGGGGTTCCCAGTTTTGACAGATCCATGAATGTAGGAAGTTTATAGAGGGGCGAATGCCCATGAATTTGTAGATTAAGTCATGGTTCGCTCTGTATAGAACTGATTCTTCAACCATGCTGGGTTCAATCACGATTTTTGGCCTGGATTCGGCTTGCGGTAGACAACCATTCACCCAATGAGCTGACAGTCGATTCCCAACAGCCGAGAAGATCTTCTTGTATGCCATTTTTTGCGCTTCAGCAGTCTTCGGGGAAGAATCACCTTTAAACAGATCAGCGTAAGAGCTAGTGTTTCCTGAGTTAGGAGCCAGAGAAGTCCCCATTGGACCCTCCAGGGACACCGAACGGATCTTCAGATCCCTCGTAACCTAAATGCACTTTAGCAAGTCCACAAAAACCAGAGAAAAATTGAGGATGTAGAAACTCTGGTTCAGAGGAGAAAATCTCCAGAGCTCGTTCTCTCGCCTTTTTCACTTTTCATTGAGCACATTTTGATCAAGTAGTTTGGTATTCTTCCAATGTTACAAGAAATGAACATATTAATTAAACTTGCACAAGAGATATTCATCTATATCGTTGATTTCATTAGGATGAGAAAACAAATATGTATGCTTATTAATACATTATATGTGTCTAAAGTATATTTTACAGAAATTTTGTTTGATAGTTGGAATACATTGATAAACGTGAACAATCCAAAAATCTTTTTGAAGTTTGATATCAATGATCATCTTTGTATTAATGTTCATGGAAATATGGTACCACTTTATTATTTTGAAAGACAATCAAGTATAGTTGTGGAATATTTTGAAGAAGTTCCTGTAACACACAATAGATTTCATGTTATTGTACAAAAAACTAAGTGTAATTTGTCAAAAATAGCAAAATATTTGACAGTTGAGATAAGAGAATGGTTTCAGAGATATGAGTTGCTCGAGGCCATGGGTGTGGTTAATCCCATGTTTTGGGGTTCTTGTACTGAATAAATATATAGGTAACCTCATTAACCATTTCAGTAAGAGTGTGGAAGTCAATGGTGTTGAAATTAGAGGTATACTCAACAGTGATATTTTGAAATAATAGTCATCACATTTTGGAAGAAAAATGGTTGTGCAAACATCACTTATGACATGTGTCCATGAGATTGGTTCCACTACATTTTTATGGTAAAAATTATATCCAAGTACTATCTTACAAGATACGATAAGTGAATACTTTTATTTATATGAATTATGTGAAACACTGATTTTGGGATCAGTCAAAGATGAAATATTTTTTAGTGCACTTTATTTTGTTAAATCTAAGCTCCGTAACAGACTCGACAAAAATTAGAAAATTGTTTAAGAATCTGTCTTCTTATTAGTTGGATAAATTTCTATATGACAGAGCTTTGGCACACTGGATTTCCCTGGTAGACAGAAGAGGTATGATGATATGATCGATAACAACAATGATGATGTTTTTAGTGATCATATGGTGGAGACACAAATTTCTGCTATGCTTCATAATGATTATGGACAAGCTGATATGTTTTAGCTACCTTAATGATAATTATTCCATTATTTTATTGACATTGATAAACAAGAATTGATTTGATAACAAATTTCATAATATTATTTCAGATTTATAAGATTTCAAAGAATTGTTGATTTATATCACATTATTGTTTTAAAAATTACATGTCTTGTATCTTATTACGGTTTTTAAAATTATATGTTTATATCTTAATGTCTCAAATTTCTTCATTGATAAATATTTATATTTCATGTATTAAATCTTATTATTGGTATATTATTGTTGATCTATAATGTTATCTATAATGCTTTTGCTATTTGAGATGAACATAGTGAATAATATTAGCTATAAATAAACTAAAATAGCAACACAAATTTATAAATCCAAACAAACTATAAATGATGGAAAACACAATATGAGAAAATATCATTTTCATTAGTTCGAATAGAAATATATTACATCATATAAAATTTTGACTACAGTCAACTTGATAGCATGTTACATTGTCAAAAATTTTATTGGTGTTTTGATGCTTCACTATTAGTTGGAGTTGCTATTTATTTTCTTTTATCTTCTTCTATGAAACTCTCTTCTGGCAGTGCTCTAGCTCTAACTAGGTTTTCACGTACTTTCACAATACTTGCCACCAATGTTACTTTTTCTTTATTTGGATATTCAAGTATTTTTGGAAGTGTTTCTTTTGTTTTCTCAAGCACCTTATCCAGATCTTCTTTGAGCCTATCCCTGATGTATTTTTTAAATGATTATTTTCTAATATTTTTTCTTGCATTTTATTTTTCATTTCCATTGCATTATTCAAAAATGTCTCCGTCCTATTAATATTGACGTCCATGCTCTTAACTTGTGTTTTCAAGTTTTCAAAATTTGACTGCAAAAATAAACTGAAAACATAATTTAAAAGGGTTATATTGAAATTATTACATATTTTCAAGAAATATAAAAATTTAACTACAATAGAAAATTGAAACATAAAAAACTTTTTTTACCTTGGCCATTTCCCTTGCAGCCTCAACAACTACAAATTTGTCCTTATCAGAAGCCCAATGGTCATAAAATGCTTGGGCTTCAATATTAATGTTCTCCAATCTACCAACAACAACATTTAAAACATCATCTTCATAAATAAAATCACACTTTATTATTTCTAATGTGGCCTATTTTAGCAGGCCATCAAGCTTTTTTGGTTCACATTTAACCAAACAATATAGAGAATCTCTTTTTGCATAATTTTTATATTAGGTATTAATTTTCCTTATAAGGACCTTTACACGATATTCCCATTCCCTCATCTCCTGCAAATATTTAAGCACAACCTACTTAATAGTTCCTTCATTATTTTCAAACATTAAAACATTTTCATCAAAAATTATAATATCATCCTCAGTTTGAGGATCCTGAGGATGAGGGTTGTCTCCTTGAGCTTATGGTAATTATGTCTTGTCAGATGCATAGGTAGGGGCTTCTCCTTGTTTTTCTTGACCCTATGGTTCATAAAGCGTATTTGTTTCCTTGAAGCCTACAATGTTGCCCTGCAAAATAAAATCCTGATCAAGATGAATATTATCCAATCCCTCGATTAAAACTTCTAGTGCTTGTGAATTTGTGGTAAATGTAAATTATTACCAACCATACCTAGAACTTGATGCTGGCATGTGTGATATTTGTGAGTGTGATAACCCACAAATAAAATTTTGTGTTGTCCCTTGTGATATCTGTGAAAAAAATTATTTTCCAATATGGACTTGCCCTCGCATTAGTGAAGGTTGTGTCTGTCACTGATGTGGTGGAAGTTGTGGGTGTGATGCAAATAGTAGTTGTGATGGAGGTGGTGGCAGCATATGGCCTCTCACTTGTGGTGTTTGTACTTATCATTTATTTTGAGGATCAACTTAAAAAAGACAAAAAAAATTATTACAATTTTTTAAAAAATAAAATAGAACAAGTTCTTAATTTAAATTAACTATACATAGATTTACCTAAAGATGACAAAATATGTTGAACTTGGGTTTCAATGGAGGAGGTTTTGGCCACACTAGATTTAGCCTACACATTTTATGCATACCTAGGTGTACGAGAAACCCTAGGAGTAGCAACATTCCTAGAACGTTTATGCGACCTCTATAACGGTGTCACTTTTGATCCTGTATCTTCAAAATCACCAGTTTGTTCTAGCTTGTGACCCCTATTGGTAGCATTATGTTTACTCTTTGTAATGGTTGCCTTACCCTACATATAGATGAAAAGAAAAATTAAAAAATGAAATGTGATAAAATGTAAAATCGTATGTCAAGGTCAAAGATATAGTTATTACCTTCAATTCCTCTATTGACATTGCAATAGTTTGTAGTGTTGCATGCACTACAGTTGGTACAAGAGTAGTTTGTAAATTATTAAAATACTCATAATAGAGTGTTAAAATAAAATTAACACTTCCCACAATGGGTTGCGTCTTGTCAGTTACCATTTGTGCGTTGTGTAACTTGACCTTGATCCGATCCAAAATATACGTGCACAAGTCAAACCTTTGATTGTGCTCAAATTGAACAACATAAGTTAGTGCCCAAAATGGAATTTTTGATTTTCCCATAAAAATTAACTTGGCCTAAAATAAATCAATAATGGCCTTCAAAGTTTGATGGTTAACATCATTGATTAATAACCTTCTTTTTGACTTGGCAGCAGAAGTTGCAAAAAGAAAATTAGATGACAATTTAAAAATTTTAAACTTTGAATATTAATAGAATATAATTAACAAGAATTATACCTGCTAAATATTCTAATGATAAGCAGTATTTATTTTTGAGGTATTCTTTTTCATCTGGATATAGCTGCAACCTCGTCAACACTTCAAGAAAATCAATGAAAGGAAGACCTGTTAATCTGTTGATATCTATAGGGGTGATGGTGAAAAAAATATTTCTATTTCATACTTTGATTATCGCTATAGCCCTATCATGGTCATAACCAAATATAATATGTTGAAGGAGGACTTTATTTGTTATGAATTGTGGCATTGAAACCAAGGTTTTCAAACCTGCATTATTGAGCCACGTAAAGTCCATAATTGGGGTTGTCATTAAATATAAAATCATAGAGTAAGAAAGATTCTTGAATTTTGGTGCAAGGGTGGAAGGGGTGGGCATCATAAGAAGTGGAAATGTCGAAGAAAAAGTATTGGGAATCAAAATTTTGATTGGAAAGGTTAGCTCTGGTTGGTGTAGTTGTAGAAACAAAATGGAAAAAATGATTGTTGATGCCCTTTTATAGATTGAAGAAACAGGGTTGACATGTGGTAGCATTTTATTGGATATGCAGTGTTGTTTAATGAATGTGTTACATGTGGCAACCAAATTTGCATCTAATCTTATGTTAGACCAAAATTTGCATCAAGCCTGATACTGGAATGGATTTTGCATCTGATACAATGCCAGACCATATTATGCATCCGATCGTGGATCAGATCACATTATGCATCTGGTGTTGGATTAGATGTTATTTAGCATTCAAATTGTGATTGGATCATATTGTGCAACCAACCTAAAACCAAATCATATTATGCATCAGGCCTAATATCAGACCAAATTCTGCATCTAATACAATATTAGACCATAGTATACATCCGATCAAGGATTGGATCACATTATGTATTCGATGTCGAATCATATCCTAGTTCTACATGCAGTCAGTGACCAAACCATATTATTCACACAGTCAAATACTGGATGTATAATATAATTTGATCTGAGACCGAACTAAATTATGCATCTAATCTGAGATTGAATCATATTATGCATCCGATCGATGATTGGATCATATTATGCATTCGATCGGTGATCAGATCATATTATGCATCCAATCGGATACCGAATCATAGTATGCATTCGTACCAAGTTTGGATCATATTATGTACCTTATCCAAGACCGGATCATGATTTTTAACATGGCCGACATTGCCGAAAATCCTTTTTCACCTAGTCTGGTAAAAACTTTGAAATTCGCTATTTTTTGCCTTTTTTCTAAAAAATTAAGGTCATTCACCATGTCATAATACATGTAGTTGGTCAATATTCATCGAGTTTTTGTAACAGATTCATCATTTTTTTATAATTACCTTTCGGGTCCTATCCCTTATGCATAACCCTACTTTTACATCATTCATATCATCTACATTTACATCATGCATCTACATTTACACCATTTGCCTATATTTTCATTGTACAAATTTTTCAATTGGATTGTGAGATTCATTCTTCACTCATTCACCAATTGAGGGGGTAAGCTACACAATCAAATGGTTACACAATCAAATTCTTTTGTCTTCAATATCATCTTCGCATTCCAATAAAAGAAAGCTGCTTCTACATAAGGCCAAACCAAGTGTCTCGTATTTTTGTACCGCATTATGTTTCACGCAATGTGGTACAAAAATGAGCATCTATTCACATCAAATTTCTAGCCACTTGTCATCCATCCATGTTTCCCTATATCCATCATCCATTATTTATATATATACATATTTGTTATTATATATTTAATTATTAATGTCATATATTATATTTATATATATTTAATTCATATATATATGAATTAATCATAGCCCTCTATCGCATTTTAATCCCATCCATCCATATGCCTTAATCCATGCCAATTGCCCAGATTTAATCTCCACCCTTCCTCATGTTTTAATCTCGACCGCTCAAATTGTGTCATTGAAACCCTAACATGTTTAAGGGAATATTATAAAGAGGAGTCACTTTTATGACTCAACCCCTAAGTTCTTTGAATCCCTAAGGGCCTAAGTTTGCTAAGTTCCTTAAGATATTTTTGGAGTCCAAGCCCTAGCCCCCCATCATTTCCATACTCACCTCCATCATCATCGTTTGTAGTCCTCTACTTCTATCACCACCCTTCTCATGCAAACTAGATATGGTTCTACACTACTTTCATAAATCCGTAAACACCATATAGAGCCCACTAAGAACCCTCAAGAGTCTGATGAGTTCCCTCAAGATTCTATCGAGTACCCTCTAGAGTCTATTGAGCACCCTCTAAAGTCCATCGAATGCCCACCAGAGCCAATAGAGCACCTCTAGGCATTTTTGCTCATTCTCGAGAACTCATGGGTATCTCATGTACTAGATTTATAGCCCTATGACCCTCAAGCATCATTAGGGCATCTTCACAACTATCACCAACATCATTTGCATAAGCAAAAACAAAAATAGAAGGTTTATTGACAAGGTAAAAGTTTTGTGTATTTATTTTCATATTCAAGCTTTATTTATAGTTTTATTGCAACATCTAGGGTTAGTGATTTTATTCTAAGGGTCTCACATAGTGGAGCACTCATGGTTGTTACTAATCTTTGTTATTTTTTGTTGTGTGCAGGTATAGTAATCATACATTTGACAGATTTTGAATCTAGGGTGGCCCTATCTAGGATACATGAGCCCACCCACAACCTCATTGGGATCAGACAACATGAAGACACTAGCCATTCTTTTCAACTAGGGTTTCAAAGAATGCTAGTAATCTATAATAGTGTATAAAAAATAAGCATTGTAAATCCCCACATTTGGGGCATGCTGACTGTAATATTTGAGATCCACCCGTAACAACAAAATAGTTATAGATTATTTGTGCAATCTCTTTGTATTATGGTGCTTACTATTATTTCATATTATTATTGTATTGGTGTTGCTTGAATTTTTATTCATAAATTTATAACACCAATAAAATCTAACCTCCACTACTAAAAAGGTTCTTCTGTTGTTATTGGCTTTATAGGTATGGCATAGTGCTTCTTTCTAGTAAATATTTGATACTTATCACACTTTCTAACCAATTTGAATGCATCTGAGAATATAGAAGGCCATTAAAATCCTGCCCTTAGTATTTTAGTTGTTGTGGTTTACACCGAATAATGGCCTCCTGAGAATCCAAAGTGAAACTCTTTCAGTAACTCCCTTGCCTTTTTTTTTAGATATACAACACAATAGCTCATGAAATGGCTTCCTTAATATTCCTAAAAACATTTTTTCGATCATCCATCCATTTAAATTCAACATTATTCTTTAGCATTTGGGTCATAGGCTTGATTATTTGTGCAAAGTCAAACATAGACTTTCACACAAAGTTGATCTACCCAAATAAATACTAAAGTGTCTTCTTGTTCATGGGTATTGGCAATTCAAAAATAGCATTGACCCTATATAGGTCTATAGCAAGTCCTACTTTTGATACGTGTCCTAATATTTTCCCTTATTGCACCACAAAGATTGATTTCCTTGGATTTAATGATATTTCAAATTCTCTGCACTTCTCAGATATTTTTTAAATATGCTTCACATGATTCTACCTTTTATGGTAAAATACAGTCATGTCATCTAAGTAGATAATAATTACTTTATTGAACAATTTACCAAATTCCAAATTCATTGCTCTTTGAAATGTCATGCCAACATTATATAAGCCAAATAGCATCCTTTGATATGCAAAATGTTCTCCATTTAGTGGTGAATACAGTTTTATGTTTATCTTCATATTTGACCCAAACTTGATTGAATCCTGAAAATTCATCTAGCAATGAGAACCATTCCACTCCTACCAGTGTATGTAATATCTAATCTATTTGTGGCAAAGGATAATGATATTTGAGAGAGACTTTCTTTAGGTTGAAAAATTCCACACAAATTTTGATATCTTTGTTCTTATTTCTAACTGGAACTAGCTTAGCCACCCAAGTATAATGCTTAATGGGATTTATTATCTTAGCATTCAACAATTTCAACAACTCTTGTTTCATCAGAGCTTCTATTTTTGGGTTCATTGGTCTCTATTTTTTGTAAGGGTTTTGCATCAAACTCCAATTCAATAGTATGTTGAATTACATCCTTACTGTATACTTTGAGGTCTTCATATGTCCATGCAATAATATCATCATATGTATTACATAGTCCAGGAATCTGGTGGACTTCTTCATCTTAGCAGTCTACCCCTATCTTTGGACCCTTTCCTTTTGAGATTGGACTTCCTTGTGTTCTTTAAAATCAACTTTCATTATATGACCTTTTGGTATATCATTGTTATCAAAGAGGCTTTCCAATGTGATTAGTACTTTGGAATGTGGTTATTTTTGAGCTGGATAAACCCTTCCACTTATTATTCATCTTCAATTTCATAGGACTATCAACTGAACAATTCATTTCATGAATTAGAAAGTTCACTATATATTCATAACTTTCAAATACTTTCCAGAAAGTGTCCTTATTAGGGATGGATGGTCTATACACCAACCTGACTGATTTTGCTTTGTGAATGGTATTTGAGACCGGGTAAAAGTTTACTCCTATAGAAGCCAAAATATTAGCATGTCTATTCTTATCCCTAGGGATTGCTTTAATATTCAATGCTTCAAAGGACTCTAACAGGTCCCATACCTTGTTCCTATAGGATTTTAAGTAATGTTGCTTGCTAATACATTTTTTAGTGATTTGATTAATCACCAATTCAGAGTCACCAAATATTTGGAGTTGCTTGATACCCAACTTTTATGCCTTTTTTAGTCCCAAATAGACGGCCTCATAGTCTACTGCATTATTAGTGCAACTCCATGTTAATCTATATGAGAAAAACTTTTGGGTTCCCTCTGGGGAAATTAAGACTATCCTAGATATTGCACCATTTTTGCATCTTGCTCCATCAAAATATAATTCCCGTAATTGATGAGATGAAGATAGAGATTCTTTCTGAGCTTCCAGCCTTTTTATTTCTGATTTTTCAATCATATAAGTACCAACCCCTACTTCCATTATTGCATTGATATTTTTCATAGAAAATCGATCTTTATTTTGCAATTCTTCTATGACTTCTTCTATGAGGTCTCCTTATTCAATAACAACATTTAATGTAGTTGCTTTTTGGTCCACTTCCTCTATTATTTATATATGGAAGGGAGAGTTTTTCTAAGTGGGTTTTCACTCTTTTTCCTTAACACATGATTTCCATATGAGAATATTCAAGAGAAATGTATCCCTCCAACTTGGTAGTGAATTCCCTAGAAAGGCACATACCAAAGTATGGTTCTAGGTCTACTACCACAATATCTTGTATAACAGTAACCTAATATAATCTATGAAGAACAATAAGCACATCCTTGATGATCCCTATGATTTTTACAAGAGTACCATCCAATTGCAACACACCATGATAGATTTTAGTGTATTTCATTTCCATGACATCACACACTACTTTAGGTATAACTATAGTAGTAGCACCTAAATCTATCATGCAATTATGCACAACCCATCCCTCCATTTCTAAAGAAAGGTAAAACGATGAAGGTCTATTTTTTTTTGCCCCCATAACAGAGCTATTTTGAACCAATTTTTTTTTGTTGGACTTTGCTTTGGTCCTTGACCATTTTTAGGAAAGCTTGGAGTAATTCAATCTATATAGGGATGAGTAATACTTTGTACATATTGGATATTGAGGGGTCTTCTTTAACTCTTCTATAATATTGAAGGTGGAGACTTCAGATTACCTATATTTCTCTTTTGAAGGAGTTTTGAATTTACTACTATACTCATGGGTGGCTTCAATACGTTGATGCTTTGTTAAGTATGGATACTTGAGCTTATATCTTGCCTCAATTTAAATCTTTATTGCTTTTGATTGAGATTCACTAGGCTTGGGATCTTCCTTTTATTAATGTAGAGGTTTTTTATAGGGAAATTTTTTGGGAGCACTATTTTCAGCTTTATTTTATCCTAAATCATCAGTAGCAGTTTTCATGAGGTTAAGTTCTTCATAATTTACTTGCAAAAGCTTCCTAAATCTCATCAACATCAAGACTTGTTCTACTAATGACATCATAATAATATTTTTATTAGTTCCAACCATGTTGATTTGTTCCTTTTAGATTCTTTCTGCTCTCTCAACAGTCATTCTTTACATGTAATGTTGATGTATCTTATAGGTGTTTTCCCCATGAGGGTCATTACAAGTAGAAAACCAATAGTCTGAATCAGAAAGAGAAGTTGAAGGTTCACATCCATGATTAATGAGGACTGACTTAGTTCTCTCTATTAGCCTATTAGTAGAATTGGATTGATCTTTTATGACATATGGGAATATCCTTGATTGGAAGTCCCTTTCAAATTTCCGTTTTTCATCATAGTGACCTCATTAGATAGATTTTTCATAGAATCTTGCAGCTCACGCAAGGTCTCCGCTTATGAATCCGAGGTGGGTAATATGGGTATTGTAGGTGGAGTAGGGAGAGTAGGTTTCATAGGAGGTACAGGAAATAATAGTACTACTAGAATGCTAGGCCATTGAGGAAAGCCAATGGGTGATGGTAATGCTGCATAAGTAGGCACTGAGATAGCCGAGTGTGGTTGGCCATTAAGGAATTCTAGGAAGATAGGCATTACAAGCTTAGGAGGCAATCTACCTATAGAAATAAGGACTTTTTTTGCTTTTGCAACTTCTTGAAAGATCTCAGGGAAAGCAATGATGTTTGACTGTGGTAGGGATTAGGTGTTATGTGTGGTATATCCTATGTAATAAATCGTTATCATTTAACTGTCATCTTTGGTCATCTTTGTTTAATAAAAGTTGTTACAATGGATAAGGTCTACTGTAATCATCAAATGAGACCTTATTTATAACTTGTGATGTATTGCCTATTTATAGGCCTTTGATTAGCAATGGAAATTAGTTTTTGGGTTTGTCAATCATTCATCTTGTGCTTGTTATAGCTGATCCACATCATTTGGTATCAGAGTTGATTATGGAATCAAGGCTAGTATCCTCTTCCCCTAGGTTGAGATTGGTTCAGATGGAGAATGAGAACACCTTCGTAGTTGGATCTAGCATGGAGTAGCATATTAAGCACCTTGTTTGCTATCTATATGGATTGTCTATATTTCGTACACAGTTTCGTCCTACCTTGGCTGTGCACCCTTGACAAGTCTAAAATATCCATTTTGTTCATTTCATTTATGGTATATTTATAGGCTTTGATCTATTTTTATAGTATTTTTTGGCATCTTCTATGCATATTGCACTTTCATTGTTGATCTAACCTCTTTTTGTTTGTAATCTGGCCTTCTCAGTCATTGTTTGCCTTGTTGTAGTTTCAACTTTTATATTGATTCATTATTCTACAGTGTTAAGCCCATATCTATTGTGCGGATCCATGAACATTGCTGTTGATTTCAATATTAATCTATTGTTCACCCCTTCCAACATCTTTACAACCTTCCTGGTTCTCGTGATCTCGACCGATGTGCGCTCTGTGTTATCTAGGTGTACCTCTAAATTCTGGTGATCTCAGCATGTTCACTAGATATGTGCATGGTATTATTATATCTGATACCTTGGCCACCCGACAATTGTGATGTGTCCTACTTTTTTTTAGCGGCTCCACTCAATTTTTTATGCCTACGAGCTCATTCATTTTCATTCGTAAATAAACATAGCCTTCATAAATCATCTCATCTAAGTCACATAATAATTCAACCCTTGACCACATATTGCATAAATATGATTCAATTTTTTAGGAGCCTACTTATTTACCTCCTGAATGAGTCATTAATCATAGCATTGACATCATCCCAGTTGCACATTTTCCTAATGCACCCATGTATAGGCAATCTATTTTGCAATATGATGAGAATAAAAACTAGCTTCAGGAAGCACTTCTCATTATGCTTCTCCTATTCTTATTATTTTGAAAAAGTATGGTACTTAGAGATTTTGTATTGATTTTTAGGCACTTAAAAAAATCACCATAAAAAATAGGTATCCCTTACCCCACATTGATGAACTCTTAGCTCAACTTCAATGTGCTAAGTTTTTTAGTAAAATTGATTTTAAGAGTGTTTATCATCAAGTTTGAATCCAGGCTGAAGATACTCAAAAATTTACTTTCAAGACTATGATGGGTTTGTATGAGTGGCTTGTCATGCCTTTTGGGCTCACTAATGCTCCTACCACTGTTATGAGGTTGATGAATGATGTTTTTTGTGAGTGATTGGATAGATATTTCATTATCTATCTTGATGATATTTTGATATTTTATACATGGCAAGCACATTTATAGCACATTGAGCATGTTATTTCCATCCTTCAGAAGAATCAGTTGTATGATAATTTACCTAAGTGTTCTTTCAAGAAAACCTCAATCTCATACCTTGTCTTCAGCATCAATGTCAATGGTATTTAGGTTGATCCTATCAAAGTAGAAGTTATCCTCACTTGACCTTCTCCCACAAACATCATTGAATTAAGGATTTTCCTTGGCCTTGCCAAATTCTACTGCAAATTCATTCAAGGATATTAAACCATTGTTTCTTCATTACATTCCTTGACTAAGGCCAAATCTGTTTTTCATTAGACTCCTGATCATACATGTGATTTTTTTACTCTCAAATATAAGCTTTGTTTTGCTCCTATTTTAGCCATCCCTGGCCTTAGACAACCTTTTTAAAATGAAACTGATACATCTCAATTTTCCATTGGTATTTTTCTCAAGCAAAATGATCATCCCATAGCTTATCATTCTGAGTCATTTTCCACAACCAAGAAAAATTTCTCCATGTATGATAAGGAACTTTATGCCTTAGCCCAAGCCATAAAATAATGGCTTCACTATATCTTAGGGAAAGAAACCATTATCCACACTGATCATTTACCTTTGTAGTTTCTTCAATCCTAAACCAAGATCCAAGAAGCACAACACATGAAATGGGCTTCCTATTTTCAAAAATTTCACTTTGTCATCAAGTACAAAAAGGGTAGTCAAAAATTTGTTGTCGATTGTCTCAGTTGTCCTTCTTCAACTCATTTTCTAACCATTATCACTACTTCTCACTTGGGTTTTCAGTCTTGGCCTTCTGGGTATCGTCACAACCCTGACTTTACACAAGCTTATCAATGTTTATAGCATATTTCTTCCTCAAACTTATCCCCTTTTTAGTACTACCACCTTAAGGAGGGTTTGCTTTACCATCTCAACAAACTTTGTGTTCCTCATGAGAATCATCAATCCCTTTTGAAGGAGTCCCATTCTACCCTTTATAGTGGTCATTCTAGCAAACATAAGACTCTTCATCATTTGCAAAGATTCTTTTATTGGCCCCACATGCAGCGTGATGTTCTCAGGTACTTGAAACAATGTGTCCTTTGTAGTCGATCTAAGCCAGCTAACCGTAAGTTTGGTCTTAGTATACCCTTACCCATTGCCTCTCATCCTTGGAAAAGTATTTCTATGGATCTTGTTAGTGGTTTTCCTATGACTTTCCATTAGCATGATTGTGTCTTTGTCATAGTTGATCATTTTAGTAAAATATCTAAGTTCATTCCTTGTCGTAAAACTAGTTCCAATGCTTACTTAGCCCAAATTTTCCTTAATTTTTTCTGACGTTCATTTGGTCTTCTTACCAGTATTGTGTTTGATCGTGATTTTGATTTTGTCGATTATTTTTGGCATTCCTTGTGGAAATTATTAGGTGTGTCCCTTAACTTTTACACAACCTTTCATTCATAATCTGATGATCAAATTGAAGTTGTAAATCGTACACTTATCCAAAGTCTATGTGTATTCCATAATTTGAGTCTATCCAAGTGGTATTTGAGTCTAACTCATATCGAGCATGCATATAATAGGGTTGTTCATTCATCCACAGGTCATTCTCCTTCGAGGTGTGTCTAGGTTTTCAACCTCTTGATCCATATGAGCTACCCTTGTCGCTTCCATCTCCTGTCATAATACACATGCACAAAGAACAATATCGAGCTCATCTTTTCATTCAGCACCTGCAGCAGCTCCAGTTCAAGGTTATTCACATTTTATAGAAGAAACAACAACAATAGAAATAAGCCATGGATCATCATGTTTTGCATTCCTTCCAGGTTACAGAAAAATTTTGGTTGTGTCTTAATCGTCACAAGTTTCTAGAGAAGGCACATAGTAAGATCAAACCTGTTTGTTATGGGCCTTACACTATCATCCAGCAGGTGCCCGAGAATGCTTTTCGTCTTGATTTTCCAGCACACTTGGACATCCACGATGTTGTCAATGTGGATTTACTTTGCATGTACTATGACTCTAATTTGGAGAGTACATCAGTTATCAGTCATCCAACAGATGTTGTACCAAACTTCCAGCTTCCATTGGAGGAGGATCATATTTTTGACACTAGGACCTGTACCATACATTAAGTGTCTTCCACTTCATATGTTGTTGGTCATCGTGGATAGCTTCCACATCAAGCTCATTGGATTCCTCATCATCATATTGTTCATGATTTTCCTTCCCTTTTGAGTGCATTAGATTCCAATGCTTCTACAATGGAAAGGAATGATAGGGATTAGGTGTTAGGTGTGGTATATCCTATGTAATAAACCATTATTATTTAATGGTCATCTTTGGTCATCTTGGTTTAATTGAAGTTTTTGCAATGGATAAGGTGTACCATAATCATTAAATGCAACATTTTCCATAACTTGTGATGTATTACCTATTTATAGGCCTTTTATTAGTAATGGAAATTAGTTTTTGGGTTTTTCAATAATTCATCTTATACTTTTAATAGCTGATCCACATCATATTGCCTTATTATTAGTCCCAAATTTGAACTGAAAGCTCTTAGATAATAATAAATGATTTTCTCATGAGTTAGTATAAGGCCATCAAGGAATTTTTTCCAGGATCAACTAAACTTGATATTGAAATCCATAATATCTTCTTGTGGATGCCTATGTATTACTATGAATTGAATGAGAAGAGAAAAGGGATCTTCATACTGTAGACACCAAAACAGCACCAATCCGATTATGTGACTACAAACACTGATCGCATTGACACACACAGCCTTCAGGGCAGCCCTCAGAGGTCAAACAATGGTCCTAGCCACTTTCACAGTAGTTTTAGAAGGTCGGAAAGTAATTTGGCACCTCCAGACATTCTGCTTCAAATCCGCCTTTGCGCCCTGGCTTCTTCTTGGTGTCGCAATATTGTTTTATTTCTAGACAGAAGTTGGTCATTTTAAACAAGGCAAAAATCAAAAGAGAGCCTTTGCCAGAAGTGTCACGAAATCGCGACGTCGCGATTTCGCGACGTCGCGAAATCGTGACACTTCTGGCCAAAAGAGAGCCTTTGCCAGAAGTGTCACGAAATCGTGACACTTCTAGCCAAAAGAGAGCCTTTGCCAGAAGTGTCATGAAATCATGACGTCACAAAATCGTGACACTTCTGGCCAAAAGAGAGCCTTTGCCAGAAGTGTCATGAAATCGTGACACTTCTGGCCAAAAGAGAGCCTTTGCTAGAAGTGTCACGAAATCACAACGTCGTGATTTCACGACATCACAAAATCATGACACTAAAGGCCAAAAGGAAACCTAAGGCTTAGGTGTCGCGATATCGCGACGTCGCGATATCGCGACAAACTCCCGTCTTTACCTGCACAAACTTTAACCAATCGAAGGCGGACTTTAAACCAATCGAAGGTAGACTTTAAACCAATAAAAGTAGACATTAAAGCAGACATTAAACGAGTGGCAGTCGAAGACAGTCAATTATTGCCTCTTGCCGTGCATGCGCGCGTAGGTGGGCAGATTGGCAGTTAGAGGACTGTCACAAAGGCAGTCATGTAAGCCCAAGTCAGGGAGGAGTCTCCTCCCTCTTGGGAAGGCATGGCCGCCACGTGGCATCCCTGCATGCCCCTCCAAAGAGACCCCATGGGTCTATAAAATGGTGGACTTTTCCCACCCAAAAAAAGACAAGTTGGTAGACATTTTCAAGCAACGAAGTGCTGCCAAATTGAACACCCTATTGCACCTCTTTTCGATTCATCTCTTTTACATCCTTAATCTCTTTCGCAAGAGAGGTTATTGGGTGGATATTGGAAGGGTGAATCCGGACCTTAGAACCCGACATTTGACCACATTAATCCATCAATTTGTCGACAATTCAACCTAAGAGTTTTTGGGCCTATCCCTAGTGGATTGGCGCCGAAATCACGTTCCAACGGTGGGTGGCCCACTCGGGCACCCCGCACCTTTTAAATTTCATTCTAATTCATTTTCTGTCATTTATTCATTCCTCATTCCATTCTATGCTGACCAGATAGTCATGTATTCAATTTCATAATATTTTAATCAGATTTCATCATATGTTTGTCGTTTTTGTCGCTTTTTGTCGTCCCACTGACTTGCAGATATCGACGCTAAATTCGCTGATGGAGGTGTGACATTTGAGCGACAGCATTTTGGATTTTCATCACAGGTGAAGTCGTCTCACCTGGAGATGAATTACAGCAGACTTTCACCGACTGTATCACTGGCAGCAGCCTTTCGGTGATGTTTTTTGGTCTCTGTCAGAGTTGCAGGTTGATTAGAGTTATTTTATTCACTAGTTTAATCAATATTTTGCATGCATTTCTCATTGATTTCTAAAGTTAAATGCTTTATCCTTTTGTTACAGGTGCTACTAACGCATTTGTGTTTCTTTGATCGTAGGAGAAGCAGCAAACATCAAGGATTCATTATCGCAAGCGGTGGCAACACTTTGGCCCACCCATTTTAAATGTGGGCATGCGGAAGAGGGAAGACTAAGTCATGATTGTAATCCAAAAACTCATTTAAATGCTCCTAACCCCTAAAAAGGAAGGAGGCATCTTTGTAACCGAGGTTAAAAGAATTCAATAAAAAGGGCTGTGATTTCTCTAATTTCTTTTGTCTCCGTTCGATTGGCTTCTTTCATTTCATGCTTTGCACTCTTTAGGACTTAGGCGTTTATTTGTATTTTGAATGTATCGCAAATAGTTTTTCTTTCAAAACTTCTGGAATCTCATGCTTTCAGTGGCGATCACGGTGGGACCGTTCCCTAGTTTTAAGATCAAGAAACTGATCAGATTTTTTTGTTTTGTGCTTGACAGGTACCATTTTTTAAAAAGCAGACTGTAATTCGTCTTTTCCTGGACAAATTTTTGTCTATAAATTTTCAGAGCCGAAGATAAAAAAAAGGTCTGGGCAGAGAAAGGTAAGGGTTCCAAAACTGTCCTTGTCATTTTTTGATTCTCTGCTTTCACTTTTTGTCAAATTCTTGCGTGCTTAAAGAAAATAGTGGTTGCTTGCATGTTTCATTTTTTTAAGTAAAATAAACCACACACACATCACGTGGCACATTTTTAACCAAGGAGCTGGTCGTAAGACCCCAACCCTTGAGCAAGACCAACGGTGGGTTCATCACCACCTTGGCTTAGCTTTGCATCCATTTCCCCGATTGTCACTGTTGTTAGGCGTAAATCTTGATGAAAGCTGACCGAGTGTCACTGGGGTGATTCCCATGCACGCGAGGATAAGTCTTCTATGGTAGGTGTCATTAACAGGACAATCCCCCTTTCGTACCGCCTATGTTCCATGTACCATCTGCTCTCACGTACCTATAGTTTCCCTCTCGTAAGGGCGGGTATATAGAGAGGTTGGTATATCGGTCCGACAATGGTATATTGAAGGGGCGACCATTTATGGGAGTCATATGAGCCAACATTATGCATTTAAACGTTCTTCAAAACTTGCAAAAACAAAACAAAACATCAAAATGCACTAAACCAGTTTAGGACACACTATTAATCCTTAAAAGAGATAATCACTGTTTGTGTATGTGTGTGTTCATTTCTGCTTAGTGTAACAAAAAGAAAAATCATCATAAACGAGATAAAAATCTGCTTAGCTAGTAGAGAAGCACCACAATGGTGTACACCCGTAGCCAAGCCCAATCAAGGGCGGACGCTACGAAAGGTGCACAAAGAGAGGGCGCTGGTCGCCTTCGCTTTAGCCCTGAGGACTTGGCCATACCGCCTTGGCGGTCTGGCCTACAAGAGAGTCCACATCAGGCCACATCAAGAAGGAATTATTGGGACCCTCCTCTGTGGAGTTTGCCCATTCAACACAGCCCCTTTCGGGAAGAAGCTTTACATGTGGCACTCGATGTAAATAGAAAATCACCTTTTGAGGCTAGACATGAGTGGCCACAGCGCGATGAAGTGCTAGAGAGGCACAGTGTCCATGAGGAGAGACAACATGAATACGGTACCTCTCCTTTGCCTCCCATTAGAACAGAAAGACAAAACCCAGAGCGCAGGGCTCTCCACATAGGGCGAGCTCACTCCGCCCGCCCCTTTCACACCCATGAAAGGGAGTACGAGGAAGACCATCGCATTCCTCGAGAACAACATACAGCATGGGAACCTTGCATTTCTGCACCTGCTAGATATCATGGTCACCCATCGAGGCCAGAGCCTCAAGTAAATGCCGCCTACCTCGACAGAGGGAAGCGACCCATTGAAATTTTAGATCATCAAGATCGAGGCAAACACATAGGAGAAACATTCAAACCTCCTGAGCAAAAGAGGGCGGACCAAATTGACCCGATAGTCGCCAGACATGCCGCCCGCCAAGCCCGAATCACGTAGCTTGAGCAAGGTCATCAGGAGTTAGAGTACTTATACCACCTTAATAAAGAGCGCATGCAGCACGAAGCGGATGAGCTGCGCTATAAACTACCTGAGAGGGTGCCAACCCCTCGCACCCAAAAAGTAGAACAATATGAGAGGCATAACCCTTTGGTGCAGGACAGGTCTCCGCGACCTCGTCAAGCTTTGCCTCCGAGACCTTATAGACCCGAGAGGGAGGCCACTCCCCGAAACAATGATGGATACCCTCAGCAGGGATTCACTCAGGGTCATAGGTCTCGCCCAGAGACTCCTCAAGAAGTTCATGAGGAATATGAACCAAAAATAGAATGGGCCGAAATGCCCTATCAAGGCGGGAGGGCTGCCATTCGGCCACCCCCCCATAGGCCTCCAGTCTCCCATAACTCACAACGGGAGCAAACAAAAGAGGAAGAAATAAAATCTTTCGATGCATACAAAGCGCTATTAGAGCGTTTGGAGTCTATGGAGACAAAAGCTTCTGGGCATCAAAAGCCCACGTTACGTCAACTCCGTAGTCATCCAGTGCATCCCTCAGTGCCCACACCTCTTTACCCCGAACATTTCAAGTTGCCTCAATTGGCAGTCTTTAAAGGTGAAGAGGATGCACAAGAACATGTCACAAGATTCCTGAGCCAATGCTTCGGCATTCAAGATAATGATGCATTGTTGCTTAGGACATTCATAACCACATTCGTGGGCCCTGCCTCGGATTGGTTCACACAGTTACCAAAACACAGCATAAACAACCTAGATCAATTAGTAGATGCGTTTCTTGAATGCTTTGCCTTCAACACAAAGAAGAAGGCATCACTGAGTGATCTGGCCAGCCTCAGGCAATATGAGGAAGAGACAATGGCAGCATACGGGAATCGATGGAGGGCTTTGCTTTCTAAGCTACCCTACCTTCCCCCTATGTCTGACCTCACACAGATGTTTGCACGGAGTTGCTTAAAATCAATCTCTGGGCTATTGCTGCTGCAGCAATACGCCAGCCTAGAAGAAGCTTTGGCGCAAGCCAGAGTTATAGAAGAGATCAAAATAGGCGAGGGCGCAATCGCCAAGCCTAAAAAGAAAGAGTGGAATAAAACCACTAAGACCGGGACTACGCAATCACAACCCGCTATGGTTAATCAAGTTGCGATAAATGTCCCCAAGCTTGTGCAAGAAATACAGCCCCAAAAGGCTAATTATCAGGCAGTGCCTCCTAGTTATGAAAGAGATAATAAAAAATAGGAGCAAAATCAGCAGCGTCGCCCTAGGCGACAATTCACCCCTTATGCGGAGTCCAGGGACTCCCTATTTGACCGCTTGTCAGTGGCAAATTTAGTCACCCTTCCAGAAATCCAAACTGTAGATCCTAATGCTCCCAAGCCTAAGGGATACAGAGAGGAATTATATTGTAGATTCCATAGGCGAAGGGGACATGACCTGAATGGATGTTGGAAATTCAAGGGATTAATCCAAGATTTGATCGATAATAAAACATTGGCCGTGGACAACCCCATAGCGCCAAATAATCAACAGATGGGGGTATTCAAGGACCCTTTGCCTACCCACGAGGCACAAGCAAAACCTCTTCGAGTCAATGAGGTGCGACAGAATCTTCCCATGCAAGGATTTGTGGGAATGATCAGCATAGTGACCAGGAACAAAAAGTACCCAGGAGTTGCCCCCGAGGTAGCTACAAGGGAAGTTCCAACAACGTCGCAGCCTCAACAACGCCCTGTGCAGTTGCCTCCGCCTAGACCCGAGGTCACGATACGGACCAAACTCACGCAGAGTTTGCGGACCACATCGGCTAGGCTTTCCATTTACGAGCTTATTCAACAGTCAACACCCCATAGAGAAGCTCTCATGGAAATTCTGAAAGCCATCGAGTTACAGCCTCACGAAGCGAATTCTTTCAACAACTTCGTGGGACATGTGAAACGATGTACGGAGCCGGTCATTACCTTCAGAGAGGATGAAGTTAAAACAATATCGAATGACATGGCAGATCCACCCCTGCACGTTATCGCGCGGGTCAACGGGATCCCGTACAAGAGAGTGTTGGTAGATACTGGCTCATCCAATAACATCATTACCACTGCAGCCTTAAAACATCTAAAGCTGCCAGCCTCTCATATCACAGCTTCCACATACACACTGTGAGCTTTCAACGATGCAATATGCTCGACAGTCGGCACAATTGTTCTGCCTGTCCAGGTAGGACAAAAGACAATACCAACATTGTGCCATGTTTTGGAAGGCGAGATGGCTTACAACATATTGCTAGGGCGGCCATGGATCAGGGACATGAAGTGTGTCCCTTCGATCGCTCACCAGTGTCTAAAGTATGCATTTGAAGGAGAAGTTCATGTAGTCCCGATGGACTTAGAACCCTTCAAGTATTGCAATGCGGTGCAATTAATGCCTCAATCGACCCTCCCTTCAACGCATTTGGATTTCCAGTTAAATCCATCTAAACAGGGTCCAATACCGCAGGCACCACTGGTGACCAAATCATCAAAATCCCAGCCAGGTGAGTCTTCATCATCTGCTCCTTCACTACCAATGCCACCTGTCATGGCTAAATAGAAGGACAAGGGAAAACAGATCCTGGAAGAGGCTCAGCCCCTAGAAGAGGGGTTGCCAACAATATCAACAGTATCAACAGAAGAAACACCTAGCACAACGGAAGCTGAGACTCCTAACCCACCAAACATGGAATGGACTCAGGAAGGACTCTCGTTCCCTCCCTCCCAAGCATCAACAATTACTGTTGAAATGGCCAGTATAGGCCTGGGGGAGTATCTAGTGCAGAATGTTGTGGCAACGCCCGCATTAGAATCAGTACAGGACATGGGGAGACCTCGCCTTCCCATAGGAACAGTTGTTCCTCTAGGTTACCCACCAAACCAGACAAATTTTGTGTATGGGGGCCTTGATCATGGTGTTGAACCATGCAAGCAAAAGGACGAAGACGAAGAGCCTTTTGCTAAAAATATCAATTATCTGTCAAACCCGGACTTCGCTCTGAGATATCTCGGCCAATGCAATTGGCATGGATACGGGTTAGGCAGATATGAGCAAGGGATGCGTGTCCTTTGCCAACCAAGATACCAAATGCCATATGATAAGTCGGGAGTAGGGTTCAACCACCCCCGCCCTTAGACATCTTGGTGGAAAACATGCAAGGCCTAGGAATAGGCAACAAGGGTGGATTGGCATCAGATCCTTATGCCAACCCAAATACAGAATATACATTGGGAGATTACCTCCCATGGTCAACAAACACCCTTGGCAACATCAGTAATCCCTCTCCTTTGCTAGAGAGAGGTGAAAGTTCGGACACTAATTCCCAAAGAGAACATAAACGGTGTCCAAAAATCTTTTTGAAACTATTCCCTTTAGAGGTTCCAGTTGAGCCAATATAGTGTCAAGAGAATCAGGTCCCTCCACCAAGAGTGGAACAACCGCAATGGGACCAGATTAATTTGCTGGAACAAGGTGAACCCTTAATGTCGCAAGCAATGGTTGAAGAAAATGAACATGTTTGGATCTCCGACGGTGATTCAGAAGATGAGACTGAGATGGACTATCTTAATCATGCGCGATGGCACAATCGCCCTTTAACTCATGAAGATCTGATGGGACAATTAGGCATAAGGTTAGGGCATGAATGGTATGTAGACCCAGTAGGGTGGGACCAAGTGTTGGATCCATGGCTCCAAATCTACGATGAGCACCGTCCACCCCGAGACCCTATAATGACATCAGTGCCGAGGGAAGACCCTGTCTTCCTATCAGCACATAGGGCCGATCCGTTCGTGCCCGTTCCCCTAGAGCCAGATCCAGAGTATAGGGAGCATCCAGAATGTTCAAGTTATCATACCCGTGGTAATGGAGACCAAATTCATTCCATCCACATGATCTCCATTGATTTGACCGCACCCATCCGCAATCCGGCCGATCCAGCACGGTCATTGCATCTAGACACAGATGCCATCGACTGGGATCACGTCAATTCACCTTTATCACCATCAGAGTACTGGCCTTTCGGTAAGATGCCTCATTTTACCCCAGGGACAACTCAGGATATTTTTTAGGCTGAAGAGGAACCCGAGGTTCCCAACGTAGATCTAAATTCAGCTAATGATATCCATTTGATCCCGACTCCACATCAGTTGGAGGACGGATCCCACATGTCAGTCGAGGAGACGACTGACGTAGATATCGACATAGATCCAATGAATCCATAGATTCTCAAGTTGGGGGTAAGTCTTTCCCCCGAAGAGCAAGCCGACTACATTGCCCTTCTCAAAGAGAAGAAGGAGGTTTTTGCATGGTCATACAGGGATATGCCAGGACTAGACCCGCAGCTAGTCACGCATAATTTAACGCTTGATCCGACAATCAAGCCCGTAAAGCAAAAACTACGTAAGATGCACCCAACAAGTGGCCTTGATGGTCAAAGATGAATTGCAAAAGCTATTGGATGCACAGTTTGTCATCTGCGTGGATTATCCGCCATGGCTGTCCAACATGGTTCCCGTCAAGAAGCCCGATGGGAGGATTCGCATATGCACCAATTTTTGAGATCTAAACAAAGCGAGTCCTAAGGATGATTTCCCTTTGCCGAGCATCGACGCGTTGGTAGACGCTACAGCAGGTCACGAAATGCTCTCCCTCATGGATGGTTTCTCAGGATACAATCAGATTCGTATCAATCCTGAAGACCAACTAAAAATGGCGTTCACAATGCCTTGGGGGACATTTTGTTATAAGGTCATGCCTTTTGGCCTTAAAAATGTTGGTGCTACCTACCAACGTGCCATGACGTACATCTTCCATGACTACATGCATAAAACTTTGGAAGATTACATGGATGATTTGTTAGCCAAGTCTCTTTTGCGCTCAAATCATATCGATGACTTAAGCAAGATCCTCGATCGCCTCATGGAGCATAAAGTTAGACTAAATCCCAAGAAGTGCGTATTTGGCGTCACATCCGGAAAACTCTTGGGTTTCATAGTCTCAAAGCGAGGAATCGAGGTGGACCCAAAGAAAGTCAAGGCAATCCTTGAAATGGTTCCCCCAACTACCATCAAGCAGCTCAGAAGTCTGTAGGGAAAGGTCGCATCGATTAAACGCTTCATAGCACAATTATCTGACAAGTGCCGACCCATGAACAAATTATTGCACAAGGGGGTTACATTTCACTGGGATGACGAGTGCCAGTCAGCCTTTGACGAAATCAAACAATACCTGGCTTCATCGCCAGTATTGGCACCACCTAGACCAGGAGTGCCATTCTACTTATACATCTCAACTACTGAGGTGGCACTGGGTGCCATGTTAGCCCAGAAGAATGAACTTCACAAGGAATAGGCTACTTACTATCTTAGCCGCACCCTGGTCAGTTATGAACTTAACTATGCATACGTTGAGAAACTCTGCTTGGCAGTGGTGTTTGCTACCAAAAAGCTATGCCACTACATGCTGAGCAACACTACGTATGTTGTGTCTAAGGAGAATCCATTGTGATACATGATGAGTCATACTTATCATAGTAGTCGCACGGCGAAATGGATCATGTTGTTGACGAAATTTGACATAGAGTTTATTGGATAAAAATCTATCAAAGGACAAGTCATAGCCGATCAACTAGCGGAGGCTCCTCTTGAAGACGATCAGCCTCTAGTCATAGAACTACCCGATGATGGGGTCTTCCATGTCTGAGAATCGCCAGATTCCGATGAGCCTGAGTCACGAGCTGACATAACCCTATTCTTTGATGGTTCTAAATGTGAGCAAGGTGGTGGCATGGGAATTGTATTCTTCACACCGCAGGGTGCTCCAATGCCCCTGTCATTTAAATTAAACTTCCCGTGCACCAACAATAATGCAGAGTATGAAGCCTTGCTCCTAGGTCTTCAGACAACAATCGCCATGAACATCAAATGACTGAACATCTTTGGTGATTCGTTGTTAATTGTCAATCAAGTCAAAGGGGTATATCAATGCAAATGCCTAGTTCTACAGGCTTATAAAGCCCTTGTGGACAAATTCCTAGCAAAACTTGAGTGGTATGACATCGAGGCACTCCCTCGATCATCGAATCATTTTGTGGACACAATGGCCTCCTTGGGGTCACTAATCTCGCAAGACCTTTTCGGTGATATGACAACCATTCAAGTCAAAACCTTATCGCAATCCGTGATGGAGCGTGCAAGCTCAGACTTGACGTCAGGAATCCACATGATCCAGATTGAACCATCCTCGGATAAGTTCTTTCGAATCCAAGACCATTTGAAACATGCCAACTGGGGGTCCTTGTTCTCCCCTACTCCCATTAATAGCAACACAACGCTATTCTTACAAGTTCTATCCCATTCAACGTTTGCTAGGGATGAACTTCAAGAGGGATTGGTTGTTCATACCATCGAGGTTTCTGATCAACAGGATTGGTATTTACCCATTAGAGACTACCTCAAGTTAGGTAATCTCCCGCTTGGATTGACGCATGCCACAAAATGAGCATTCAAGCAGAAAGCGGCTAAGTATGTCTTGATAGGAGACATTTTGTATCATCGCAGCCATGAAGGAATCCTTCTTCATTGCTTGGACCAACAAGAGTCCACTTGGGCAGTCGCCCAAGCGCATGATGGTACATGTGGTGGCCACTTTAGTGGTATGGCCATCGCAAAGCGCATTCTTTGCATGGGCTATTATTGGCCATCTTTAGAGCGAGATTGTTGTGCATATGTCAAGAAGTGCATGAAGTGTCAACATCATGCCAATTTGATGCACGTACCTTCCTAGGCCTTGCAGACAGTCCAGTCTGCTTGGCCATTTTTGTAGTGGGGCTTCGATCTAATTGGAAAGATCTCCCTTGTGTCGTCAGGCCGTCACACGTTTATCATAATGGCCACAGAGTATTTTACCAAGTGGGTGGAAGCAATTTCGCTTACCTCTACGACAGGACCCCGCATTGTGGAGTTCATTTTGCATAACATCATATGTCATTTTGGTATTCCATCCAAAATAGTCTCGGATAATGGGACGCCTTTCAAGAACAAAGACGTGCATGCTTTGACCACAAAGTACAAAATTTAGCATAGTTTTTTGACACCCTATTATCCGTAGGCGAATGGGCAAGCAGAAGCGTCAAACAAAATGCTAGTTGCCATCCTTAAAAAGACCGTCGCAGACAGTCATAAGGATTGGCACATTCAAATCCCACTTGCCCTATGGGCCTATCGCACTAGCATTCGGACGCCCACTGGGGCCACTCCATTTTTGCTCGTGTATGGCTCCGAGGCAGTCATGCCTCTAGAGTTGGAGATTCCTTCCCTATGCATATCAATGCAGGAGTTCATCGATGATGACTCTGCGCGGTAGGCCCGGTTAGACCAGCTTACGTTGCTTGATGAACGACGCGTTAATGCTCTCGAGCATTTACGTATTTATCAAGAGCGACTTAAGAAAGCTTACAACATGAAAGTTCACCCGAGGGACTTTCGGGTTGGTGATTTGGTTTTGAAGGAAAACCAACAGAACTCTAGTTTGCCATCCCACCTAAGGGACAAATTTGTGGCAAATTGGTTAGGTCCATATGTCATTGATAGCAAAATAGGACCCGGGACGTACCGGCTAGCTTCTCTTGATGGTATCAAGGAAACAGAACCCTTGAATATCAGTCATTTGTGACCATTTCATATCTAAGAGAGCCATATCCCAAAAATGCTCCAAGGATCCATAAAATCGCTTGGTCAAATCCCAAAATGCTCCAAGGATCCATAAAATCGCTTGGTCAATCCCAAAAATGCTCCAAGGATTCTATAATCGCTTGGTCAAATCCCAAAAATGCTCCAAGGATTATCGCAATCGCTTGGTCAAATCCCAAAAATGCTCCAAGGATTCTATAATCGCTTGGTCAATCCCAAAAATGCTCCAAGGATTCTATAATCGCTTGGTCAATCCCAAAAATGCTCCAAGGATCCCTAAAATCGCTTGGTCAATCCCAAAATGCTCCAAGGATTTCCACAATCGCTTGGTCAAAAATAAGAAAAGTTAAAATTCAAAAATCATCAAAAACAACAAAAAAAATTGCATCTCATTTCTAGGCATACTCAAATTCATCAATAGAGAGCTCTTCTCGCACCTCATCTTCATATTCACAAAAATCAATCCATCAAAAATACAAAAATACATAGCTGCATTAAAGCATTGCATCCATACATTGCATATTTGTGGTCGTACAGGTCAAAGGCACCATAGGCTGTAATTGCTCTGCTAGTCCATCTTGTTCCACACTGTTCCATTTTACAAAAACAACAAAAACACCATGCATTGCTTTTTACCACACTAGAGTCAATGGTCTTTTAATGTATCAAGAGTTTTCGTAATTCAGTCATCATTTTGCTCTTTAGCTACGTAATGTACCGAGTCAGACAGATTTTATGAAGGTAGAGTTACACTTGAAATACGCCTTGTTACGTAACATCCCAACACAAATTAAAACACATAAAAATTCCCAAGTTGTGTGAACGAAAGATGAAACCTGCACAGTAATCCAGGTCACCATAAGTGAAACGGTTATCTTGCTCATCCCCCTGTGCGAATGGTTCCAGAATGCTGAGAATTGACAAAAGGACGAGCTCTTTCCTATCCATTCACCTTAATAAACAGTGGTTTTTACCACTACCAAATCCCAATCATAGTTGGTTCCCAAAGTTGTAAGGATTTGTACTACACGTCCCTGCAAAGGATGGGTAGTCATCCCCAAGACCCAAAAGGGATCAACGCCATTCACAAACAAAATTCCAACAAATCATCATCCTAACACTTTCCATTCACCTTTGGTCTCCAAGTTGTAAGGATTCGTACTATCCGCCCCTAACCAGGATGGGTAGTCATCCCCAAGGCCTAAAAGATCAATGCCCTTACTCCATAATCTCCATCACCCCCTTGGTTCCCAACGTCGTAAGGATTCGTACTACACGTCCCTGCAAAGGATGCGTAGTCGTCCCCAAGGCCACAAGGATCAAGGCCACTCACCAGCCCAAACTCACAATACTCAAAACACAAAATCAAATAACAGTGGTTATCACCACTATTCAAAATCCTCGCTCAAAAAGAATTAATAGAAAATAAATAGTGATTTTCATCACTATATAGACGAGCAACTTTCTAAATCATTCAGCCAACAAATATCCTGAACTTGAATCCCTGGAATTCTCAGCATTCGAAAACCATCTAGGTGATCCTCATTACAGGTTTGGTTGACAACCTATCTGGCAATGGTGGTATCCTACCCGCATGACGATATGTCTGTCACATTCGCTTTGCATGTGTGCAGACCAATGTTTGCATAAGGATGAGCTAGCTTATGGTATCCTGGATAACACCGTAGATTAATCTAACTAAATACAACAAAGGAGTTAGTGGAGCTAATTAGGTGATCCTCAGACATAGGTTCGGTTGAAAGCCCATCTGGCACTGGCGGTATCCTGACAAATACCACATAAATGAACTCAATTGCACACACAGGGATGTGAAATAGCTTGGTCAAAAACAAGTCCGATTCATACCTTGTTCAAAAGTCTTGTAAGATAAAGTACAATCGTGGCTAGTGAGTTAAAACCGTCTGAGTCTCAGAAAACCTTAGCTACATTTTTTAACCCACTGCGCTACTTTTCATCATCACATTATCATCAGGAAATACACAAAATACCGCATGCACAAAAGCAAAGTCATCCACTACAACAATCGCATAAAAACAAAATCACAAAGTCCTAAACAGTCTATGGTGCCCTAACCAAACAACACAAATTCATTTCATCCATTACATTTTGCATATCACATATATATCAAAAACATTCGTATTTATCATACCATGTGCATACATCAATATAAAGTAGCATGCATCCATCAACATCAATCATTGTGCATAACATAAAATCATGACATATACACAAAGCAAGAAAATCAAAACAACAAAAACATCACAAAAATGCAACACAAAAACATAGCAATAAGCATTGTCGGACACAAGTGCTCTTGCACTTAACCTCTTGGCATAGAAAATCGATGTCGGGGCTCAAATTGTCACTCTCCTACTTCCCCAAGAAGGCTACCATAGCCGGACCGCTCCACGGGAAGACGGGTTTTCGACGATTTCACCCCATTATGGCATCACCAAAAGGGTTAACACCCACCAAAAATAGGTCTAAATGTCAAAAAACTGCACACACATTCAATGCTAAACATCTGAAGGCACCCTAACCTAAGTCACCTCGGGTCAAGCGACTCGTCGCTTTTCTCATGAAGGTCATTCCCTCATCGATTCGTCGCTTGAGGGGGTAGTCACACTTAGTCACCAATCAACAAACACATACCCAATCAAGGAAATGACATGCATTCGAAGAATCATTGACAAAGACAATTACGCTCCTGCTTGGGGCAGTAAACAAGCAATAATCACAAATTGATCAAACACTTGGCATTCCCGAAGCATGAACACAAGGTTCCCCTAGGGACAAAAGGTTGCGCCCTTTGCCTATTCATGACTGATCAATGTTCAAGCTCAAGTCACACCTCACCAAAATAGGTTAATACTTGAAATCAAATTCCTTAGCTCGTCAGAAGCAAGGATTCAAGAATGCATGCCCTTTCCATACTTGGGGCATCACAAGTTGGTCGGGTTACTGAGAAACCCTAATCATTAGTGCTTTGGTTATCTATTTTTGCTCAGCACTGCGTCACCCGTAGCGCTTCCCAAAAAGGGGCATCTATAGACACCAAAACAGCACCAATCCGATTATGTGACTACAAACACTGATCGCATTGACACACACAGCCTTCAGGGCAGCCCTCAGAGGTCAAACAGTGGTCCTAGCCACTTTCACAGCAGTTTTAGAAGGTCAAAAAGTAATTTGGCACCTCCAGACATTCTGCTTCAAATCCGCCTTTGCACCTTGGTGTCGCAATATTGTTTTATTTCCGGACAGAAGTTGGTCATTTTAAACAAGGCAAAAATCAAAAGAAAGCCTTTGCCAGAAGTGTCAGAAAATCACGACGTCACGATTTCGCGACGTCACAAAATCGTGACACCAAAGGCCAAAAGAGAGCCTTTGCCAAAAGTGTCACGAAATCGCGACGTCGCGATTTTGCAACGTCATGAAATCATGACACCAAAGGCCAAAAGAGAGCCTTTGCCAGAAGTGTCACGAAATCTGACTTTGTCACAAATCGTGACACCAAAGAGAGCCTTTCCGTGTCATGAAATCCGGTTTCGATGTCACGAAATCGTGACACTAAAGGCCAAAAGGAAACCTAAGGCTTAGGTGTCGCGATATCGCGACATCGCGATATCGCGACAAACTCCCATCTTTACGCCTAGGCAGACTTTAACCAATAAAGGCAGACTTTAAACCAATCAAAGGCGGACTTTAAACCAATAAAAGCAGACATTAAAAAAATATGAAAATGTACATTAAACAAGTGGCAGCCGAAGACAGTCAATTATTGCCTCCTGCCGTGCATGCGCGCGTAGGTGGGCAGATTGGCAGTTAGAGGACTGTCACAAAGGCAGTCATGTAAGCCCAAGTCAGGGAGGAGTCTCCTCCCTCTTGGGAAGGCATGGCCGCCACATGGCATCCCTGCATGCCCCTCCAAAGAGACCCCATGGGTCTATAAAATGGTGGACTTTTCCCACCCAAAAAAAGACAAGTTGGTAGACATTTTCAAGCAACGAAGTGCTGCCAAATTGAACACCCTATTGCACCTCTTTTCGATTCATCTCTTTTACATCCTTAATCTCTTTCGCAAGAGAGGTTATTGGGTGGATATTGGAAGGGTGAATCCGGACCTTAGAACCCGACATTTGACCACATTAATCCATCAATTTGCCGACAATTCAACCTAAGAGATTTTGGGCCTATCCCTAGTGGATTGGCGCCGAAATCAAGTTCCAACGGTGGGTGGCCCACTCGGGCACCCCGCACCTTTTAAATTTCATTCTAATTTATTTTCTGTCATTTATTCATTCCTCATTCCATTCTATGCTGACCAGATAGTCATGTATTCAATTTCATAATATTTTAATCAGATTTCATCATATGTTTGTCATTTTTGTCGCTTTTTGTCGTCCCACTGACTTGCAGGTATCGACGCCAAATTCTCGCTGATGGAGGTGTGACATTTGAGCGACAACATTTCAGCTTTTCATCACAGGCGAAGTCGTCTCACCTGGGGATGAATTACAGCAGACTTTCACCGACTGTATCACTGGCAGCAGCCTTTCGGTGATGTTTTCTGGTCTCTATCAGAGTTGCAGGTTGATTAGAGTTATTTTATTCACTGGTTTAATCAATATTTTGCATGCATTTCTCATTGATTTCTAAAGTTAAACGCTTTATCCTTTTGTTACAGGTGCTACTAACGCATTTGTGTTTCTTTGATCGCAGGAGAAGCAGCAAACATCAAGGATTCATTATCGCAAGCGGCGACAACACTTTGGCCCGCCCATTTTAAATGTGGGCATGCGGAAGAGGGAAGACTAAGTCGTGATTGTAATCCAAAAACTCATTTAAATGCTCCTAACCCCTAAAAAGGAAGGAGGCATCTTTGTAACCGAGGTTAAAAGAATTCAATAAAAAGGGCTGTGATTTCTCTAATTTCTTTTGTCTCCGTTCGATTGGCTTCTTTCATTTCATGCTTTGCACTCTTTAGGACTTAGGCGTTTATTTGTATTTTGAATGTATCGCAAATAGTTTTTCTTTCAAAACTTTCGAAATCTCGTGCTTTCACATACTCATTAAAATCTTCTTTTAATTTTGGTTCCAAAGCATTCTAGGAGTTTATACTTCCTTGGGGTAGAGTTCTATACCAATAAAGTAATTTTTCTTTCAAAGAAATGACCAATAATTTTACCATCACATCCTCATCTTGAATGTTGTACACAACAATCATTGATGTTACATCCTAAACATATTCATACATTTTTTTTCCTATACTATCATAGGTCATGAGGGCTTTCAATGCCGCTTGAGGAATGGTGTGCTAAATAGCCAGGTTAAGAGGTCTTGTATGATTTCAACTGGGAACTCCAGGGTTTTGATTGTGAGTCATTGTTATTTGATGTGAAGTGGATATTTGAGGTATGGGTACCAATTGAGTCTTAGTTTGTTCTTCAATGGGACCAGAGGTCTTAGTAATCAACTCAGGTTACTATTTTTTGGAGGATAACTTTTAAAACTCAATTGGTTCTTCTGAAATACTTACCCTATGTCTTGTAATCATGAATAAAATATAGGTCTAATGTGGTTTTTTGGATATGTCTTTTAACAAATTCATTAGGAAACAAGGGGGTCTTGAGAAAATAGGGTATCACCAATCCCCTACAATTATCTAAAATGTGGTTTTAAAACTATTGGTCGAAAATTTGTCTAACAGTAAGGATTGCACACCCAAAAACCTTGACCAAATTTGAATGGATCCAAGACTAGGTATCTCAGGATCAATCTTCGAAGAAGGCTAGCTCCTTGTAGGTCCTAACTAAATGTTTAGGAAAATGGAAAGAGGGGAGGCTAAAGAAAACATAAAGCTAGAACACAAAGTGGTGCAAATCCAATCGCATAAAGATACATGTTTGATAAGTCTAAAACATTAAAAACATTCATGGACTACCTAATAGACCAACCACTGATTTCATTAACCAATTACCCGCATAAATCTATCATAAATTCCAGAATTAAGGAACTGGTAGCATGAAATCCAAATAGCATAATTGAAGCTAGTCATTCACTTAAATATAGCAAAAATAATCAGTAGAGTAAAATCATACATACATGAAAATAATTGAAGTCCAAACAGTAATCCACTTTTATTACAGTATGCATCAAACTATACATGGAGGTTATAATGACTAAATATCTGGCTCTAAAACATATATTACAAACATGTATATATAGCCGCTTTCCAAGGGTGGAATTTTAAAAATCATTTTAATACATCTTTAATGGTGGATTAGGATGTCAGCATTCAACTTGTTTGAGTGATCTTCTCTGTGATTGCTCTAACGTAGACAAAACATTCCTCACTGCATTCAAACAAGAATTATTGACATATCTTGTCTGGGCCTTCCTTGCTAATCAATGCACCTAAGCCGCCACTACTTCTGAATATTTTTTCAATAGCCTATGGTATCTACTCTACATCAACTTCTCAAATACCATATTATGTACTTGATCTAGTCAACCATTAAATTTACCCATATGTTGATCCCTTGGATTCAGTGATCAAGTAAGCTTGGTGGGAAGAGGAAGTTTGAATTAGGCCTTCATGCATTTATTGCTATATGGGATAGAGGTTTGAACTAGGTTAGCCTCCCTTATTGAATCTATATATTTCTCTATAACGGGAGAATGGGCATCCTTGTTCATCTTCTTCTTTCCCTTCTCTTTGCTTTCACTTGTGGTCAAACAAAGCTCAAACAAAACTTTGGGCCTACCACCTTCTGATTCTACCTCCTAAATTTTTGACTCTATGATCATATCACCTGGGCAGCAATTCGAGACTCCCTTTACTTTTGCCATCCTCCCAATAATTTATCTAATTTCTTTCTTCTTTTAATGAGACTTTGGGATTGCTTACAATGGGAATCACCATCCATTCTTCCATCACTGATATTTTTAACTTGTCATATTTTGGGTGGGAATTTTGAACAATGAAGGATCCAAACGCAGCCCATTTCTCCATCCTATCTTTCTCTTTGACTGCTTTTCAAAATAGCCCTACCTTTTTTTATTTCTCATTTCCTTGGCTCAAACAAAATAGTAGGTGTAGAAAAACTACCCACAGTTCCTTGTCACTTGATACATGACATCATCAAATATTTCTCATACCTTTTTCTACATTATTTTTAAATATCTCCTGTGCGACTCACTTGAAATTCCACCCTCACATGTATACAATTTCTCCATATTTCCTAGCTATATAGACATGTACCACCAAAATTTTCATCTTCTACCATGAATTGTCTCCTTTTGCAGTTTTGGTCTACTATTGTTACTTTACTTCGACCATATTAATGCACATGTTTTTAACACTCACCTCTAGCTATTTTCCATATTGTTGTCTATACTCCACTTGTTTTAACATGGTCCACCACAAATCCCACATACCACCTTCTTGTATTTTTGCCTATGTAGCACCCATTTCCATTGCTCTAAAATCCACCTCTATGTATGTTTCTCTATAGTCTATCAAATTTTCCTCTTCAAACTTATTTGTTCATTTTCTTTGTCACTTTATTCTACATTTTGCATACCTTGAATTTAGAATTTGAAGGATTCTATCATTATATCCTCCCACCACACAAATATTCTTAATCGATATACCAATTGGCACCTTATAGTTAAACATGAAAACCAACCTAATGGTATCACAACTCAATATCATGTAGTCTTATATATTGTTTTATCATATTCACCTTTGACATTGGCATGCAATTTATCCTCCACATGTTGGCCATTTTAAGATTCCATGTGTATTCACATAACAACATGGATGTTATTTTGACCATATTATACCTATGATATGGATGATGATTTGACCCTTTAGAAGGTCCACATGGAATGTTTAGCAACATCCAACTTAAATTTTCTATAAAGGCCATATATTCCTTATGCTTTTGTCATGTAGTGGAACAATATGCTAGTGTCTATCACACTTTAAAAAGTAACATACGTACAAAATTTTATATTTTTAAAATAGGTACAAGCATATTTGGAGGAATATTCTACAAGGAATATTCCATTTTATATTTTGGTTGGAGATAACTAATTTGGTTTTTATTTTTGTTGTCTAGAGAAATCCTATTTTTTCACATAAAAGAAGGTACTATTTTGAGATAACCTAATGAAATCCTCATTTTTGCATTTTATGAAGACCTACTCTAACTATTGAAGCCATCAAGTTTGGGTAGTTGTCTTCCAATTTTGGTACTTTTTCTCCTCGATTTTACGCATTGGAGTCCAATGCTTCTATGGTAGGGAGGAATCATCAAGAATAACATAGACTATATTAAACAATACATTCACTTTATTCATAGTTTTCATCCACCATGATTCATAGTTATCATCCACCATGATGAATAGTTGTCATCCACTTAGCATTAATTAGGTTTGTATCTCCTTTATTTTCCTACATGGTTTTGGGCTCATGGTTTTTCCCAAACCATGGTTTGTAACTGGGCACTTTGTACCTATAAATATATATTGTTTATCAATATAATTTGATCAAAATTTACTAATCCACATCAAAGGTCTTGGTCTAAGTCGAGTTACCTAGTCTTCCCTTCCTCCTTTGGCCTTCCTTGAACCATATAGTTGCGGCCTTAGGGAATTTCATCTTGGTTGAAACCGACAATTTTTTCCATGTCCACTTGCAAAAAATATTTTGTGTTGAGGTTGATCTATCCAAATAACTCAAGGGGTCCTTTAAAATATAGGTTTGGGACTCTATTACTTTACAACAGGTGGTATAGATCAATCAATCAAATACCTACTTCAAATGTCAATAATCTAACCATAAGATCAAGGATTGTACATGTATACCTCACAATAAGTTAAAATTGACCCCATACAAATAATTGTGTCACCCATTAATCCATTGAGGATGGTTGGACCATCATGGGAGGTTACAAAAATATGCACACAAATGCTACCAAAGCTTAACATTCCAAATCATACTAAATTTGACCATCATTTTAGATCTAAATCCAAAAAAATGTGAAAGATAAACCAGCTCTAGGGTCATCATTGATAGAAGTGGTTACCAAAGAGGCTCCTTGACCTTTTCAAAGTTATACCTCAAATGCAATCGACTTGGTTTCTAAAATGACCACCAAGGCAATTTATCCTTCTAAATATCTTCCTATGACTTGAAGTCCAAGGAAAGAGGTGGAGGAAGAAGAATTTCTATTAAATAAAAGGCTTCATCTCTTCAATATTTAGTTGGGAAGATACATACTTGACCATGATGGTGCTAGTAGTTTTAGAGATTTCCTCTCTTGGAATGTGGTGAGGATATATCATTAGAATCCCTATCCCAATGAATTTACTCTCTTGGAATGTTTGGGATCTCACAAACCTAAAGCACAAATATATGGTATGTGAAGTTTGTCAAAGATTCCCAAATTTAGATCTCCTATACCCATAGGAGCTAAAAATTATAGGTTTTTTGTTATTACTAGTCTGTTAGGTCATCTGGCCAACAACCCATTTCCTGCATAATGACCATGAATAGGGTCAGGGTTGATGTGGCATCATAACCTTTATCTCCCCTCATTGGTAGCCCCACCTTGTGGCTCATGGATGTGACCCTGCCTATTATGCAATTTAGATGATTTTTACTATCAAGCATGTGCTTAGAATAATTAATGTTTATATCTCTAATAATATCATTAAATGAACTCATTTATAGATCTAGCTTGTGGATTCTCTCTCTTCTACCTCATGTATTATTTATGGTAATTTTAACATGATTTAGATGATAACAAACAAGAGTGGATGTCATCCAATACCTTGAGAAATAGAAGAACATACGATTTGATTCTATATGTGCAATAAACTAGGTCTTTATGAACCTAATGTGTGTCACCCTTGTGCCAATATTATATGGTATATGTGGTCTAACATGCAAGTTGAATCTAACAAAATACCCAAAAGGATTTATCAATCAATGTACTTGGATTAGTTACATCACTACCCAAGGTTATACTCTCATATCACTCATCTATTTAATATTGCATTGAAGTCTTCAAAGGTGAAGGGTTAACTCTAAGTAGTTAATTTTACTTTAATATATTATTGCTCAATCACAAACCTTTAGTTGTCCACATCCAACACATCTAGAACCTAGACCCATGTCTACTCACCCCAATGGGTGGTTTGACTAGTAAAATAATGTGATCAAGCATACCACTCACTTCCTTTGCACTTATGGGCATAAACTAGTCCTTTTTCATCATTGCTCATACAAGGCCACCACCTTGGACCTCCAATATACCACCCTAGATATGGAAGCTTAGTTGTTTTTACCTTCTCTACAACTTTAAGTGGCAAAGCTAAAACAACATTAGTAGATAACATATGTCCATGTAGCCCAAGGGGCCTATCTTAAATCTAGATTCCATTGGATTAAAGTTTGTAATAAGGTATTAAAATAAATTATTTAGTCTCTTCAAGGTAGGGATACAACTCAAAAAATCAATCAGATCCATAAAGGACAACTCTTTATAGAACTACCATGAACCCTCATAAAAATCAGTGTAAACTCATTGGAAAAACTCTTTATAAAGCTACCTAATATCTTGTGCATACTTTTTTAAACCTTCCCTTATTCAATTTCATGCCCTTAAACAAGGTGTTAGTGTAGTCCTTTATCATCTTTCTATTCCCCAACAAGACCTTTGAGATAACCTCTTATCATAGGATGAGCTTAAGATTACATGTTTTTCCATAGCCATTGATAAAGATCTAGGTTTTCATGGGTTTCCCTATGAATGCTATAAATATATATAAGATACAATGTGTCATATCTTCACTATGTGTATCTACAAGCCCTTATAGTAAGCTCTCTAGGCCATCTAATAAATAGGGATAACATCAAGTTCATTCTCAAATCAGGAGACCCTAAAGATATCTACAACTAGAGACCCATCACCTTGCTTAAATTTCTTATACAATATTATAGCCAAGGCCATTGCTCTTTGGGTCAAGAATATGCTTCCCTTGAATATTTGACCTAAACAAATTAGATTTTATCAAGAACATATATATTCCAAATAACATTATTGTTGTATAGGAAGGGATGGAATGGGCAAGATAGTCCAAATAAAAGCCCAATTTTCTTAAAAGAGAAACCAATATCTTTTAAGTCATAAATCTTTCTTTTAACTCTTATAGATAGCATAAGAATTTAATATTACATGTAGGATATCATCTTGTGTTATGCATAATTGTTTTCATGTACATCATCATTTCTATCTATTAGACACTAGAATAGAACAAAATTTAGGTGTTTGAAAATTGAACACACAAAATTAGATTTAGGGTAATCTATAAAAATTCTTGGTGAACCCAAAAAGCTCCTTACCAAAGATAAAATCTCAAATATATACAATGGAAAGGGTGTAATAGAGCTCACTAGGAGGCCAATGTCTCTAAGACCTTTTGGAACCCCGCGTTGACATATTATACCAATGTCATTTTTTAATATTTATGCTTGATTATAACACTCAAGTATACAATCTCACATTACATAAAATTAAAATTAAAAAATAAGCAAGTGCTTATTTTATAAATAATTCTTTTTAATATTTATGTTTGATTATAATACTTTGGTATACAATATCACCTTACATAAAATTAAATAATAAACAAGTTCTTATTTTCTAAATTTGAATGACTAAACCCTATATATAGTAATCTTGCTATAAGATAAATCATAAAAAAAAAAAATTATCACTATATTAATCTCCAATTCAATATCATATAAAATATCTTAAAGGTTAAGAAAATTCCATGTTTTGATTTTTAAAAAATATTAAATAAAAATATTAAAAAAATTAGTACAAAATAATTAACAATCCTATATGTTCAAATTAATTAAAATTTGCTTTAATGTTTTAAATTTTTATAAACTTTTTTTTTTTTTTTTGACATTGTTTAAACTTAGGTCTCCTAAAAAATCCAAAATCAAACTACTATAATATCTTGTAAGAACTCCATAAACTTTAATCTAACTTATCAAACTTTCTTTAAAAAAAAAAAAAACATTAAAAGAAATGACACCATAGTAATTACAAAAGTGAAGCCATGAACTTTAATCTTACTTATCGGACTTTCTTAAAAAGAAAAACAAGAGAACATAAAAGAAAAACTACCATAGTAATTACAAAAGTGAAGCGTGAAAATATTAACTTTGAAATAAATAACTAATAGTTCAATCATAAATTCTAAAAAGTGGAAATAGATAAACAAAACTATAAATTCAAAACCTGCAATGCAAAGGTTAACTCTAGAACAATAAAGTAATCGATATTAATGCTAGATTTATTTGTGAAAATATTAACTTTGAAATAAATAACTAATAGTTCAATCATAAATTCTAAAAAGTGGAAATAAATAAACAAAACGACAAATTCACAACCTGCAATGAAAGGTTAACTCTAGAATAATAAAGTAATCGATATTAATGCTAGATTTAGTTTCTTAAAGTGAAAAGGGACGACAACATCATTATTAGTATGGTTGGAAAAGGGACAATATTATAATAAATTAAGTTTTTAATAATTTAAATAATTAAATTAAAAATTTAATTGGGTGATCTTTTAATTAAATTCATATAAGATTTGAAATATATTATTATTTTTAAACAAGATTATATGATATAATTATAGGATGAAATGGTTTATAAGATATTGTGTATATGTTTATATGCCTACAAAGAGGTGGCTAATTATTCTAGATGATATGACCTTTTGCTTATGATATATATAAGTATTGGTGATGAGAAGTTATGCATAACCTTATACATTAATTCAAAAACTTTTCTTTATATTTTTTATCCATTCTACCTTTCTATATTTTACTTAGATATTATGAATTGTTAGAAATAGATTCTATTTCATCATTTGGGTTATGTAAATGTATCTTCCAAGGTACATACTTAGATTACTTTCGAGGTATGCTATCTAGTTACTTCATGCAACGTAATAAGTGCACAAGTGTCAATGTGCAAGTTGCACATGTGCAAGTTATCCCTTGCACGGCTAGATAGAGTGTTGGCCAAGTATCCTATTTTGTCTATATAAGGATGCCCTCATAGATAGTTAGATATATAGTCATAGACATTGAGAGTCAGGGAACATAGTGTAGCTTAGTTCTGTGTGTGACACCATCCATTGGTGATGGGTGTGATGTAGTTCAGTAGCTTTATATTGAAGTGTTCATTTCCTCCATAGCTACATTATAATATTTTATGTCATTTCTATTTATTGATTATTTTAGTCATCTAGTAGATTTACTTTCATATTATTCTACACCTTGTGATTGTTATCTCTTAGAGCTTGCTACATCAAAAGCTAATAGTGGTATCAGAGCTACGATAGATCTAGTATGTATAGGTCTATAGGAAAGCCACCATTATCATTGAGTCTAAGCATTTTGATAAATTTATGCGCCACTAGACCAACCATTATCAAAATCTCTCAGAAGAATCTAGGTGGTAGAATTAAGGATATTCACGAGTGAGGATTGAAAGAAATCTCAATTTTAGGAAATACTGAGTTTGTAATTGACTACAGTCTTTCCACAGAGTTTCAAAAAAAACTCGTGAAGACAAGGACTCAATATTTAAACCACTAGATTGACAAATTATTCAGTGAGGATTATCCAAGATATTTAGAATTTGCTAACTAGTACCTAAAGTTTATTTTGTTTGCAAAAAACTAATTCTTAGAGGATTGGGACTCCTCCTACGATAGAAAGCTAAGAGACTCCAACTTCATTTTTTGAAGGCCGGTGTGTCGTCATAGTGTAGAGATTGGTTCCTTGTGCAAGAGAATAATACTATGGAAGAAGACTTCTTGTGAAGAGTTGTGATGAATTCATAAGACTGGAGATCTACATTGTTGAATCAAAGAAATTCACAAGTTGAAGAATAGGCCATAGAATCCTTGAAATAAATTTGAAGAAGTCTTGATACCAAAATGCCACAAGAGCCTTGATACTAAAAAATGCCATAGAAGCCTTGATACTAAGGCCATAGAAGCCTTGGTACTGAAAAAGACCATAGAAACCTTGATCCTAAATTTGAAGAGAATATATGATTCAGAAGTAGACTAAATATTTAAGTACTAATACTTTGTTGCAGGGAAAGAAGATTTAGTGAGTTAGAAATATTCCTACAAGAAATTTAAGAAGGGTATCTTCTTCAAAATCAATTCAGCACCTGAAGTAAAATCAAAGATATCAGAAGAAGATCTCATTGCAGAACTTCTGATCAAGGAAGGAGAAGAAGAATAAGGACTAGGCAAGTCCTACTCAAATCTAGAAGTAGCAAAATTAGAGATCCATAAGTAGATATCATCACCAATACTTTCAATAGTAGAAGGTTGAAGAAAAGATCTCAAGAAAGACCATTAAAAGCTGTCAAATTAGAGACATTGGGAAGGTCTTATAGAGCATCTAGAAAAGGCTAGGAGAGCCTTACTGAAGATATTATCAAAGGATACTCATTGGAGAAATCCACTACCAAGGAGAAGCCTGTGATAGTGAAGGACTTGGGATAATTGTCACCACCTGACAACAAGCCCAAGAGAAGAATAATTTGGCAAGGAGTGCTAAATTCATGAAGAATAATTTGGCAAGGAGTGCCAAATCCTAGAAGAAAAATTTTGTAAGGAGTGCCAAATCTCAAAAGAAGAATTTAGCAAGGAGTGCCAAATTCGAGAAGAAGAATTTGGCAAGGAGTACCAAATCTGTGAAGAATAATTTGGCAAGGAGTGTTAAATATCAGAATAATATCCTCTTTAAAATTAGAAATTGACAAGATGACTTGAAGATAGTAGAAGATCACCAAATATTGAAGATTTGAAGATTACCTCTCACAACAATAAGGCATCACTTTAGATACAAATACTTCTCCAAATCTACAGTGGAAGGAGGATAATGGAAGGAGGATAAAAAGCCATAAAATCCTAGGCTTGTAAAATAAAGATCGAGACCATCATTTGCTGAAGAAGGAGCTATTCAAAACAATCTACAAAGATCTGCAAGGACATTCTCATAACAACAACTTTGTGATTCTAGACACCAAGAGCTACATCCTCTATAGAAGCGATAAAAGAGCTACTACAAAAATAGGTATGCAAATTTTTGGTGCAATTAGGTTTATTAATTCATTTACCTATCAAATTTTTTAGAAGCACCTAAATTTGGATTAAATTTGCAAATAGAAAATTAAATTACAGTCTTCAAAAGTGCAAAAAGAAAATATTTTTTTAAGGTTCATTTGCATTTTTATTAGGAGTTGATTATATTTCAAAATTACTTCTATCAACTACCTATTATCTATTTTAGAAAAACAAAAAGAAGACTGAGTCCTACAATATTAGTTGTAGTGAAATTGCTAAATAACTCTTAGAAAATCCATTTTAGGTTATTCTTGATTAGTTGTAGTAAATTCTTAGTGTATTAAAAGTAAAAGACTAGTACTATTATACTACTCTCAAAAGAAATTAGTTTTGTGTTATTGAAGGGTACAAAATCTGATTTGTATCATGTGTCTAAAGACACTATTGAAGCACATAAATTTGCAACTCGTAGTGGCAAAAATAATTCATCCAAAAGAGGTTATAATCCTCCAAAACTTAGATAGGAACACAACTAACCAAAAACAGAAATAGAAGCTTCAAATATTAAGACTTGGTGAATCTCAAATCCAAAAACATTACAATATTGAATGCAAGAAAAGAAAGAATAGCAAATTACGTATATTAGATTGCTTCTATATATTGTTATCTAAGCTTGGAGTTACCTTCTAAGTGTCCAATAAAATAGGGGAAAGTGTCTACTCATAAAAGACAACCTCAAAAACCTGTATTGTAGGAGAAAAATCTACCATAAAACCAGAATTTCTGATCTAAAATAAGAGTGCATCAAAGGAGGTTTATGTATGTACTCTAGTACATTTTATAGCACCATTTTAATCTAGTTTTTTACAGCCCAAAAGTATATTTGAATTTACCCCAAAAAGGCACAATATACACAAGAAAAAGCAGCCAAGAAAGGTCCAAACATAAGCACTCTTCCCAAGCAATAGGAGCCACTTAAAGAGTTCATATTGGATGGATGAACTTTTAGAATAAAATGCATAAGGGAAGATCAATAAGTGTACAAATAAAAATATAAAGCATACGTAAAAGAAAGGGAGAATTCTTATCAAATAAAATTGGCATCAAAGCAAAGGATCACTGAGCACTCTTATCAAAGCAAGGTACGAAGCATTTCTATCATAAGTGAAAGCTAACAATGGAGTGAAGCATCAAGGAGTCTCCATCCAAACTTTGTCATTCAGACTCCATTCAAGGGCCACCAAATCTAATCCATATATCCACCAAAGCTCCACCATATCTCCATTATTTCTCCACCATATCTCAACCATTAGCTTTTCTTGGCTGGAGATACTTCAGCATCTACGTAAAGAAATAAAGATCAAGGTGGAAAATGCATTAGAGAGTCTTCAAGTAAGCATTGATAAAGAGAAGGGTATGTAGCTGCCACTTGTCATCCTATGAGATAACCTCTATAATGCTCACAAAGAAGATGTTATATTTCTTGGTTCCCATACTCCAAATAGTGGAGTTACATACAACTTGACATATGTTGCAGTAAATAAAGCTTGTAGATGTTGAGAAAGGAGTGTTTCTCAAACAACACTCAAGAGATAATTAAAAAATTTCAATACAAAGGTGGTATTTGTCACAAACAGTGGAATGATTTCGACACCTCCACGAACCAAGTTGAAGCTTCCATGAGCATTAAGAAACTTATGTTGCAATACTTGTTACTCATCCTATCACATATAAAATATACCTTAGACCATGGAAACTAAGTGTAGCAATTGAACGTGATATGAGTAGCAATTTAGAAGCTATTCGCTAGTCGATTGATGGTAATTCAATAGATCGACGGTAGATGCTTGATAGTAGTTCGAGTGTGATTCGACAAATTAACAGCAGACGCTCGATAGTAGTTTGGGTGCAATTTGGTAGGGATCCAAAGCAAGTTGAGTACAATTAAAAAGACTCCCGATCAACCAGCATTTTCAAAGAGCATTATAGCCTTGGGAATTCACGTTCAAGAAGGAGATTTCACTGCCATATTCACCCGACGTCATAAAGGTACAAAGCCTTAATTTCTCATCCAATTTCCTTTTATTTTAAAAATGGAGTTATAAGGTTAAAATATAAGGTTGATATATTAATTGAAATCAATATTTGTTTGAAAGCAAAACTTAAGTAAATTAATATAATATTTACAAAATATAACTTAGGAGAAATAAGGGATTCTACTTAGAATTTAATGTTTCCAAATATTAATGTGTTCTGGTTTTCCAAATTTGGGAGTGATAAGGGTTACAACTTCAAACTATTTTTTGAAAATTAGAAACACTTGAAAAAAATTCCTAAGGGTTTCAAAAAGGGTTTATTAAAATATTTTATCAAAGTTGGAAATTTATATTCTTGTCTCAAAAATTTCTCTTTAGGGATAAAAGAAATCCAACATTAAAACCTCTTCAAAAATTGAAAAGTGCTTAGTTCAATAGGAATATTAAGGAGTTAAGAAGTTGATTTTTGATCCTTACAAAACTTATACAAAATCAACAAACAATTGAACTATATATTACAAAAGCACTATATCATACTTCAAAACATATCTAGGGAGATATAAGGAAGCCTACATATCCAAGGATTGATATTAGGGAGATTTAAATGGCATCAAACAAATTCTTCCTAATAGAATCTCAACTACTCAAGGGCCCAAATTATTTCTCATGGAAAAATAAAGTGAAAGCAATATTAGTATATAAAAATCTTTGGGATGTTGTCAAAGGGAAAACATAGAGACTTACTGCAGGTGAAACTAAAATCCAAAAGTTTGAATAAAATGACTCAAAAGCCTTAATGATAATAACTTTTGCTATCACTAATGAGATAAAACCATATATCAGTTCATCCAAAACATATTCAAATGCATGGAAAAGTCTAGAAAAAATATTTGAAGGGAAGAATAAGGCGACTATCCTTCATCTCCAGACTCGACTTCACTCTTTAAAGATGAATAGTCAAGAAAGCATAAAACTGCTCCTAAGAAAGGTTGCAAATATTAAAGACAAACTATTGACCTTAGGAGAATCAATTAAGGATGAACTTCTCACTCAATTAACCATGAGATCACTTCCAGATAGTTATAAAAACTTGGTCACATATTTACAGGTTATAAGTAAAGATACTTCTTTTGATGATCTAGTCAATATACTTCAAGAATATGAAGTAGAAAATATTGTGAAAGATGAATTGACTAACATTGCATTGGTATAAAATATAATCCATAGGAAAATATTGCATCTTTAGCAAGATAAAAAAAACCATGGTATTGTTAAATATGCAGAAAGAAATGTCATAGTACCAACTATTGCAGATACAATCCCAAAAATTGAAAGCAAGGAAATTAGATGCATAGTGGAAATCCTTTTCAAAAATGACAATATAAAAGGAACCATCATCAGTAGCAATTTCATTGACCAACCAATTATCCTCAATTGGAATATCAGAAGAGAAATCATAAGGGATACATGGTATAGAGAATAGAAGAAATTGAAGAACTGGAAGAACTCACGGAAACCTATGAGGTGAAAGCTTTATCAACAAATGCTACATATTACAGATACACTAACCATTTTCTTGAACATGTTACAAAGAATGCAATAAAATATCGGGAGGAAGAAGAAGAAGATTCATATTTGAAGACTAAAGTCTTCAATACCCAAATAGTGTACTCTAGGGGGTGTTAGAAATAGATTCTATAACATCATTTGGATTATGTAAATGTATCTTCCAAGGTACATACTTAGATTACTTTAGGGACAAGTTATCTAGTTACTTCATGCAATGTAATAAGTGCACAAGTGTCAATGTGCAAGTTGTACATGTACAATCTATCCCTTGCATAGCTAGATAGAGTGTTGGCCAAGTATCCTATTTTACCTATATAAGGATGGTCTCATAGATAGCTAGATATATAGTGTCATAGGCATAGAGATTCGAGGGATATAGTGTAGCTTAGTTCTGTGTGTGACACAATCCATTGGTGATCGGTGTAATGTACTTTATATTGGAGTGTTCATTTCCTCCATAGCTACTTTGTAATATTTTATATCATTTTTATTTATTGCATATGTCATTCATCTAGCAGATTTACTTTCTTTCATATTATTCTGCATCTTGTGATTGCTATCTCTCAGTGCTTGCTACATAAAAAGCTAACATGAATTAGAGATTAAATATACCCTTACAACAAGATACATCAATATTAATTTGTTTTAAGGACTGCAATCTAAAGGACTAAATAACATGGAATTATTATTTAATGAAGATATTTTAGGTCTATATCCAACATATAAATAGAAAAATTTATATATTAAAAAATTGGTTGAACTTTATTTTACTTTTCTTGTTTTTTATAAAGGAGCTTACTACAAGGAGGTACCTTTATATTGTGAACATTATAAAAAAATATTAAGAACTAAAACTATTATTTGTTGAATGTCATGTAAGTTTTTTGGTTTATATTATTTTTTTATTGATTTTATGACCTTTTAAATCCCTAACATCCTATAATAATTGTAAAGGAGAGTAAAAACATAGAAATAGAAACATTCATCAGATATTTTCATATTATTAAGGTGTTGTAAAAAAATTCTTGGAAAGGCATATAGCAATACATCTAAGCAACTATACAAAATAAAGAGTAATAAAAGAAGGACTAAAATTAAAACCCTAAATAATTCATAATGTTATCTCAAATTCTAATCTATGTAATTTAATGTTATTCAAATATAGCCCATAATACAATGAATGTGATAGAAATGATCTATTACCTAGCTAATTCTATCCGACTTGTAATCATATAATATTCAACATTCATGTGATCTAGAAAATGATCATAGGATATTTTAATATCATAACTAAGTTGGATGAAAAATTTAGGGAAACTAGAAAATTGACCTAAAGTATGAGAGATTTCTCAAGAGGTTGAGTTTGAAGAAGACAGTTTACATGGACCAACAATAGAAGAGGCTAGAACCTAATAGCAATAAAATTAGATAGATGCATACTTTCTTATCATTGGCTAGATGAAGGAACTTATACTAAAATTAATTCCTTTGCAAGGATTGGTTCAAATCATTGGCCAATAAGAGTTAAAATGGTGGTAAGTGAATTCAAAATAATATCATATTTAAATATGAGAAAATGTGGGAAGACCATTATTAATTTTTTGATATGATAGCACTAAAATAGATTTTTTTAGGAAACGACGGGTTGTATACACTTTCAAAACAAATTAGATCAATGACATCTAGATTAAAAGAATGGAACAAGAATAGTTTTGGAAATATTTTTGAGAAGGAAGAAGAACTAAAATATAAACTTTCAAAATTTTAAAAACATTATCATAATAATCCAAACTTGGAGTAAAGGAAGTTGTTTAGTGAATATTATAATATTTTGAGTAAGGAAGAGAAAATTTGGATATTAAAATCGAGTTAGACTTGGTTAAAAGGAGATAAAAATACAAAGTATTTTTATAGGATGGAAATAGTACAGATATCGGCATCTAGAATTAGTAGAAGGTGTTTGGATTAAAGACTACAGAGAAATCAGAAAGGAAGAAAGATCATTTTATCAAAATATTCTAGAAACATAGTTTGACGTTTGTAATTATAAACTTCTACAAGAAGTACCTTTAATTATAACTAATGAAGACAATAAGAAATTGATGGAGCCTATTACTCTAGAAGAATTTTATTTGGCTTTTTTTTCTTATAATAAGGATAAACCCCTAGGTTCATATGGGCTCTCTACAACATTCTATCAACATAATTGGGATATAGTGAAGGATTCTTTATTGGTGGTTGTGGAACAGTATAGGGTAAAACAATATATACCTTATAAAATAAATGCAACATCTTACCCTGATTACAAAAAAGAAGGATACAAAATTGTTTGATTCATTTAGACACATAAGCCTATGTAATATGGCATTTAATATTATATCCATAATAATGGTGAATCGATTAATACCACTATTAGATAAAATTATGTTAGAAGAGCAAGGAGGATTTATGAAAGGGAGAATATTTTTGGATGAGATCATAGTAGCTCATGAAGCTATGCATTTAAAATATTTAAGAAAGGAGAAAGCAATGATCTTAAAACTTGATATGAGTAAATTCTGTGATAGGATTAAATGGGATATTTTGTGGTATTAGAAAATTTTAGATTTGGGAAAAAATGGGTTAGATGGATTAAAGCTTGTATCTCTACAGTTTCATATTCAATACAGGTTAATGGGTTAGTAATAGAATCATTTAAAGCCAAGAGAGGTCTTAAATAGGGAGATCCTCTATCACCATATTTGTTCATTATTATGGTAGAGGTTTTGGGTATGAACTTGAAGAAGACTAACAAAGATGATCTTATAAGTGAATGTAAGGCTAGTAATAACATAAACAACATCACCCATCAACAGTTTGTAGATGATACAACCCTTTTTTGGATGGTAAGGATCAACAAGACTAGAGCATTGAATAACTTATTTAAGGAATACGAAAGAGCATCAAGACAAAAAGTTAATAGGACAAAATTTAAAATTTACCTCCTAAAAACCCCAACTAAAATCAACTTAGGGATATGTAGTTTACTTCAAATGGAGGAGGCAAATTTACCAACTTATCTAGGGATGCCCTTATTTGAGGAGAGAATGAGGGTAGAATTATGGACTCAAGTTATAGGTAAATTTTAGAATAAACTACCAGCATGGAAAGGTATATGGTTATCATTAGAAAAAAGAGTACAACTAATTAGATAAGTCTTACATGCCATTCCAACATATTATATGTCCATGCATACTATGCCAAAATTGATAGAAAAAAGTTTAATTTATATTATGCGGTCATTTTTCTGGTTAGTATTACATGATAAAAGAAAATTTCCTTTGGTGAAATGGAGCAAGGTGTGTGATGATAAAACTAGGGGAGATCTCGGTTTAAGAGTTCTTATGGATGAAAACTTAGCTCTTAGGAGAAAATTAATTTGGAGATTGTACAAAGAGACTCAAAGACTATGGAAAAAAATTATTTTAAGTATGTTAAGCCCAATGATCCAAGCTTAGTATTTATTGCATTCTCTATACCAAATATTTTTGCACTATGGAATGGTTTAAAAAAATCAATTGATCTAGTGATTAAAGGTTTAATATGGGTGGTGGTAACTAGAGAAAAAATCTATTTGGATGGATACTTGGTGCGATAAAAAACCACTCAATCTAGATCTAATTTTGAAACCATGGATGAGATAACTTCAAGATAAATATGGTGAGAATTCAAACATTTTGTACAAGGATTAGGAAGTAAGATATAAATGGAAAGAATATTTTTTACAAGTACACACAACATTGATGCTAGGAGGTAGTTGAGTAGAAATATGACAACAATGATTTTTTTGAGGGGATCCAAGGATAAGTTGATTTGGGAGTTGGATAGCTCAGGAGAATACACAACAAGAAGTGGATATAATGTAAAACACCAATAAAATATGAATATCGTAAGAATCTAGAGAGATATTTAGGATAACACAATTCATTCCATAGAATAATTTTATATTGGGATAACCTTATGAAAATGGGTTTTCATGGTCCCTCACAATGTTTTCTATTGGAAATATAAGCAAGATTTGTTGTCATTGATGTCAAGAGTCAGTTTCAATGAGCAGTATAAAAGGAAGGATGTTAGGAGTCAATTTTAGTAATCATTGCAAGAGAAATATTACTTCTAGGCCTAAGGAAAAAGATGCAGTCTAAAGAGCAAAAGGATGGCCCGAGAAAAAAATATTATAATTTTGTATTATAATATTAAAGGTCTAAGGTTGAGACCTAAAGATTTAAATTAATTATAAATTAATTATAATAATTTCATTATAAATTAATTTATAATTTAATTTAATTAACTTTAAAGTTATTAAGTTAATTATAAATTAGTTTATGATTTAATTTAATAACCCTAAGGTTAGGGTTACAAAGGGCAAGCAAGAAAAGTCAAAGTACCAACATCGATTACCTCTTCCACCCATCAACATGTAAAAGGGAGAGCAAAATTCATATTAATACCATATGCTTTGGAGAGAAAACATTATCCTTCGAATCTTAATTGAAGTGCATGTGATTTGTGCGAACTACATGAAAAATAGGAGAAGAGGAAAAATTTTAAAAACATGGCAGTCAACGAGCAGATAAAGGAAATATGCTTGGACATTGGCTGCCAACCATGGCAGTTGGACCAACGGTAGACGACTATGTCTTAAGGCACTAGTAGGTAGAAGGTTTTGTGATTGAAACTCGATGGCAACTTTTTGCTAAGGTACATGTGTTAGAGTTTTGGTTTGGGCACCAAGGGAAGATTCAAGGTGCACGAGGTGCCTTTTGGTGCCAAGGTGAGTGCCTAGCTCACGTGGCATGTGGGCCATGACTAGGGCGATGTGGAAGGCGTAAGCGGGGTTAGAATCCCATCGAGAGAAAGGTATTTAATTTTTAAATTTTAATTTGCTTATAAGGTTTGAAAGGTGGCATGAATAATTTTTACTAAGGGGGAGTTATAAGGTCTTTAAGGATTAATTGTTTTATTGTGATTTCTAAAAAGAGAATTGAAATAGGAGTTATAATATTTTGAGGATTAATTATTTTATTGTGATTTCTAAAAAGTGAATTGAAATAGGAGTTATAAGGTTTTGAGGATTAATTGTTTTATTGTGATTTTTGATAAAGTGATTTGAAGTGTGGATATTATAAGGTGTAATAAATATTTATTGCTATGTATGGTGAAATATTTTGAGGGATCAAATTGAGTGAATGATTGAGAAGACATTGCTACCTAACCTTTGAAATTGGCAAAGAGTTTATTGAGATTGAGATAGGTGTTTGAGGTTAAATCTTCTTCAAACAAATAGGTGAGGGCACATTATCCTTGAGAGTGATTGTTGGATGTTGTAAATGCTAAGTTGGAGTGAAAATAATTGTTTGATAAGCATTGTTGAGTTTAATTGTTAAAGGTTTTTCTAAGTAAAATTTGTTGATAAAAACCTTGTTTGATAAGCATTGTTGGAAACATTGAATGAGCCTTCATATGCATGATTATGATTTATGCAAGATCATGAGTATCATTGTTATGATAAGTTGAGAACTACCTTGAAACTAGGGTTAGTGCAAGATCATGAGTGTCATTGTTATGTGAGATTGTTTGATAAGCATTGTTGGAAATAATTGAGTATTCGTATGCTTGGACTAGGGTTTGTAAGCAAGGAATGTTTCATTGAGTGATTGGTTAAGTAAAATTGATTGAACCTAGTCAATTGGAAAGTGTTGAAATGATAGTTCAAGTTCTATGAAACAAATTTTTCTATATTCTAAATTGATTTGAGAAAGATATTGAAAGTGATTGAGCAGATTTGAGGTAAGTCTTTGTGAAGACTTGTTGAGCAAATTGGAAAAGTTCTAGTGAGGAATTGTTGAGAAGATTTGAGGTAAGTCTTGGTGAAGACTTGTTGAGAAGATTTGACAAGTTCTAGTGGGGACTTGTTGAGCATATTTGAGGTAAGTTTTGGTGAAGACTTGTTGAGCAAATTTGAGGTAAGTCCTGGTGAAGACTTTTTGAGCAGATTGGATAAGTTCTAGAGAGGACTTATGGACAGATTAGTGTGAGCTTTTTTGGAAGCTTACAATGCAGATTTGAGATAAATATTTTAGAAGACTTGAGAGAAAATTTGATTTATTAATTTGTTCAAACCTTGGATTAAGTTTTGGGGCAGATCTAGCAGAATTGATTTGTGATTGAGTCAATATTTGTGTTAAGGCTTGAGGATAAATTTGTACTAGACTAAAGGATTGTGTTTAGTGCAAATTTGAGGATAGAGATTGAGCATATTTACACTAGACCGAAGGATTTTATTTAGTGTATATTTGAGGATAGATATTGAACATTTTTTTGCTAGACCAAAGGACTGTGTTTAGTGTAGATTTCAGGATAGAGATTGAGTATATTTGTGCTAGATCGAAGTACTATGTTTAGTGCATATTTAAGACAAAGCTGAGAGTAAGCTTTGGAGGTGATAGAGTATAGAGGACGGTAGTCTCTAGTGGATATAGATCCATTAGTGAGGGTAGTGAAGATAGGTTTTTTGAGTAAGGATAGGAGTATTCAGTGGATACATATCCATAAGCTAGTGTAGTCGAGGCAGTAGTTCTTCTTGAATATCACCATCCAGAGCAAAATATAAGGAGTTATCCTATGGATAAAGATCCATGAACTAGCTGAGGATATTGGTGTCTCTTGTGGATAGAGATCCATGAACTTGATTAGGGGATTGATATCTCCTTTGTATAGAGGTCCATAAATATTTTAATAAGGAAGGATTCCCAAGAGATTTGTTGAGAAAATTTTAGAGAAATGTTTTCTCCGTGGAGTTGCCCACATTGGGTGAACCATGTTAAATTCTTGTCTTTATTATGTGTGGTGATTTATGCATTGCTTTAGTTACTGCTATTGATATTGATATTGTCATTGATATATTGCATAATATTGTTTGGGAAGAAAAGTAAAAAGTGGTCTTATATTGTTCACCCCCCTCTTAGTATAACCTTGTGTTCTTTAATTGGTATCAGAGTTAGTTCCTTCAAAATAGTTTAACAGCTTGAAATAAAAGCTCATAAGAACACAAATGGATTTTAAGAGTGGATCCTCAAATAATTCAGCACCAGTGTTTGATGGAAGTGATTATATATTTTGGAGTATGAGAATGAATATTTACCTGATGGCACTTGGAAATGAAATATGGGAAGCAATTGAAAATGGATACACACCACCAGCTACTCCACCTATAGATAAATATGGTAAGCTTCTACAACATTACAATTCAAAAGCAATGAATGCAATTTTGATAGGTTTGTATAAAATAGAGTTTATAAAGGTTATGTACTATAAATCAGTAAATAAAATTTGCGATAAATTGCAAGGCATATATAAAGGAGATAAAAAGGTCAAAAAGGTAAAGTTGTGAAATATCAAGGGAATATTTGAAGACCTAAAGATGAAGTATGAGGAAAACATTAGTGCTTACTAGTTCGTGTAGATGAAATTGTTAACTCCATGCAAGGACTTGGACTTTAAGTTCAAGAATATGATGTTTGTGATAATATTTTAGTATCACTCCCAAAAATATTTTAGCTATAGAGGAATCAAAATATAGTGATATTTTGACAAGGGATGAATTACATTGCATTCTTACAAATTTTGATATGACAACAAAAGAGGAACCTAATTTTCAAAAATAAGTAGCCTTCAAAGCTACTAAGAAGACAAAGAGAAAAAATTCAGATTCAAGCAATTAGTTATCCAGTGATGAAGAAGCATATTATGGTAGAAGGAACAAGGACTCAAGAAAGTAAAAAGGTACAAAATTAGTTAGATGTTTCAATTGTGTAAAGTATGGTCACTATGCATCTGATTGTCAAGAAGTTCAAAATAGTAATTATGAAGATAAATAAGATCATAAGAACAGGGAAATAAAAAATTACAGGTACCAAAAGAAAAGCAAGGATAGACAAGGAAAGAAAGGAAATAAGTTCTTCCAAAGACATAAGAAGAGCTTTTATGCAGATAAGGCAAGTAAGTACTCAGGTGATAGTGGTGATGGTTCCTTAGATAATGATAAATATGAAGTTCTATTTCTGGCAAAAGAAAAAAAAGTGGTTAGGAAAAGGTCACCAATGATTCTCAAGTGTTTTAGATGTGGTAACTTTTGTCATCTTGAAGATAGTTGTACAAGGAATGGATTTAGTTTCAATGATGATGAATATGAAGATACACTTGAAGGACTAGAAGAGAATCTTCTTATGACATTAGAAGAAGGAGGTGATCCTATAGAATATGAGTCAAAAAGAATGAAGATGTTTTCAAAGGCAAACAAATAGAGGAAGAATCAGAGAAAGGAGAATTTGATCTTGAGGGTGAACTTATTCATGCCCTTTATGCATTAAGGGAGGTTATAAAGCAAAACTCAAAACTCAAGCTTAAATTTCAAGAATGTGATGAAGAGAAAGGAAATCTTATAGAGTATCTAACCAACTCAAAAGCTAAGACAAGAAGATTCAAAGAGAAGTTAGAAGCAAAGGTTGTAGAATTTTAAAGGTTAGAGAATGAGGTAGATTTACTAAGGAAGGAATTAAAAGAGTCTAAGGATAATCTACACAAGTTTTAAAAAATCTCAGAAACCATAGATAAGATTATCAAGATACGAAGATGGTCAATAAACAAGACAATCTTGGTTTTGAATAGGTATAATATAAACAAGGAGAGGAGTCAACCTCAAGTTCAGAAGAAGAGAGTAAGAGAGAGTGATACTTTTGAGGATGAGTTGGAAAATAGAAAGTTCAACAAGGAAATGAACAATGCACAAAATAGGAACATATGGAACAGGAACTAGCACAGGGTAAAAGAGACTAAAAGACCCATGGGGTCAAGGCAAGGTAGTTTCAATGGAATATGTTTCTCATGTCATAGATTTGGGTACAAAGCTTCACAGTGCATGACACATGAAAGACAAGAATATGGGAATTTTAGAAATAGACAGCTTTTTAAGGGTATTTCTACTCTTGTAATCAGTTTGGTCACAAGGAATTTAATTGTAGGGTTCATGACAAGAATAGATATAGCTTCACCAGGTTAAATCCCAAGAAATGTGTACCTCCAAGGAATAAAAACATTAGGTGTTATTAGTGCAATAATTATGGACATACAACAAATTTGTGTAGAGTAGAAATTTTAGAGACAAGCAGGAGTTAGAGGAATCAGAAGGATCAGATGAGGAAGAAAGTGGATAAAGGTAAAGATCAGTGCTTTCTAGGAGTAGAAATACTCCCACACAAGAACTAACCACCTCAAAATGAGGTGGGGGATGAGCTAAGATAAGAGTCTCATTCTTAGACCCGAGACCCAAAGGTGGCCCTTTGCCATTGATGAGAAAGGGGGAGATATTTGAGTTAGGGGAGAGCATTCAGTCAAAGGGAGTAGCTTCTCAAGGGGAACAGAATAGAAAAAGGTAAAAGAAATGATAAAAGGTAAATGGGTTGTCATCAATGAAAAAGGGGGAGATTATTGGAAATATGAGAAAGATTTGTTTTCATTGACGTCAAGAGTCAGTTTTAGTGAGCAGTACAAATGGAAGGATGTCAGGAGTTATTTTTAGTTTTTCAATGCAAGAGAAATATTGCTTCTGGGCCTAAGGAAAAATATACGATCTAAAGAGCAAAAGGAAGGCCCAAGAAAATAATATTATAATTTTGTATTATAATATTAAAGGTCTAAAGTTGAGACCTAAATATTTAAATTAATTATAATAATTTCATTATAAATTAATTTATAATTTAATTTAATTAACTTTAAAGTTATTAAGTTAATTATAAATTAGTTTATGATTTAATTTAATAACCCTAAGGTTAGGGTTACAAAGGGCAATCAAGCGAATTAAAAACGCCAACATCGATTACCTCTTCCACCCACCAACATGTAAAAGGGAGAGCAAAATTCATATTAATACCATATGCTTTGGAGAGAAAACATTATCCTCAAATATTAATTGAAGCGCATGTGATTTGTCTGAACTGCATGAAAAAGAGCAAAAGAAGACAAAGTTTGAAAATGCGGTAGTCAATGAGTGGATAAATGGAAGATGCTTCGATATTGGTTGCCAACCATGGTGGTTGGGCCAACGGCAGGCGGTTGTGTCTTAAGGCGCTAGTAGGCAAAAGGTTTCGCGATTGAAACCCCATGGTACATGTGTTAGAGTTTTGGTTTGGGAACCAAGGGAATATTTAAGGTGCACGAGGTGCCTTTTTGTGGCAAGGTGAGCATCTATCTCACGTGGCATGTGAGCCACGGCTAGGGTGCTATAGAAGGTGCAAGCGGGGCTCGAATCCCGTCGAGAGCAAGGTATTTAATTTTTAAATTTTAATTTACTTCTAAGGTTTGAAAGGTGGCATGAATAATTTTTACTAAGGGGGAGTTATAAGGTATTTAAGGATTAATTATTTTATTGTGATTTCTGAAAAGAGAATTGAAATAGGAGTTATAATATTTTGAGGATTAATTGTTTTATTGTGATTTATGAAAAGTGAATTGAAATAGGAGTTATAAGGTTTTGAGGATTAATTGTTTTATTGTGATTTTTGATAAAGTGATTTGAAGTGTGGAGATTATAAGGTGTAATAAATATTTATTGCTTTGTTTGGTGAAATATTTGAGGGATCAAATTGAGTGAATGATTGAGAAGACATTGCTACCTAACCTTTGAAATTGGCAAAGAGTTGATTGTGATTGAGACAGGTTTTTGAGGTTAAATATTCTTCAAACAAATAGGTAAGGACACATTATCCTTGAGAGTGATTTTTGGATGTTGTAAATTCTAAGTTGGAGTGAAAATAATTGTTTGATAAGCATTGTTGATTTTAATTGTTAAATATTTTTTTGAGTAAAATTTGTTGATAAAAACCTTGTTTGATAAGCATTGTTGGAAACATTGAATGGACCTTCATGTGCATGATTATGATTTGTGCAAGATCATGAGTATCATTCTTATGAGAAGTTGAAAAACTACCTTGAAACTAGGGTTAGTGCAAGATCATGAGCATCATTGTTATGTGAGATTGTTTGATAAGCATTGTTGGAAATAATTGAGTGAATGTTCATATGCTTGGACTAGGGTTTGTAAGCAAGGAATGTTTCATTGAGTGATTGGTTAAGTGAAATTGATTGAGCCTAGTCAACTGAAAAGTGTTGAAGTGATAGTTCAAGTTCTGTAAAACAAAATGTTTAATATTCTAAATTTATTTAAGAAAGAGATTGAAAGTGAATGAGAATATTTTAGGTAAGTCTTGGTGAAGAGTTGCTGAGCATATTGGACAAGTTCTAGTGAGGACTTGTTGAGCAGATTTGAGGTAAGTCTTGGTGAATATTTGTTGATCATATTGGAAAAGTTCTAGTGAGGACTTATTGAAAATATTTGAGGTAAGTCTTGGTGAAGACTTTTTGAGTAGATTGGACAAGTTCTAGAGAGGACTTGTAGACTAATTAGTATGAGCTTTTGTGGAAATTTACAATGTATATTTGAGATAAGTCTTTGAGAAGACTTGAGAGCAGAGTTGATTAATAGATTTTTTCAAACCTCAGGTTAAGGTTTGGGGCAGATATAGCATATTTGATTTGTGATTGAGTCAAGCTTTGTGTTAAGGCTTGAGGATAGATTTGTGCTATACTGAAGGACTATGTTTAGTGTAGATTTGAGGATAGAGATTGATCAGATTTGTGCTAGATCGAAGGACTATGTTTAGTGCACATTTGAGGATAGATATTGATCATATTTGTGCTAGATCGAATGATTGTGTTTAGTGATGATTTGAGGATAGATATTGAGAATATTTGTCCTAGACCGAAGGACTGTGTTTAGTGCAAATTTGAGATAGAGTTAAGAGTAAATCTTTAGAGGTGACAAAGTATAGAGGATGACAGTCTCTAGTAGATAGATATCCATTAGCCAAGGTAGTTAGTATAGGTATTTTGAGTGAGGATAGGAGTCTTCAGTGGATAGAGATCCATAAGCCATTGCAGTGGAGGTAATAGTTCTTCTATAATATCACCAGCTAGAGCAGAAGAGAAGGAGTTCACCTATGGATATAGATCCACAAACTTGTTGAGGATATTGTTGTCTCTTGTGGATAGAGATCCATGAACTTGATTAGGGGATTGATGTTGGACAAAGGTCCTTAAACATTGTAATAGGGAAGGATTCCCAATAGATTATTTGAGAAAATTTTAGTAAAATATTTTCTCCTTGAAGTAGCCCACATTGGGTGAACTATGTTAAATTGGTGTCTCTATTATGTGTGGTAATTTGTGCATTGCTTTAGTTACTACTATTGATATTGCCATTTATATATTACATAATTTTTTTTGGGAAAGAAAAGTAAAAAGTGGTCTTATACTGTTCACCTCCTCTCTCAGTATAAGCTTGTGTTCTTCATTTTCTTTATAAAAATAAGGAGAAGAGTATAGACCATCTCTTCAAACATTGCATAATAGCTTGGAAACTATGGCAATAGATTCTTAATATATTTGGTAAATGCATTGTGATGAATGGTATAATTAAATAATGGTTAAAGAAATGGTAGAGCACTTTTAAAAGTGAGGCTTTACAAACAATCTAGTATATATCGAAAGATACAATACTTTGGACTGTATGGCTAGAAAGGAATAAAAGAACATTTTAAGGAAAGGAAAGCAATTTAGAGTTAATGAAAAGGAATATTTGTTTGGCCATAGAGGAGTCTAAACCAACCCTATCAACTCACCCAATACCTCATCTAGAAGTAGAGAAATTTGATAGATGAAGTCAACTCATCAAATTGAATCATGATGTTGGGTAAAGAAGAAACAAAAATAAGGAAAATAATATAAATTGGAAACCATCAGATCTAGATTTGGTCAATTTGAATTTTTATGGAGCATATATAGGAAATCCAAGACCATCAGGAGGAGGAGGAGAAATAATTAGAAATAATAGAGGAGATATTTTATCTCATTATGCTTTCAAGAGTGGATTTAAGACAAACAATGAAGTTGAAGCTTGGGAAACTTTGAAAGGGTTAAAAATATGCAATCAAAATAAATGGAATAGAGTGTGGATGGAATGTGTTTGACACATAGTAATAAATTCAATTTTGAGGAAAGCAAAGACTCCATGGAACACATAAGAAATAATTATGGAAATTCAAGACCTTGATATAGAGTTGAAGAAATTAGGTTTACACATACGCTAAGGAAAAAACATAAATGTGCAAATAAGCTATTCAATAGGGGGTTTAAATTGAGAATTATGGAGTTAAATTATTTTTTCCATTTTTAGAGGAAGTAGTAAGTTTAGCTAAAGTTGACAAGAAAAATTTGACTGCGTAAATAAAATAATGATTATAATTTACTTTAATGTTTTCCATTGATAATATATGCTTTATTTTATAAAATTAATGCATTTTTATATAAACTATTTATTACAATTTTTGTGGTTGCACTTGTGCTTGAGGAAGGAAACTACCATTCAAAATATTGTAAAGTGAACTATGATAGTGTGATGTTTTGGATATATTATTCTACTAAGATGCAATGCATAGATAGTAGAGATGAAGTTTTGGTATTTTGAAGGATGATGTAGGAAAATGTCAAGAAGGATGTTGAATTCTAGAATATTTGTATTCATATATAGGAAATTGAAAAAAAAAAACCAGAAAATGAAAATAAAAAATTCAAACATTTTATGCAAAATGATGTAGGTTTCTAGTTATAGCAACTCAATTAAGATGAGAATTAAATATGTTTGTAAAATCTCAAGGTCTAAAGAAGAGACTTGTGATTTTTTAGGGGTGGGGGACCTAAGTACAAGCCCTTGTATCTAGTAAAACAATTGATCTAAACAACTAAATTTATTTAGTACTTGCTCAAAGGTCTCCATTATTGGATGACCTTTCATTGCAAAAGAGGAGATAAATATTCTTAAATCATGAAATGTGTACTGGTTAAAAGTGCAGTCATAATAATCATTAAGATTACTCACTAAAAAATAATTCTAAAAGTCCTTTTTGTGATCTACCCTAGTCTTGTATTCACCTCTTTTGGAATTGCATAAGATCTAGGCAAGCTTGGGAATGGGTTCTTTCCTTTTTTCCCCATTTATAGTTGCAAGAGTTTCTTGACCCCAAACTCTTCTTGGGGACTCTTTTACTTTGTCTCTCCCACTTTTGAAGTGTGGCAGGTTTTTAATATTAGCCGATTTCATATTTGGAAGGCCCGTACCAGAATTACTTTTAAAAAGTATACACCTTCTGTCACATTTACTCATGCTGATAAATTAGAAATTTTTAATGACATGTGGCTACATATATGTACTCAAGCCAACAAAGTTGCTATGGATTTGGATCACCTGTAAGTTTTTCTAATGCACTGGGTCAATTCTCTTGTACAGTCAACTGCATCTCCCAAGAGCACTCTTCTCAGGAGCATTTTCGATTTTCGATCCCACTCACCGTCAATCTCCATCATATGCAAGAAGTGCTCCCGCAGACAGGCACTGATACCAACCCTCACCAGTCAAGAAGCAGCCTAATATTGACATTGCTTGTTCATCCCGCCAGATGGGAGGTGAGATGATGTTCAACCAGTTTCACTTGGACCAGTTGTTGGTTAGAGCGACACTAGTACTGAAGGCCTTAATCGTGATGCAGAGGGGTGGATTTCCATCCCATGATCACTAGCAGTGTATACATGACATTACATCAAGGTACATTACTCCATATGATATGTTTTTTTTTATGTAATGATCATCAATTATCATGATTGGTAAACTTGTGTTTTGTTGACGGCTTTGTTTCCTAAACCTTGTTAATAAAAGTTAATTTGATTCCCCATGGGATCTGTTAACCCACCCACTTTTTTTTCTAAAGACTTTTATCTTAATTTAATATAAATTTGTTTTTTTCATTTTAAAAAACATTAAAATTAAATTATAATATCATCAATATTGTACTATATATTAAAACCATAATATTTTTTAATATAAACTATCCTTCTAATTTATAATATGAATTATATAAGTATAATATATCAAATGGTAAAAAAGAATACAATCTATATACTTAAATCTTTATAAATATTTATAATTTAAATCTCATAGTTATTGATTTTCATAATTTCAAACATCCAAATAGTATATATTATTTATAGTTTAAATGTTTAATATTTATAATTTATAGCTCTACCCCATCTTTCCTTTGTAATGCTTTTGTACTATAACATTTAAGGTATAGAGGTCAAAATTTACATGTTTAATATTAATTTACTAATAGGTTTATATCATGCATCCAACTCGAAGTTTAAATATAATAATATTATTTTTAATGAAATAATAAAAAACTGACTTATAAATAATACAAGGCAATTGAACCAATAAAAAAATATAAGAAGATATAATGCTGGGTTGATTGCAAGAGGATTTTAAAATTATCTTATAATTAACGTCAAGCAACTACACTGATGTCCATGGTTAAAATACTCGCACATTCTCAATACTATTCAACTTACCATGCTCAATGGGGATGTTCTTCTGTACATCCTCTGCTAATATCCTGCATAGGGCTTGTTGCATCCCATTATCACCACAGACTTCAATACAATGAAAAATAATAGCATCACCATTAATAGGTTTGCATTCTGGTATAAAGCAAGCAAACAAAATTTCTTCATGTATGTTCCAATGAAGTCTACATTTCTATTTGAATATTTTTTTTTTTTGTTTCTTCATTTTGTGTGTCATAGATTAAAGACCATTTATTTCTTCATGTATGTTCCAATGAAGCCTACATTTCTATTTGAATATATATTTTTTTTCATGCTCTATATCATGAAGTCTACATTTCTATTTGAATATTTTTTTTGTTTCTTCATGTTGTGTGTCATAGATTAAAGACCATTTATTTCTGTATGTTCCAATGAAGTCTATATTTCTATTTGAATAAGATAGAAGAAGATAGACTATATCACTCCAGTCCATCCCCACTAATCGGAGCAGCCTGGTAAGTAGATGAGGAGTAAAAACTGAATCATTTAAATAACTTCAATAATTATCATCTAATCCCAGAGGGGTATTTTTAAAAAAAAATTGTCTTTAAAAGATATAAACTAGTTGTTTAGATCATAAGCCTACCCCTGCAGTTCAGGTTTGAAGTATAAAACCCTCACAGGGACACACCTAGTTCAAACAAGTGTTCAAACCCTATAAACTTATAAATGCTTCTAGACAATTTATGTTACGATTTAAGCATTGATTTATAATCTATATTAAATGTCATATTGTATATTTATTTAGTATTTTGGTTTTATTTGGACTCTATAATAATATATTTTCTTAGTTGTTATAAAATTATTATTTATTTTTATTACTTGGTATTAGCTCATTTAATTTGGTTAATAGATATATAGATAATATTTAAGTTATTGTAATACCACTATATGGGTGATGATGTAATACAAGTCATGTAATACAAGTCGTTTCAATCCTATGTAATCAATTTTAAAAAATTTACTCCAAATCATCATATGAATTTTTATTTAAATTCGTCAAATATTTTATTAAGCATTTTTCTTACCAATTTTAATACTTAAAGAATAAATGCTTCAACACTCTAACTGTTAGAGTATATTACATCATTTGGGTCATGTAAATGTACCACCATTGGTACATAACTAGAGTAGTAGATTACTTTAGAGGGTCGTTAGTTAGTTACTTCAAGGAATATAATAAATGCACAATTGTCTTTGTGCAAGTTGTAAATGTGCAAGGTGTTCCTTTGTACAACCAGGTAGAGTGTTGGTCAAGCAATCCATATTTCTATACAAAGGGCCTCATAGTGAGTGATTATATATTATTGTAAGTAGTAGTAGGTATATTGTGACCATCACCATATAGTTTGGTGATGGGGTATAATGTAGTTCTTTAGTATCAGTTATGGAGTGTTCATTTCTTCCATATTGCATTGTATCATTTTTGTCACTTTTCATTAATAGCATATTTTAGCATCTTACATTTTGCATATTTAATATCGTATGATTGTATTCTCCCTTGGTATACACCATCAAAAGTTAATAGTGGTATCAAAGCCATGGTAGGTCGACAGGAATATGAAGAGCCATAAGAGAACTCCATTACCGGTATAGGTCTGAACTCTATTGTGTCTTGCAAACCAAATTTGCCATTGTGCATCATTTCATGCAAATATCGCTGCAAGAAAATGCTGAATAGGATAGTCAAGAGAGTTTGAGATAAGAAGCAAATCTCAGTTCCAAAATTTCTATTGCATTTGGCTGGATTCTTTCCACATAGTTATAGAAAACTCATGAAGACTAGGACTCAACATTTATTCTACTAGATTGACAAATCAACTAGTGAAGATTCATTATTAACAAGATTTAGAATCATCTTACTAATATCTTGTTGTACAAAAAGAAAACTGAAGGAAGCCATGTTGCAGAACTACACATTATAGAAGAAAAGGCCACAAAAGCCTTATTGAAGAATAAAATGCCACATAAACCTTATTGAAGAAGAAAATGCCACAAAAACCTTATTGAAGAAGAAAAGGCCACATAAGCCTTATTACAGAAAAAAAAAAAAAAAAAAACCACGGAATCCTTATTGTAGAAGATAAGGCCATAGAAGTTGCATTGTAGAAGAAAAGGCCATAGAAGCCTTATTACAGAAGAGAAGGCTACAAAAGCCATGATCTAGAAAAAATGCCATAGAAGCCTTGAACCTAAAGAAGACTCCAAAGAAGAGTCTATGAGAAATAGAAGATAAGAGATCGGTGATCTCCATTGAAGACTACGAATTGTAGATTAACTAGAGTCTTTTCACAAGACTGTGAAGACCAGGACTCAGCACAAAACTCATACCATTAGTTTCAATAATAACTAGTGAAGTTGAAAATGTCTAATAAAAGATCCCATTGGAAACAATAGATTGCAGATCGATTCTAGAAGAAACTGAAGATATCTATAGAATATCTCATTAGAAAACTTCAAATCTTGGAAGAGATAGAGAGGGACTAGCAAATTCTTGTTCCTAATCAAAGAAGAAGCAAAACCCAAAGATCCAAAATGATCTCATCATCAACACTTCCACAAGGAGAATATTGAATAAAAGGTCTCATTTAGAAGACCAAATAAGCTATAAGACTAAAATATCATGGAGAGGTGTCAAGGAGAAATAAGGATAAGACTTGGAGAGCCTCATTGTAGAAATTGGAGAAGCCATCAAAGAAGTTCCTAGAGAACTCATTGGAGAAATTCACTACAAAATATAATGAAATATTTGGGACAATTGTTGCCATCCGACAATAAAAACCAAAAGAAGAAGAGTTTGGCAAGGAGTGCCAAATCCAAAGAAGAATATTGAAGACCTCAAGACCTTCAGATTCTTGAGAAGAAATCCCTGTTTGAATTCAGAACTAAGACATAGAAACCTACCTCTCATAGTAAGAAGGCATATTTTAGAGATAAGATTTTTTTCTAAATCTACAACAAAAAATAGATCAATTTAAGGATCAAGCCATCAAACCCCAAGCTTAAGACACGAATATTCAGTGCCATAATTAGACACCCAATAAGGTCAAAATTCCACACAAGAGGTTCAAGATTCAAACAAAGCATCCATTAACAAAGGAGCATTAAGTGCTCAACAACACCAAGCAATATCAATGCCCATTCAAGGAGCGCTAGATAGCAATACAGCGTTGCAAAAGATACGTTGAAGGAAGCCCATATAAAGTTATATCGTGCACCCATATTACAAAGGTTATTTACTTGCTTTTATTAAAGGAGATGTAAGGTGATTTTTATAAGGTTTACTATTGCATTGGATAATACAAATTCAGCCAAAGCATTAGTAGATAATAAAGCAAGTTTATATTTCAAAAAATCATTTATTGAGGTGCATACACATAATATAATATTTGCAATATTCAAGTAGGAGATATAAGGTTTTCAACCTTGATTAAATCATTAATTAATTGCAAATATCATTGTTTTCTAATATTCCAAAAAGTAGGGAGATATAAGGCATACTACTTCAAACTATATACATATAATTGGAATTTAGAAAATTAATCTATTGGAAAGAAATGCAAATCAAATTGCCTACATATATAGTTGGAATTAATTGGTAAAATTGTCTCATACTCATTCTAAAGAGACAAAAATAAATCCAACCATTAAAGTATACTTCATTAGGAGAGATAAGGTAAAATTAAAAGTTTATTATTCTCAAAATAATACAAAATAAACTTAGAAGGTGAACTAAGTATATTCTCAGTAATAGGGAGATATAAGGAAGCCTACAAAACCTAATTCTAAGAAATATTTTATCAAATTAGTTCACATCTCTTAACTAGGGAGATATAAGGAATTCTACAAAACCTAAAGCCAAGAAATTTTTTATACCTAGAGAGTCATCATGACCACAAAAAAATTCATCCTTACAGAATCTCAACTACTAAAGGGCCCAAATTACTTCTCATGGAAAAACAAAGTGAGAGCTATTCTTATATTTGAAAAACTTTGGAATATTGTCAAAGGAGCAAGAACTAAACCAACTCAGGGAGAAATGGAGATTCAAAAGTTTGAAGAAAATGTTTCTAAGGCATTAATGATAATAGCATTTTCCATCATATATGAAATACAAGCTTACATTAGCTTAGTAGGGACATCTATAGATGCTTTAAAAACATTAGATAAAATATTTTAAGCCACTATCTTAAATCTTCAAACTCAATTACATCCCCTAAAAATGAACAGTGGTGAAAGCATAGAACTATTCTTAAGGAAGATAGAAGATAACAAAGGGAAATTACTAACCCCAAGAGAAAATTTTGAAGAAAAATTCCTTGTTCAAGTAACCTTGAGAGCACTTCCAGATAGCTACAAGCATCTAGTTACATCCTTACAGGTTCTAAGAAAAATATATAGTTTGATGAACTAATCAATATTCTTCAAGAATATGAGATAGAAAATACAATGAAAGATGAAATAACTAACAATGCATTGGTCCTAAAAGATAATCCATAGGGAAAAATTGCTTTATCATTAAAATTTTGAAGACCATGGAATAACAAATATTGTTAGATATGTAGGAGAAAAGGGCATAACACCAACTACTGCAGATTCAATCCAAGAAATCAAAATCAATAAAATTAGATGAACTATGGAAGCCAACCAAATAGGGTATTCCAACCAAGGCAATATCAAAATAATCCCCAACAACAACAATCTCAACATCAAAACTATTATCCACAATTGGAATATCGAAAAAGGGAATTAAAAAGGACATCTAGCTCAGAATATTGAAGAAATTGAAGAACTGGAAGATACTACAGATGATCAAGGAGTCAAAGCTCTTACAACAAGGGTAACATGGTATAAAGACACTAACTACTTGCTTGAATAGGATACAGGAAATAGAGAAGAAGATCCATATTGAAGACTAAAGTCTTCAATACCCAAATAATGTAATACATGGGGGTGTTAGAGTATATTATGTCATTTGGGTCGTGTAAATGTACCACCCTTGGTACATAACTAGAGTAGTAGATTACTTTAGTGGATAGTTAACTAGTTACTTCAATAAATATAATAAATGCACAAGTGTCTATGTGCAAGTTGTAAATGTACAAGGTGTCCCCTTGTACAACTAGGTAGAGTGTTGGTCAAGCAATCCATATTTCTATATAAAGGACCTCATAGTGAGTGATTATATATCATTGTAGGTAGTAGTAGGTATATTGTGACCATCACCATATAGTTTGGTGATGGGGTACAATGTAGTTCTTTAGTATCAATTCTAGAGTGTCTATTTCCTCCATATTGCATTGTATAAATTTCATCACTTTACATTAATAAAATATTTCAGAATCTTACATTTCTGTATATTTCATATCTTGTGATTGTATTCTCCCTTGGCATACACCATAAAAATATAACACTAACCAAGGGATTACCTTTATATTGTAAACATTCTATAAAAACTAATTAAAAACTATTATCCATTATACATTAGATAAGATTTCTAGTTCATATTTTTTGTTATATTAATTTTATGACCTTCTAAATCCTTAATATTCCATGATAATCATGGTGAAGAAGGGTAGAAATATATAAATATAAATATTCAACATAGATTTTAATGGTTCATGAGGAGCTCTTTGTTTGTCTTTTCCCCAAGGACCCGATATTTTTTAGTTTGGGCGAAATGAATTGCTAAGGTCCCAGTCTAGGTAGATTTTCCTAGTCCTGCTCCTCTTTTGACCTTTCCTAAACCGCATAGCAATATTCTTAGGGTAAGTTATCTTGGTCGCATCCAATAATATTTTACATGCTCATTCAAAGAGGTGAGTCTATGTAGAGGTTGACCTTAACAAAGACCTCAAGGATTTTGTTGAGATCTAGGTTGGTGACACCATTATTTCTAATAAGTGATTTATATCAACTTGCCAAATACATGCTTTCATTTCTAATCATCTAACCATAAGGTCAAAGACTACCCTCTTTTGCCCCACAATAGGTCTAATTCACCCCTCAATCCTCTAAAGATGGATGGACCATGGTGGGATATGGTAAAAATGCAAGAGCTACTATGGCTAAGGATTAGAAATCCAAACCAATAGTGAAGAAATATGCCACTTTAGATCCAAGGCTCGTAGAAAAGATAAATGAAAAATTAACTGTAGGGCCCCAATCGATGGCTATGGTTACCAAATAGGCTCCTTGACCTTGGCACAAATACACCCCAAAAGTAGCTAGCATGGTTTCCAATCCTACTACACAAGCAGGATCTCCCCCTCAATATCTTCCCGTAATATCAAGATGCTCTCATAGTCTAAGGAAATAGGTGGAGGAAGGGGAATTCTAACCAGAGAAAAGGCCTCATCTCACCAATATCTAGTTGGGGAGTTACAGACTTGAATTTGAGGGCTTTATTATTTTTGGGTTATTGGAGTACCTTGATGGCAAGGGTATGTCATTAGACTTCTTTTTCCTCTTAATTTCCTCTCTTGGAATATTCGAGGTCTTGTAGATTGCAAGTGCAAACATGTGGTGCAAAGTTCATCAGAAGTTTTCATATCTTGATCTCCTATTCTTGCAGGAGCTTAAAATTATAAGGTTTTTCTTATCAATAGTTTGTCAAATCATTTGGCTAGCACACTATCTCATCTATAGTGAATATGATCCAAGTTGAGGTGGCATTACCCCGTCATTGGTGGCCTCATCTAGTGGCTCATGGATGTGACTCCACCATGCCATGGATGATTTTTTCTTAATATCATCAACCACATGTTTGGAGTAGTTATTGGCTATGGTTCTAATGGCATCATCGAACAATATTACTTATAGATCTGGCTTGCAGATTTCCCTTTGTTTACCATATGGTTTATTTATGGTGCCTTTACCATGACTAAGATGATAGGTAAAATTGGAGGCCAAAATATGTGTTGGGTAATGGGTAAATAGACCACATGGTTTCAATAAATTGGGTAATTGTACTCCTAATATGAACTTCTCATGGGCCACTACCTTTTGGCACAATGGTCCAATGTGCTTTTCAAAACTGATAAAATTATCAAAAGGATCGGGTGATGTTCTATATTTAATTTTACCAACTATTTCTTTGGTTGGGGTTTTGTCTTGTATTTGTGTTTAAACTCTATGATCCTACTTAAAGGATTATGGAGAGTATTCTAATTTGAATTTTTGAGGTGTGCTCCCATACCACCCATATTTTTTGTGATCAATGTATTTATTATTCTCTTAGTAATATAAGTCATCTTTCAACAAAAGATGTCAATCACATTGAGAAATAAGTATTATCATCTTATAATAGGAAAATAGCAATAACATTAATGTTTCCGTGAAAATGAATACCTGATTATAGATACTTAAAATTGGATGACCTAGCTAGCATAATTTTGTCATAATTGTACAAATTAATCATTTTAACTATTGTACTTGTCTCAACCCCAAATTTATAGCCAAAAAAATATTTTTTGATAAATAAATGTATTATCACTTGTTCTTGCCCAAATTTTGACTTCCTTACTAGATTTGATCTCCAATGATGAAAAGTATGAATTTTTTGGCTATAAAATCACTACTAGCAGTTTTTCTAAAGGTAGATTTGCTTCAGTGCATAGTTGAGATCCAAGGTGGTAGCCTTGTATGAGCAATAGCACAAGAGGGTCAACTGGTACCAATAAGCGTAAAGGAAGTGAGTGGTGCACTTGATTGCATTATTCCACCATACAATCCATCCATTGGGGGTGAGTGGATAGGGATATTGGTTCCAAATGTATTGGATGTGAGCAACAAAAGGCTTGTTATTAAGCAGTGACATTTTTTTTTTTTTAAGCGAAAAACCCCTTATGGAGCCGCCTTGGTCTGAGAGACCACAAACAGGGGGTTCTACATTGTCAAAGTCACCCGGGGGTCGCACCAGACCCTGCCCGCACCAACATTATCAATTGGATTTTAGATACCCAATTCAGCTTTTTGGTAGGGTGGAGATTTGAACCTGGGACCTCCCTTAGAATATTGTCCTCTCCTCTCCAACTCACCTACAACACCTGGGTTTAAGCAGTGACATATTGAAGTAAAATTAACTACTCAACATTGATCCTCTACCTCTAGACCATTCAATGAAAAATCATATGGGTGAGTGGTCCAAGAGTATGAACATGGGTAGTGGTTCAACTAGTAGAGATAAATTATTAGTAAACTTAAATATGGGTTGTTTGGATAACATCATCCTATCAAGCCTTTTGAGAATTCCATTAGATCTAGTATGCAATTTGGACCACATGTATAATAGAGTGTTGACATGAGAAATCCCCATATTGGGATCACAAATACCTAATTTATTGTGCATATGGAACCAATACACTTGTTCTCCCATTACCCAATGCATCAGGTGACCTTCACTCTTATTTGTTGGTATCTCAATCATGTTGAAATCATTGCAAATAAATGATGTGGTAGAAGGGAGGGATTACACAATTTAGACCCATAAATGGTTCGCATAATGGCATCATTGAAAGCATAAATATTAACAACATATCCTCACCATCAAGGAACTCCAAAGCTCTAAAATTATTGGTGCCATAAATTTCAAGTTTGTAACTCCCCAATTGAATACTAGATATGTGGAGCCTCTTCTCTGATATAATTTGTTCTTCTTCCATTTCCCACCTTGGGTTTTAATAGTGGTGCAAGCTTATAAGAGAATATTAGGAATGAGATATTACTTTGGTGGCCATTTTTACAACCATGTTGCATGCTTTTGGTATGTAGCTTTGGTGAGGCTGAGGAACCTCTTTGGGCACCACATTTACCATTAACAACCTTATAACTAGTTGCTCTTTCACCTTCTCTATTGTGTTTTATTATAAGGTGATGATCATATTTATTATTGGTTTGGAGTACTAAGCTTTAGCTGCATTAGTATGTATACTTTTGTAACTTCCCACAGTGGTCCAACCATCATCATTGGGTTGAGGGGTTGACACAATGGTTTGCATGGGAGTCAGTTTTGGCTTATTATGGTCAGATTCTTGGCATCTAAAATAGGTATTTGATAGGTTGATATAGACCACTCTTTACAATATAATTGACTCCCCAACTTGGATTTCTATGGATTCTTCGAGGTCTCTAGATAAATTGACCTCAACACAAATTATTTTCTATAGGTGGGCATGAAAAATATTCTTTTATTCTACCAATATGACACACCCTAAGGCTACCACTATGTAGATCAAGAAGGTCCAAAGAGGGAGGGGAAGACCAAGGAACTTGTCCTATACTGGGACCTTAGAGTTTCTTTCCTCTGAAACTGAGAAATATTGGGTCCATGGAGAGAATACCAACAAGGAGCTCCTCATGAACCATGGCCCATGCTCATATATTACCTTTTTGTGAGCAAAATCCGTAAAGTGAAAGAGAAAAAATTCCTTGGTCAGGTTCCAAATCAACTCAAGCTTAACTCCATGAGGAGCCCAATCCAATTTGAACCAAGACCATAAATTCATAGGAATTTACCCCGCAAAATACCCAACCAAGGTAAAATATTCCAATCATTTACAAGCATTGTCAAATTCTAGCAAAGGTAAAATTAGATCAAGTGATGAGACATTACCTCAAGGACCACCTTTAGTGCAAATTTCTTGGGACACTTGATGAGTGTAATTTTCACGTGTCTTCTCTCTCATGATGCTAGTGCTATTGGCTAGCTTGCCATGGTTAGGAACGATATAAAACCATAAAGGACTGAACAAGAAGTGTCAAAAAACCCTAAGGTAAAGCAAGAGCTATCTAGTATAAATTATTCCTACTTTATGTTAGGCTTTGTATGACATATATTTTCAACCCTTATGGTTTCAATGGCCCCCAACCTTGCAGGCTAGCAAATAATGCTAGTGACATAGGAGAAAGGACAAGTGAAAATGACACCCATAAAGCAACCCAAAAAAATCATATCAAAGGTGGTTCATGAGGTAATTTCTTCAATCCTAATGTAATTTTACCACTACCAAAATTTAACAATACATGTAAGTGGTTAGAATCGTTTACCTTAGTCAAGTATTTTGTGGTGCACATTCCCAATGAAGCTACTTAGCGGTCTTGGGTCAACTTGGCTTGGACATTTCATGGAGTCAAGCTTGAGTTGATTCAAAACTTAACCAAGGATTTTTTTCTCTTCTATTTTATGGATTTTGCTCATGCAAAAGTAATTTATGAGCATGGATCATGGTTCATGAGAGGCTTCTTATTGGTCTTCTCTCCATGGGCCTAGAATTTTTTTTTTTTTTATGAGCAAACCTCTAAGGTCCTATTCTAAGATGAGTTACCTAGTCTTGCCCTTCCTCTTTGGCCTTTGTTGAACTGCATAGTAGTGACCTTAGGGCAGTCCTCGTAGTCAAGTCCAACAAGTTTCTCCATGTCTACCCATAAAAAAAAAGTCTATTTTGAGATTGATCTATCCAAATACCTCAAGGAGTCCATTGAGATACAAGTTGGGGACCCTATTATTTTGAAATAGGTAGTATATATCAACCTATGAAATACCTATTTCAAAATTTAAGCATATGACCATAAGGTCAAGGATTGTCTTCTTATACCTCATAATAAAACAAATCTAGCCCCTATGTAAACCACTCTATCACCCCCTAAATCCAATGAGGATGGTTGGACCATTATGGGAGGTTGTAAAAACATGCATACAAATGCTGCCAAAGCTTAGTATTCCAAACCAGTAATGAAGTTGACCATTATTTTAGATCCGAATCTCATAAAATAGGTGAAAGAACAACTAGTTGTAGGGCCATCATCAATAGAAGTGGTTACCAAAGAGGTTATTTTGCCTCATCAAAATTACACCCCAATGCAACCAACATGATTGCCAAACCAACCATCAAGGCAAGTTCTCCTCAATATCCTCCTACAAGCTCATGACAATATCATAATCTAAGGCAAGAGATGGAGGAAGGAGAATATTGGTAAGATGTAACTTAAGTTGGATAAAATGACCTATTATATCCATGATTAATTAGAATTATTTTCTCATATAGAGACGAAGAATATTTTCTAAAGAATTTGAATCATTTATAGAAAAAAATGGTATAAAAAACAACTTACTATAGATTATGCACCACAACAAAATGGTATAGTTGAAAGAATAAATTATTCTATTATGGGAATGGTGTGTGGTATGCTTAAATAATAAATTCTTGAAAATCAATATTAGGCAGAGGATGTCAATACTACAATATACATCCGAAATATATCCCACAAGAATCATTAAAAATATTACTATTGAACCCAGGTGTTGTAGGTGAGTTGGAAAGGAGAGGGCAATCCTCCAAAGGAGGTCCCAGGTTCAAATATCCATCCTACCAAAAAACTGAATTGGGTATCCAAAATCCAATTGATAATGTTGGTGCAGGCAGGGTCGGCTATGACTCCCGAGTGACTTTGACAGTGTAGAACCCCCTGTTTGTGGTATATCAGACCAAGGCAGCCTCACAAGGGGTTTTTTGCTTAAAAAAAATATTACTCTTGAAGAAACTTAGTCAAGATAAAATCCATCAATAACACACTCAAGAATTTTTGGATGTAAAGCATACATGCACATTCCAAAACAAAAAAGAATAAAAGTAGATACAAAAACCTTATGTGGCATATTCCTTATGGTGCTTCAAAAGGTTATAGAATAATTGATACATTCACCAAAAATAAAATATTTTTAATCATATATGTAGTATTTGATGAAATATACAAAGCAAATATTAAACACCCTAAGGACAATACAATTCTTATCTTAGATATTACATTGGATAAGAAATTCATGAAGAATATTTGAAAGATGAATAAAAAATAACAAACGAATCCTTTGAAGATTCAAAAAGTATAACATTAACTCAATAGAAAAAGGAGGCAAAATGGTATACAATCAACTTTGAAGACTCAAAACAAGAAAGACTACCTAGTATTACCACTACAAGACCATAAAATTACAATATGACAAGAGGAGAAGCAAATATGGGACTAATGAGTTCAATAATAGAACCAACCTCAATACAAGATGCAATAAGTCAACCAGAATGGAAAGCAATAATGGAATCAAAATATACAACATTAATGAAGAATAAAACATGGGATTTAGTTGATCTACCCAAAGGCAAGAAAACTATAGGATGCAAATGGATTTACAATATAAAGTATAAAGCAGATGACTCCATTGGCAATATAAGGCATAATTGGTTGTAAAATATTTTTCTCAAATAGAAGGGATTGATTATGAAAAAAATTTGCATCTACATAAAAATGACTATAGTTCATATAATTTGTGCACTAGCAGCTCAATTTGGATGGAAAACACATCATATGGATGTTAAAAGTGAATTTCCTAAAAATGATCTTAAAAAGAAAGTATACATGATTCAACCAAAAGGATTTATTTCTAAGGGACATGAACAAAAGGTTTGTAAATTAAAAAAATCACTATATGGTTTGAAACAAGCCCCTAGAGCATGGTATATCAAAATCAATGACCATCTTCTATGGCATTGTTTACTCTAATTTAAATATTTATATTGAAAATTTTGGATCTGAAATAGTGGTTATTGCAATATATGTTGATGATCTAGTAATTACAAGAAGTTAAAAAAATTAGAGATTATATAAAAAAATATTTGACAAAGAAATTTAAAGTGATAGATTTAGGGCTTCTGCACTATTGTCTTGGTTTAGAAATTTGGCAAAAGAAATATAGTGTCACACTCACTCAAATTAAATATGCAAGAACATTACTTAAAAATATATAGAATTATAGACTGCAAACCTAAATAAACTCCCATGGAACCGCTTGGCTAGCGCAAGCGGTCGAGCGTTGTGCTTGGAAGCTAGAGGTCGGAGGGTAAATTCCCACCATGACAGCGAACAAAAGTCCTAAAGACCTTTTTTGCTATCAAATTTCTACCAAAGTTTCTCCCATTTTAGCAATTCTTAATACTGGTGACGATTTAATAAAGAAATTTTTATTTTGGATCATTCATAATGGTCAACAAGTAAATTTTTGGACAAATTATTGGAATGGCCACAAGCCTTTGATAACTTAGTTTCCCGATTAGAGACCTTGGATGGAGGAGCTTCACCAAGCTAACTGGATAAAGGTGGATAATTACTGTTGGTACCATACTGGTAATTCAAAGGTTGGTAGATATTGGATCCCTATTGAGGACTAGCCTATTCAAATCCTAGAAATGCAAAGACAAGATATCCAAGGCATCCTTCATATGATATCTCTCTCTTGGTCCAATGAAAAAGATTGTTTTGGATGGAACAACACTATTAAGGGTGAGTATTCAATTGCTCAATGTTATTTGACCTTATGACATAATAATCCCAACCAATCTTCTAACATCTTTTCTCAGTTGTGGGCTCAAAAGCTCTAGCCTAAGGTGAGGTTCTTTACTTGGCTTTTATTGCATCATAGGATGCTTACTGGGGAGCAACTTATGAAGCATGGTTTTCATGGCCCTTTTAGATGTGAAATATGTGGAGAGAATGTAGAAACTCTTAGCCATATTTTTTTGTTAACTGTACTTTAGCCTTTGAGCTATGGAGGAGAATGACCACTTTACTTGGCTTATAATGGTCCAATTTTTTTACTTTTGAACAACTTTGGAGGGATTGGCCTAAACAAGAGGGTGTTGATCACTTTATTAGGCAGTTAGTTTGGATGGGTTCTACCATTCTTCTCTGGAATATCTAGAATGAAAGGAACAAACAAATTTTTAATCAAGATAGGAAGGATATTCACTATATTTGGCAAAAGACCATAGCCAACTTAATTGAATCAGTCCATCAACTCCTTAATCACACCCAAAACTCCCACCAAATATGGGATCAAGTGATGCAAATATTGAGATTAAATCTTCTAAGGGCAACCAACTTAAAGGGAATGTGAGTATTTGTAAGATGGATAGGACAAGAAAATGACAACCTCCTCCTAAGTATTTTGGAAAAGTCAATACTGATGGAGCCTCTAGAGGGAACCCTAGAAAATCTAGTACAGGAGGAATTGGTAGACTTTCAGATGGCTCCCTGGTTTTTACTTTTGCTAAAAATCTGGATATTCTTTCCAATAACCTTGTTGAGGGGTATGGTATCCTTAGAGACCTTCAAGAGGCTACTAAGGTTGGATGGGAAAAGGTGTTAGTTGAGTCTGACTCTTAACTCCTGATTAATATTTTGAAGACTCCTAAGAATCATAAGGTTCATTGGAGAATTACAAAAATTATTGAGAAGATTCAATTAATTCAGATGGGATTTTTGAAAGTTGATTACAATCATGTGGTCAAAGATCAAAACAAAAGTGTTGATGCTTTAGCTAATTGGGCTTTGGACAAAGGTGATCTTACTTGTTATGGCCACCCTCCTAGATGGTGGGCTTCACAAATAAGGGAAGCTCTTATTTCTATCATTTCTTTGGATGGCTCTAGTTATGAAGGTACCTAGTTTCTTTTTGCTTTATTTTTGCTTCTCTTTGGTTCGATCAGGGTATTTTAGTTTCCTAGCTCAAACTATTCTTTCTTTTGTTTCCTCTGTTGATTATTGCTTTAAAAGTCTTTTGGTCTAGAAAGGTCATTGTTATGTTCAATTATTTTTTCTTTTTCCTTTTTTGTTTTTTGTTTAGTTTTTTGAGGTGTGTGTTTTTTTTGTTTTGTTTTTGTGTTCTTTGTGTTGTTTTTTGTTGTTCTTGTGTTTTTGTTGTTTTGTATTTTTTGTTATTGTTCTTGTGTTTTTGTTGTTCTTGTTCTTGTGTTTCTATATGTTTGTGTTAATTTGTATTTTTGTGTGTGAGTGTTTTCTATGTTTTTTTATTTTTGTTTATTGTATTTTGTTGGTTATTTATTTTTTTTATTTTTTTTAAGGGTTTGGTTGTTTTTTTTTCATGTTTTTGTAGTGTTCTGTTGTTTTTGTCATGTTTGTGTTTTGTTTTGTTGTTCTTGTGTTTTTTCTATGTGGTTCGTGTTGTGGTTTTTTTTATCTTATTGTGTGTGTGTGTGTGTGTTTGGTTGTGCTTTATCTTTTTAACACACTCAAGGAGCATGTTTTTTATTTTATTTTATTATTTTTATTTTTATTTATTAATTTATTTATTTAATATTATTGTGTGTTTGTTTGCTCCTTGAGTATGTCAAAGGTGGTATGCAAGGTTTGAGCCCTGGATTATTTTGGTGGAATGGATACCCCTGCATCCTTGGGTCTTACCCAAAAGTGGCATCCCTTTTGGTATGTTTTCCACAAAAAATAAAATAAACTCCCATGGAACAAGGACTACAATTATCAAGATATGATAAATCACCTCAAGTATCTACTACCTTGTATCATCAATTGATTAGAAGTCTTCTATACTTAACAAATACCATACCAAATATTGTCTTTGTTATAAATTATCTCTCTAGATTTATGCAAGATCCTAAATAAAGTCATTAGAAAGCTAAAACATTATACTAAATGATGTCAATAATACTATAAAATATGGTTTAGAGTATAAGAAAAATAATTATTTATATTTACAAGGGTATTCAGGCTTAGACTACACAGGTTTAATATATGATAAAAAATCAACATTAGACTATGTATTTAATCTTGGATCATGACCTATTTTATAGCATAGTAATGTTACAAATAGTTTATATTACATTAATTATGTCATGTAAGTACCTTCCTTGGTACATACTTAGAACATTATATTAATTTAGGGGAAAGTTATCTAGTTACTTCATGTAATGTAATAAATGGACAAGTGTCAATGTGCAAGTTTTAATGTGCAAGGTGTCCACTTGTACAACTAGGTAGAGTGTTGGCCAAGGAACTTATCTTCCTATATAAAGGGCCATAGATATAGAAGAGAGAACACAATAGTGTAGTATTATAGTAGTGAAGGATAGACAGGAGTGTAGTGAGTGTGAGTTATAAGCTTAGAGCTCATTCATTTAGCAGTAGCTTGTATCATGGAGGGTTCATTTCTCCATAGCTACAATTGTACTCATTTTCATCATTTATTTATAGCATATTTCACTCATCTTGCAAATTTACTCTTTATTATTATTCTACATCTTGTGAAAATTATCTCCCATTGCATGTTGTATCAAAATCTAATAGTGGTATCAGATCTACAGTAGATCAAGCTATGGTAGATCAGTAAGAAAATCACCATTACCATTGACCCTGAGTTTTTTGTCAACCTAATGTGCCACTGGATTAGTCACTATCAAAATTTCTCAAAAGAGTCTAGGTGATAGAATTAGGGAGAGCCACAAGTGAGGACTAAATGAAATATCATTTTTAGAAATACTGAGATTGCATATGGCTAGATTCTTTCCACAAAGTTGTAGAAAAACTCGTGAAGACTAGGACTCAGCATTTGATCCACTATTTTGATGAAACAACTAGTGAAGCTCATGTAAGAGATCTAAAAATATTTACCTGCAGTTTCTTTTATTACAAGGAATTAATTCGCAGATGATTGGGACACCTCCTACAATAGAAATCTAGGAGACCTCAACTTCATTGTCCGAAGGTCAGAGTGCCTTCATAGTGCAGATATTAGTTGTTGCAAAAAGGATAATACTTCAGAAGAAACTTTTGTAAAAGAATCATGGTGAAGTTAGGAGATAGGATATCTCCATTGCTATATTAAAAAACTTCAAAAAAAAGAAAAAGGCCATAGAAGCCTTGATTCAAAAGAAAATGCCATTGAAGCCTTGATCCAGAAGGAAATGCCATAGAAGCCTAAAAAAGCAATAGAAGCCTTGATCTAAAAGAAAAGGCCAAAGAAGCCTAGAAAAGTTCATAGAAGCCTTAATATTGAATAAGAGGCCACATAAGCCTTGATATTAAATAAAATGCCATAGAAGCCTTGAAAAGGCCATAAAAACCTTGATATTGAAACAATCCATAGATGCCTTTATCCTGGAGAAGACTCCAAAAGAGAGTACTTAATTTTGAAATAGATTTTAGTACTAATATTTTTGTTGCAGGTAAAGGAGATCCAGTAAGTTGGTAAAGATTCCTACAAGAAATTTAGGAAGAGAAATATCTTCAGAATCAATCCAACACCTGAAGAAAAGAGATCAGGAGGAGATCTCATCAAATAAATTTCAAATAAGGAACAAGAAGGACTAGGAGATCCTACTTGAATCTAGAAGTAATAGAATTAGAGATCCAAGAGAAGATCTCACCACCAACACTTCCAAAAGTAGAAGGTTGAAGATAAGGTATCAAGGAAGGCCAAAATAAGTTGCAGGATCAAAGACCTTGATGAGGTCTCGACGAGCATCCAATAAAATGCTAGGAGAGCCTTGCTAAAAAAATCATCAGAGAAGAACTCACTGGAGAAATACACTACCAAGGAGAAGTCCTTGATAGTGAAGGACTTGGGACAGTTATCACCATACAACAACAATCCTAAGAGGAGGATAATTTGGTAAGGAGTACCAAATACAAGAGAAATAATAATCTAGTGAAGACCTCAAGACATTCATAATCTTGAGAAGAAGATCTTGCTTGAAGTTAGAATTTGACAAGAATACTTGAATATAGAAGAAGCTGGCCAAAATCAAAAGATTGAAGATTACCTCCCATAGCAAGAGGATACCACTTCAGAGACATAGAATTCTCCAAATATACAATAGAAGGAGGATACCACAAGAGGAGAAAAAAGTCACCAAATATTAGGTTCGTGAAAGAAGGTTCGAGAGTACAGTTTTGTGAAGGAGTTGTTAAAAATAGTCTACAAAGAGTTGCAATATCTTACTCAAGGCAACAACTTGGTGATTTAAGACATCAAGATATACATCCTCTATAGAAGCGGTAAAGAAGCTACAAAGATTTTAGAAAAATGTAAGCAACTATTGGTGCAAGTAGATTCATTAATTGGATTACTTTTTAGATTTATTAAAGCACCTTAATCCACATTAAAGTTGCAACCTAAATTACAGTCTTCAGGAGTGTAAAATAAAAATTTTCCTTTTAGAGGTTCATTTGCACACTAGGATTTGATTATATTCCAAATATTAATTATCTATCAACTACCTATTATCTACTTTGGAAAGTGAAAAGAAGATTGAACCCTACAATACTAATTGTAGTGAATTTACAAAATATTTGAAGGTTCATTTCAAATTATTCTTGATTAGTTGCAATGAATTGATTAAGTACATTTTCTTAATACTATATTGGAGTGATAAGGTGTAATTTTTTAGTGCATTAAAATTAGAATTTGTTATATTCATTTGCACTATTATTACTCTGAAAAGAAATTAGTTTTGTGCATTGAAAAAAAGGTACAAAATCTAGTTTGCATAAAGTGTCTAAAGACACTCTTAAAGCACAAAAACTTGCAACTCTTAGTGGCCAATAGAAGCCATCAACATTGGTTATTACAAGAAAAAAAAAAGCTAACCAAAAAGAAGCTTCAAATATTGAGACCTAGTGAGTCTCAAATTCAAAGTACTAAAGGGGCTAGTGCAACTAAAAGAAAGCTTCTATTTTATAGCATTTACAAGGCTTGTATTCACCATAAAATATCCAAGCAAAGAGGGTAAGGAGTCTAGCCAAAGAGACATCCTCAAAACCCTCATAATGCACTCATAAAATCTATTACAAAATTAGAATCTTAGGCTTGCAAAAGAATGCAATAAAAGGTGCAATAAAAAAGGGTTTTTATACATGTAAAGGTTACATGGTATTGCACTTCTATAATACATCATATGTAGGAAAAGGAGCAGATTTGAAGGTACCTCAAAAGGCACAATAGATATAGGAAAAGCCAGCCAAATAAGGGTTGAAATATTAATGCTTTTCAACCATAAAAAGGTCATACTCTCCGTGAACGAACCTGCAAGACAAAGGAAGCTCATCAAAGTGATATACATAAACCAAAGCAAGCTTATAAAGGAAATCTACGAAGAAAAAAAGAAGAAGCTTATTTACGAAGATAGAAGATAGCTAATCCACGAAGAAAGAGCATCAAGCTTCCAATCCTACCAAGGTGAACAGGCAACATAACAGGGAGCACATTGAAGGCAAGAAGAAAAAAGAGAAGGATAGATGCTATGTTGAAAGTAACATCCATGATCGAAGCTCCAAGATGCCTCATGAAGCCACTTACAGAATAATAAGTTGCTTGTTGCCCAAGAAAACAAAACAATCTAAGGAGAAGATAATCAAATGAGTTACAATCTCCTTCTTGAAGATGCTATGTCAAAAGTCCCATGCAAGAATATTGAATTCCACTTGGCATAATATTCTCTAGCACCTCTTATTTTCTAATGCTCAAGAGACCATCAGAGGGGAGTTACAAGCACCAGAGCAAATTATCATACGTTACAAAGGTGTAACGTGCATCACAAAAGCATTACAAGAAGATATTGGTATTACACAAGTGATAATGCTCTCAAGAAATGGAAAAGATACTTGGCTACCCTTGACCTCCAATAAATGCAGTCCATATTTAAAGTAAGAATAAGGTGAATAGGAGAGCAAATTGTAGTCAAAATAAAGGTAGAAATATCGTAGTCAAACTAGTTCTAGAGTAGCGTAGAAGAAATGGAGCAAGGAGCATTTAAATATCCATAGAAGAAGGACAAATTACCAGCATCATACTCTCCAGCATCGAAGAACAGGCCCAGTTGTTTCTCACTCAGCCATACCACACTTGGCCCATCCGAATTTGTCAACTCATGTGCCACAAAAAGGGTATGTAAGAGGACTGCTATACTCAGTTAAAACTAGCACTATTCAAGTGTGAAGACAAGGAGCTAAGGTAAGCGAATTATCTCATTAATATTGCTTTCAAACATAGTAGATATAAGGCTATAAAATCAAGGATAAATTTTAAGGTTGTGAAATCAAAAGATATAGGAGATAACTTACCAAAAATCAAAATAATATTTACAAGCTAACCTAGGAGATATAAGACCTTCTACTTAGGTTGAACTATTTAATATGTTGTAAATATTATTATCTTTTCTAATTTTCCAAATTTGGGAGTTGTTGTGGCTAATCCACAACACACCCCAAAATTGGGGACCCACCTTTTTTGGCATGCTTTCAAAGAAAACTGCAGTAGCCCAGATGCTAAAAAAATCAAAGAAAAAGCAAAAATTTCACTAAGGAGAAAAAGTGTCGCGATATCGTGACATGTCGCTCTGTCGTGGCCGAAAATAAAAAGTTGTCGCGATATCACGACATGTCGCTCCGTCGCTACCGAAAAGTTGTCGCGATATCGCAACATGTCACTCCGTCGCTACCGAAACAAAAAAGTTGTCACGATATCGCGACATGTTGCTCCGTCGTGGCCTGAAATGAAAAAATGTCGCGATATCGCGACATGTCAAGCAAGAAGAGGCATTGATCAAAAATTGTCACGATTTCATGACGTGTTGTGAAATCGCGGTCCAAAGAGGAGAGAGAAAGATAGAATGGAAAATTGTCGCAAAATCGTGACATGTCACAAAATCGCGGTCAAACTAGTCAAACAGGATGAGGCACTAAAAGCGTCGCGATTTTGTGACAGGAAGAAGCAAAGGGGCATGAAGCAGAAAAGCGTCGTGATTTCGTGACAAGAAGCAGCAAAGGGGCACGAAGCAAAAAAGCGTCATGATTCTGCGATAGGAAGTAGCAAAGGGGCACGAAGCAGAAAAGCGTCGCGATTTCGCTACAGGAAGCAGCTAGACAGCCCGAAAGAGAAAGTGTCGTGATTTCACGACAGGTTGCATCCACGCGGCCCGAAGTAGAAAAATGTTGCGATATCATGACATGTATCATTTTCGTGATGCATGATGAGAAACAAATCTGCTAACAGAAAAATGTCACGATATCGCGACATGTCTCATTTTCATTGTGCATGAAGGCGGACATGGCTGTTGACAGGAAAATGTTGCGATATCACATGTCACGTTTTCATGATGAAAGTAAAGGAGCAAAGCTACATGCTATTTTTGGTCACGATTTACATGGGGCCATTACAAAACATGCAGAAAAGTGCGAAACACGTGGCATACATGTGTAAGGGCTGCAGAGGCGTTACAATTCATAGAGAAGATCTCGAGCATAAAATCAAAAGCAATGGAAAGGCATGGAATGTGAAACGAAGCAATCTAGAAGACGAAGTGAACCGTCGTGGAAGGAGAAGCAGTTTTCCAGCAAGTATAAAACACAGGGGCATAGATTGATACGGGGTCAGAAATCGCTACGAGCGGGTTGCAAAGTTGAGGGTGATTAGTCGTTCTGAGCCTACTGTGGAGTGCTTTTCTTCCACTTTTGCTGGTTTTGAGAAAAACCAAATATTCTGCTATTGTAACAGGGCACATTTTTTAATCCAGAATTGTTCAGAAATTTTTTGCATGCTTCATTTTAACTTTTCTATTTTTCTCCTTTCAGATTTCAGATTTATAAATGAAATTCATGCCATTATTTTGGGTTATTTCATGTGAATGTCTCCAATCTAAAAATTATTTTAAACCCTAGGAGCTAGCACCTAGTTTACTTTGATTGTGTTTGTTTTGCAGGTCAAATAGGCTAGGTTGCATGTACGAAACTCTCACATATTCGGTTTTGTCGAAATAGGATAGCATCAGACTGAACGTGTTCAATATTTTATTTTCTGCATTTCTTTTCATTTTATTTTATTTTTCCAGGAGGTTCAACTTAGTTAAAATAAAGACATAAAAATTATAAAATCTAAAAAAAAAAGTAAAATAATGAACAATCACTAAAGTTTATGGTGAAATAAACCAACATTGCCCCTTGTTTACAGTTACTTGCAATCACTAAGGTGTTCCAAGAATTTTAATTGAATATCTTTATTTGAGATTACTAATACTCAGTTGCAAATGCTAATACAACGGAGACCTTGGAGAAGTTGTTGGTTTGACTTCTTTGCAAGAGGGGATTTGGAACCCAAAATCCTAAAGGAGAGTATACTTTCACAAGTGTGTGAAAATACCACTCAACATTTTGGCGCTAGAAGGAGGGCCTGAACCGGTTTATTTCAGATTGATTTAAATGCTATAGGGATTTAAATTTTGAATATTTCATGCCCTATTGATTATTATCTTTAGCCCTCTTTTAATATTACAACTTTGTACTGTTAAAAGGAGGACATGAATTGCTATGCACTGGTCTAACGCTTTGATTGTTCATACAGGAATAAGGTGATTTGATTTAATTTAAAAAAATAAAAATTAAAAAATATATATAATAAATAAATAAATAAAAGAAATTTTTGGGTATTAAAGTTATATTATTGAAGATTCACTAATGGCTATGTTTTCACCGTGGATGACAGGTAGCCCATTGAACATACCAGGATTTCAACATTATTTTCCCGTTGGTTTTGAGAGATGTCTTCCTTGATTTTTGTCTAACGGGACAAATACTGCAGGAGAACACATTCAAGCATTCAAATTTGTTGTGAATCACTTAACAATTTGGCATGATGATGTTGTTTGTAAAATGTTCCCTTACACCTTGGACAAAGTGGCATTTTATTGGTTTACAAGTCTGCCCTTAGGGTCTATCACTTCTTAGGCTCAGCTAGAGGCAACATTTCTTAATCAATTCAACAAAAAGCAAGTTGACCCAATTCGCATGTATGAGCAGTTTTTCAATATTAAAAAAGGACCAAGTGAAAATGTGAAGTCATTTTCTAAAAGATTCTTTGGATTATATGCTCAATTAGTGACATTTTATGCTCTTCAAGAAGAAATGGCTCTCCAAATATATGTAAATGCTCTTGACCCACTCATTTCCACATATTTGTGAGGGATGCCTCAAATCACATCTTTGTCACAAGCCTATACTCAAGCAATGGCAATTGAGCAACAATTGAGTTGTCAAAATTATGGTGTGGGTTTTGGATCGTATAATCTTCAATCATTTAATACCTCCTTTACCCACCCAATGATTTATCCACCTCAACCAAGTTCAAGTATGAATCAATTTCAGAATCAACAATCATTCCCAAGCTTCAATCAATTTCAAAATCCTCAACCTACTATGCAAGATCAACCATCTTTCTTAAGTATGAATCAAATTCAAAATACTCATCTTGATTCAAAAGATGTTTCTAAAATCAATTTTAATGATTTTCATAAGAGTATGATTTTAGGCAAGGGAGGAGTACTAGATCCAACTAGTATTGAAACATGTGACAAATTGGAAACCCTTGACTCACCAAAAGATGAATTCTATGAGGATGAATCTGTTTCGGATGACATTGTTGAAAATGATGGCCAAGAAAATTCACACCTTCCAAATCATGTTAAACGTGAATCATGGGTTACACATGTGGATTATGATAGCCTTATCAATTTGAATACAAGCAATAACCCAATTTTGGAAGTAATTGAACCATCTAAGGAAGGTGAAGATAAATTTGATGAGAAACATGTTGATGAATTAAAATATGAAGATGAAATAGTTGAGCATCACAATTTGATTTTGAAAGATGATCATTATGATTCTTGGGAAGAGTATGCTCACTCCAAAACTGCTAATGAAATTTGTGTGCCTATTGATATGCAGGATAATACAATTGCCCTTTCATATGAGGATATTACAAGTCCTGTACAATCTAAGAATGTTTTGGAAGAAGGGTTGGAATCTCATCAAAATTTGGAGAAGGATAATGATTTTACTACCATGGATGAAGAAGGAGAATCAATTGTTTTTGTTCCCCTTGAGGGGCAAGAAATCAAAAATCTTGATCCACCTATTGTTTCTACAATGTCTATGCGATCTCAAAATGATGAAAGTACAAAGCCTAAGTGGTGTGGGTTTGATACTATTGATGATCCTAATGAAAATATGGATTTTGAGGCAACTCAAGCCATTGATCATGGAAAGGTGTCACGCGACACATATCTTGAAAAACTAGGCTCTTGTTTTGAAAAATATGGACGCATGTTTGATTGGATGCCTAACTTTGGTGTTTTTGAACTGGTGTTGGATGATGAAGAAGACAATGAAGAAAAAGAAAAAGCTACTAACACTCATCAAGTTGTGATAAATTCTAATCATGATGGGTTCAGTATGGGTGACAAGGTGAAATCTTTACCTTTGGTAGTAGCCATAAAAATTTTAAGTGATGGGTTACATGATGTCCCTTTGGATGCTAATGTCATTGATGATGAAATATCAAATCTTGGTGATGTTTGTCAAGCTTTGATTGATTTTGATGGTTTTAAAATATCGAAAAATAATTTGAATTTAAGACTTTTAGAAATAGGCTCTTGTTTGCAATATCTCACATTTGAAAAGGAAAGCCTACTTCTAAATCATGAATGGAATGATGAAACTTGCACTTTAAAGAATAGACAAAATAAAATTGAATGCCAACCATTGTCTAATCAATTTGATTTGAATCTCACCTATGATGTTGGTAATAGAACTAAATCAAATTGGTATGGTGAGCATGGCAAGTTGAAATTTGTTGCATTGCTTGGTTTTATCTTATTGTTGTTGGATTCCTACAACATTTGGCATGTATATTGTGACATATGTCTTTTGAAATGTTCTAATCATGTATGGGATCCAGGAAAGTAATAGTCCAAGCTTGGCATCATCTTGTACTATATTGTATATAAATTTTGGTTTTGGGTTTTGGTTTGTGCTTTCAAGTTCGTTTTTGAAGTTACTTTTGGGTTTGGTTTTAAGTTTTGTGTGTTAGTCCTCTGGACATGTTGGTTTGTCTATAAAAAAAAATTGAGATGTTAACTTATGCCTAAAATCAGGAGAATATGAAACATTGGAATTGTGTTGTAGAAAGCTCCACAAGTAACACAAACATTTAAATAATATCGTTTGAATCTTGTGATGCATGAAGTTGTCAGTTTTGCACATTATGGTAAAATAGATGATATATTCCAAAAGAAGCAGTGCATTCATATCTTATGTCATATTCCACATTGCATATACATGTCATCTTAGTTACATTTTCATTCCATGGGAAATTATTGAGAAGGTGTTGAATCCTCTTAGGATTATTACATAACATATATTAAAAGGATCCTAAGGTTGGGAACTATTGCCCAAACTATCTTGAACCAAGCACATTCCATGCACATTAAAAGGAATCTTGAGCAAAATGGTCAAAACCATACTTGGATGAAAAGGTGAGGTGAAAAGAATATTTCATGTCTGTCCTATCATGCAACATAATCCTTAAAATGGTGGTTTTTACCACTTCCATAATGCTTAAAGCCTAAAATCAAAGTAGTAAGGATAGGGTTAAATCCTCATCTCACTTAGGTTGAGGATCCAATTCCTCAAAGATCTGATTTGACCTACATGGAGTAGTAAGGATAGGACTTAATTCTCATCTTGCTTAGGTTGAGAATCCGATTCCCCAAAGCTTCCATTTTTTCCGTTTCATCATAAGGCTTGGATTGGAAGGATCATACTACGTGTCCTCTACAAAGGATGGGTAGTCATCCCAAAGGTCCAAGCAATAAAAGTAAAACTATTTTTTTCCATTTCATCTCCATCTTGGATTGGAAGGATTGTACTACGTGTCCTCTACAAAGGATGGGTAGTCATCCCAAAGGTCCAAGTAATAAAAAATTAATATTTCCCATTTCATAAATCTTGGATTGGAAGGATCGTACTACATGTCCCTAGCAAGGATGGGTAGTCATCCCAAAGGTCCAAGAAATAAAAGAAAAAGAATGAATGAAGCCAAGTCATGGATTATGGGGTTAAGTATGCTCATGCGTGGCAACATGTCTTACCTAAAAGCAAGACCACTGATTGCTCATATGGATAGACTAGCCTGACCATTTCATCCATAACAGAGTTAAATTATTTTGTTCAAGATGAGGTAATGAACTCCAAATCAGAATAGTAAGAATAGGGTTAAATTCCCATATCGCTTAGGTTGGGAATCCTATTCCCCAAAGTTCTGATTTCACTCACACTTGCACATGGGTTCAAGATGGTAGTGACACATGACCAACTTTGGGATCTAGTAAATTAATTCAATATACATATTCTTGGTCCTAAGAGGGTTTGACATCTTTAATATGTTTGTCCATGATATAAGAAGGTTTGAGCATTTATAAAGCAGGTTGTTACATCTCTAGCATCTTCATCCTACACAAATCATTCATAGCCTTGCATACAAATCATAAGTGAAACTGACAATGGAATGTTGAACAAGTTCAAATGATAGGGAATGAAACACATTGCACACACCGAGCTGATACTTAATGATTCTGATGTTTCATGTATTTTTGATCTGTTGGTATTTGTTTATCTTCTATGTGCTGATGTCTGTATCTAAGCTTGTATGTTTCAGGTTGGGTTCTCACCAAAATCCTCAAGAGCATTTGACAGCAGAGTCGCCATTTGTTATGGTTGATCCACAACACACCCCAAAATTGGGGACCCACATTTTTTGGCATGCTTTCAAAGAAAATTGCAGTAGCCCAGATGCTAAAAAAATCAAGGAAAATTGCAGTAGAATGGAAAATTGTCGCAAAATCATGACATGTCACAAAATCGTGATCAAACCAGTCAAACAGGACAAGGCACTAAAAGCGTCGCAATTTCGTGACAGGAAGCAGCAAAGGGGCACGAAGCAAAAAAGCATCGTGATTTCGCGATAGGAAGTAGCAAAGGAGCACAAAGTAGAAAAGCGTCGCGATTTCGCGATAGGAAGTAGCAAAGGGGCATGAAGTAGAAAAGCGTCACGATTTCGTGACAGGAAGCAGCGAGACAACCCGAAAGAGAAAAGCGTCGCGATTTCGCGACAGGTTGCATCCACGCGACCCGAAGAAGAAAAATGTCGTGATATCGCGACATGTATCATTTTTGCGATGCATGATGAGAAACAAAGTTGCTGACAGAAAAATGTTGCGATATCGCAACATGTCTCATTTTCCCTGTGCATGACGGCGGACAAGGCTGTTGGCAGGAAAATGTCGCAATATCGCGACATGTCTCGTTTTTGCGATGAAAGTAAAGGAGCAAAGCTACATGCTATTTTTGGGTCACGATTTACATGGGGCCGTTACAGAACATGCAGAGAAGTGCGAAACATGTGGCATACATGTGTAAGGGCTGCAAAGGCGTTACAGTTCACAGAGAATATCTCGAGCATAAAATCAAAAGCAATGGAAAGGCGAGGAATGTGAAACGAAGCAATCTGGAAGACAAAGCGAACCATCATGGAAGGAGAAGCAGTTTGCCAGCAAGTATAAAATGCAGGGGCACAAATTGATACGGTGTCAAAAACCGCTGCGAGCGGGTTGTAGAGTTGAGGGTGATTAGCCGTTCTGAGCCTGTTGTGGAGTGCTTTTCTTCCACTTTTGTTGGTTTTGAGAAAAACTAGAGATTCTGCTATTGTAATAGGACACATTTTTTAATGCAGAATTGTTCAAAAATTTGCATTTTATGGGCAAGAAAGGATGAGAAATTTTCTGCATGCTTCATTTTAACTGTTCTATTTTTCTCCTTTCAGATTTCAAATTTATAAATGAAATTCATGCCATTGTTTTGGGTTATTTCATGTGAATGTCTGCAATCCGAAAATTATTTTAAACCCTAGGAGCTAGCACCTAGTTTACTTTGATTGTGTTTGTTTTGCAGGTCAAATAGGCTAGGTTGCATGTACGAAACTCTCACATATTTGGTTTTATCGGAATAGGATAGCATCAGACTGAACGTGTTCAATATTTTATTTTTTGCATTTCTTTTCATTTTATTTTATTTTTCCATGAGGTTCAACTTAGTTCAAATAAATACATAAAAATTATAAAATTTAAAAAAAAAAGTAAAATAATGAACAATCACTAACGTTTATGGTGAAATAAACCAACATTGCCCCTTGTTTACATTTACTTGCAATCACTAAGGTGTTCCAAGCATTTTAATTGAATATCTTTATTTGAGATTACTAATACTCAGTTGCAAATGCTAATACAGTGGAGACCTTGGAGAAGTTGTTGGTTTGACTTCTTTGCAAGAGGGGATTTGGAACCCAAAATCCTAAAGGAGAGTATACTTTCACAAGTGTGTGAAAATACCACTCAACGAAGTCATAAGGTCTACTACATCAAATTTCAAAGGGCCATTATATGAGGTTTATTGAAAATTAGAAAAATTAAAACCAAATTTCAAAGGGCCATTATATGAGTTTTATTAAAACATTTTAAAGGTTGGAAATTTATAATATTTACTTGTCTCAAATCTTCTCAAATCCATACAAAAGGTCCAACATTATAACCCCTTTAAATTTGGAAAAAGTGCTTAGTTCAATAGAATCAATAAGGATAATAGAAGTTGATTTTATTATTTACAAAACTTTACAAAATCATGAACTAAAATTTACAAAAGCACTTTATATCTTATCTAAAACATACTAGGAAGTCATAAGGCATTCTACAAAACTTGGTAATATCAACATTTATCAAGATTATCAAGCTGCAATATATAAGATTTCTACAAAACCTAAAAATCCTCAAGAGTATATACTCTCATTACTAGGGAGACATAAGGAAGCCTACAAAACCAAGGATTAATAAAGGTTTTATCAAATCAAGCTTATATACTTCTATCAGGGATCATATATTCGAATAAGGAGTCATAAGATAGACTGCATAGAAGATCCTATCTCATTTCTTCTATGGAAAAAAGAATGTCATATAATGAATGTGGAATTTGTTCCAACAAAAACCAATCCACAAAACATGAAAATATGTGGTACATTGAATTTGAAGCCAATCATCATATGACAGGAAATATGCAATGGTTCGACTATCTTGAAGATACCAAAGGCTACAGACTAAAAATTGCAGATAATCAAACTTATCCTATACATGTATATGGATGTGTAACACCTAGTAGATCATTTCCAAATCTTCTACTACAAAAATTATTGTTTGTTCCTGGATTAACATTCAATCTTATTTTTGTAAGAAAGTTGGTAGAAGACAACTATATGATCTACTTTGGATATATGGATGGAATAAATACACGTCTCATAATGAATCAAGGTGAAATAAAATCAACATGATCAATCCATGGAAATACATACATCCTTGATTAAATGGAAAACTCACAAGATATCATGATGTTTCAAAACGATACAAACATATTTTCAAAGGAAAAGGTTGATGAAAATGAATAACCAGTACAACACAGATCCAAGTATAGAATAATCAAAGTCAAGAAGATGATAGGACAAGTGCACCATTCTCTACTTAGCCATCAAAATTCAGAACCAAATGAAGATACTTGCAAAGAGACCAATAAATGTGGTTGAATAGAAGACAATGATGATGAACCTAAAGAAGCCAAAGATCATTTTCAAGAGGAAGATCCACATTGAAGACAAAAGTCTTCAATACCCAAATATTGTGATACAAGGGGTGTTAGAAATAACTTATATTACATTATTTGGGTCATGTAAATGTACTTTCCTTGGTACATACTTAGGACATTAGATTACTTTAGGGGGAAGTTATCTAGTTACTTCATGCAATGTAATAAATGCACAAGTGTCAATGTGCAAGGTGTCCACTTGTACAACTAGGTAGAGTGTTGGCCAAGGAACTTATCTTCCTATATAAAGGGCCATTTATAGAAGAGAGAACACATTACTGTAGGATATATAGTAGTGTAGTGTGTGTGAGATATAAGCTCAGAGCTCATTCATTGAGAAGTAGCTTGTATCATGGAGTGTTCATTTCCTCCATAGCCATTGTTGTACTCATTTCCATAATTTCTATTTATAGTATATTTTAGTCATCTTGCAAATTTAATTTCTTTCTTATTATTCTGCATCTTGCGAATGCTATCTCCCATTGCATGTTGTATCAAAAGCTAACAAGTAAAAAGCAAAATGTAGTACCACTTTCTTCCACAAAAGTAGAATATTATGTAGCAAGAGATGCTATATGTGAGGTACTATGGTTACAATACATTCTATCAAATATGAGGATCAAGAAATCCTACAGTATTAAATTGTGATAATCAATGAGTTCAAAAACTTATTAAAAATCATGTATTTCATGAAAGAAAAAACATATTGAAGCTAACTGTCACTTTATTTGAGATCGTGTTCAAGATCATCATATTCAAATAAAATATGTTCCTACCGAAGATCAACTTGTAGATATTTTACAAAGGTACTTGGATGAAAATAATTGATTTATTGTGTAACCATCTATGCACAACAAGAAGATCTACATGAATTAGGAAAAATGCAAGAGCCAAAAATCGCTACCGAAGTCAGAGCAAAAAGACCAAAGCAAATGAAAAAAATGGACCTTATACCAAATAATGTAATACAGGGGTGTGTTACATTATTTGGAACTTGTAACTATTTTGTAAATATGTGGAGTAAAAAGAGCTTTTAAATATGAGTCATTTAGAGTTTATCATTTAGTAATCATTAGGGGTTTCTCATTGTTAGGAGTCAATAAAATGCATTTCTCCTATGAGAAATATGGAGTCACATCTCTCAAATGTTTAAGAAGATGAATAGTTTGTTGAAGTTGAAATGTCAAGAGTCTTTGTAATGACTATATGTAGAGGAAGCATATGAGAGTTATGTAATACAAATTTTTAAAAATTCATTGGTATTAGAATATTAAGTGAAATCTATGAATATAGTAAGCTCTTTTATTGCTTGAATACTTGTAAATAATTGTGTGATATTAAGTTTGAGACCCTATGATAAAATAGCTTAATTGATAACACTACTTGGATGTTCTTTATTATATTGTTAATATTCTTCAGAACCTCATTTTGATAAGTTGATATGGAATTCCAAAAAGCTTAATCTACACTTGAAATATTTTAATGTCTCCGTAAAAAATTTCTCGCTGCATGGTCTTAAATAAAATGCATTTTCCCTCTAAAACCATGGGCCACCACCCATTATTTTATCCTTGATTTCCAAATTAGAAAAGATTATAAGAAAAATTTCTTTTGGAAGAAAAATCATGGAGTAATTTGCATCTAGTCCCCACTTTCACTTGATCCAATTTTAAATCATTCAAAAGCCTAGCCAATATTTATGGAACTTGCATATTAACCCTCTACTTTAAAGAAATACTATGTCATGCTTAACCATCTCATTCTTTATAATCACTTATGGTGTAAGATCTACTTGAATGGAGTTTGATGTGAAGTCAAACTTCCTCTTGTCCCTAACTAGGGCATCTAGACCTTCAATAAGCATCCTTACTTCTAGTTAGAACTTTTTAAAGATGACTTTCCTCTCATATTACTCAGCTTTCCCTTATAAGAATTGTTTTTTTAGTTTCCTTAAAGATTTGAAATAAGAAATGATGAGGCTTGCTCCTTAGCTTTTCCTCATAGGAATATTTTCTTTTTGAAATTTTTCAAAGATTTGAAATAAGGAAGTGTGTCATATTACTCAGCTTTTCCTTATAAGAATTGTTTTTTAGTTTCCTTAAAGATTTGAAATAAGAAATGATGAGGCTTGCTCCTTAGCTTTTCCTCATAGTAATATTTTCTTTTTGAATTTTTTCAAAGATTTGAAATGAGAAAGTGTGAGGTTTGATTCTTCCTCGCCCTTATTGCTTGCATTGGCAATATGTGCTAATTTTTTGAAACAAAAAAATATGAGGTTCGTTCCTTGCTCATACTTTAAATGTTAAAGGTTTAACTATGAGATTTGAACCTAGGTTTACGATGTGAAACTCTTCAGTCCCAACTAATTGTTCTAAATATTAGAAACAACCATTATTTTAGTAATTAATTAAAAAAACAAATTTGACTACTTCTCAGCATAAATATTGGAACTCCTTAATGTTAATAAGGATAAAAAATTGATCAAATAACATTAGTTCAATTGGTTAATTCCTCAACATTTTTTTTTTTATTTGATAGACGAAGGAGTTTTGAAAGGACCTCCAAACCTTTTTACAAACCGGAGCTAGTCACCAAAAAAGTGATAAAACACTTCAACCAAAAAATAAGCTACCGAGCGGTACTTACAATAGCAGAAAAATTTAAACATTAAGCATAGATTGCCACCCAGTCAAGATAGAATCTAGCACAATACCCGAAACAAGATCGCCAAACAATTTAAAACTTAAAAAATTAAATGGGCCAAGGATTGACAATTAATATCTAACAATCACCAAGACAATTTGGATCTAAAATTTTTTAAACGGGCTTCTCACCCAACCAAAAAGGATCCAAGCGCCAAAGAAGAAAAGCATTGTAGATACCTGTTTTGCACCCCAAAAACCGGTCCCTTCTAGAAGAGGAATTCTGGAAACAATAACCAACGATCTCGCAATCTAAATCTGAAACTATAACCAGTGATCCCGCAATCCGCCAACCCAAGGAAAATAGAGCCATCCCACCATCTAATAGATACAAGAGAAAACTACCCAAATCAAACCCATAATCAAATCTGCCCACCTAAAAAAAACTGTTGAATCCAGGTCCCAACTGAACATAACTCTGCCAACAACAAGGTGAGATCATAAAATTCCAAAAATATAGCCATGGAACCTTGGGATCAAACACAACCACAAGTGATGGAACTAGAGATAAAAACTCTGCAAACCATCGAATCTAACCAGAGTAACAGAGCAACTAGAGCCGACGCTAGCCTAGGGAAAAATAGTCATACATTACCGCAACAACAACAACCCAAAATCACCTCCAATGGGTTTGGGTCAGCGTTTGACCCTATCCCCTTTAGGGATCTCAGCCAAATTTTCAATGAAAAACCAAACCCATAAGAAAACAGAGCAATCTAACCAAGGATCCTCAATTGGCAACCAACCCTAGTAACATCATCACCCAACAACCAACCAAAGTAACACAAAGCCAGAGCCAACCAAGGGGTCAACAACCAAAACTTTTTGCAGTGATACAAACAACCCAAGATCACCCCCCACAGGTTTGGGTCGGTATTTGGCCCTATCCCCCTCAAGAACCTCGACCAGATATTCAATGGCAAACCGAACCCAAAAGAAATACGAAGCGAACCAACAAGACCCTCCAACCAACAAAAACCCTGGTCATAGAGTCATCCAACCAATGCAGAGCATAAAGACCATAACAAATAGCCAGGTCCAGTAGGGAAAATAGGAGGCCTCCTGCTCAGAGGGTTTCAAAGCATCGAAGTCAGAGTGGGAGGCCAACCTGAAGCCAATTGCTTGAATCTACCCAAACACCCCAACAACAAGGTGAAATAAAAAAAAAAACCCAAAAAGATAACCATGAAACCCTGGGATTAAACACAACCACCGGTACTGGAACTAGAGATAAAAACTCTGCAAACCACCGAAGCTAACTAGAGTAACAGAGCAACCAAATCCGATGATAGCCAAGAGAACAGTAGCCAGACATTACCGCAACAACAACAATTCAATATCACCCCAACGGGTTTGGGTCGGTGTTTGGCCCTATCCCCCTCAGGGACCTCAACCAGATTTTCAATGACAAACCGAACCCATAAGAAAATAGAGCAATCTAACCAAGGGCCCTCAACTAGCAACCAACCCTAGTAACATCGTCACCCAACAACCAACCAAAGTAACACAGAGCCAAAGCCAACCAAGGGGTCAACAACTAGAATTTTCCATAGCGATACAAACAACCCAAGATCACCCCCCGTAATTTTGGGTCGGCATTTGGCCTATCCCCTTTAGGAACCTCGACCAGATATTCAATGGCAAACGAACCCAAAATAAATACAAAGTGAACCAACAAGACTCCTCAACCAGGAAAAACCCTAGTCACAAAACCATCCAACCAACGCAGAGCATAAAGACCATAACAAACAACCAAGTCCAACAGGGAAAACGAAAGGCCTTCGCTCAAAGGATTTTAGAGCATCGGAACCAGAAAGAAAAACATCTCCTTAATTCCTCAACATTCCCAAGCTTTATTGTGACTACTATATAATGATGTAATAAAGACAATGCTTACTTCAATTCTATATAAACAATTGAAAAAATAAAGATAAAAGAATCTATATAAGGATCACTTTAAGGCTTATACTTTTAAATGACGCTTATATTTCTAAGCATCCTTTGAATATATATATAATTTTAATTGAAAGTCATGGTTATGAACATAAGTCTGAGATGAGTTCAGAATAAGAATATTCCTGCTATGTTGTTGGTATACTTGATTGTCCACTGCTCAATGGTCAGGTTCAATTTTGTCCACCCAAAAAACAGTTGTGGTAGACAAAACTTAATACATTGCCCCATCCAATACAATCATGGCACAAAAAATGATACACGTGAACATTGATAATTAGGAGAGACACCAAGGCATGCCCTTACAATGACCAAAATGCTATATTATACATTAAGCCTACCATTTATTGACAGCCATTGACGTCTATTTCTAGAGAACACTCCCAAGTTCTCGCCACGCCTACCATTTATTGACAGCCATTGACGTCTATTTCTAGAGAACACTCCCAAGTTCTCCGCACCTTTACACAAAGACAAAAATAAAGAGAAAACTTATCTATCACACGTTTTATTATTCCAAAGACAAAAATAAATAGAAAACTTATCTATCACACGCTTTATTATTCTATATATATATATCTATATATATTGGAGGAAAACATAGATGGGTAACAGAAATAGGCTGGGCTAAGCCTACTGAATCTGACAATGGCTTCCACTCTTAGCCAGCCTAGCTTGAGATGGACTTCACCAGGTTCGAACCTCTGCAATAGGAAATGCCTGGTTCCTTCAGTTCTGAAAAAAAGGATCTGCATTCATGGTTCCGGTAGCAAGATAGTGGGGAGAATCAGAACCACAGCTTCTGTGGGACAAACAGAGAAGAAGACGGATCAATACAACAGGGAAATGCAGCGCGAGATGAGAAACCCGTATGAATACCATCATGATCTGGGTTTGAACTCCTGATCTCATTCTTGCAGAATTTTGATATTTCTTGGTAACCACTTTAGGTTTGATTTGATAATCTGACCACCCATTTTACGTTTGATCTGATATTCTTAATGCCCATTTTATTTTTGATTTCATATTTTCAATACCCATCTGATGTTTGATTTGATAAGTCTGGGTACCAATTCATGTTTGATTTGATAAGTCTGGGTACCAATTCATGTTTGATTTGATACTCGTGATAACATTTATATGTCTGATACCCATTTTATGTTTGATTTGATTTTATTAATGCCCATTTTATGTTGGATTCAATATTCTGGTGCCCATTTCATTTTTTGACTCAACTTCTGTTAGGTCAAACTGGTCAGAGTTAATCTATTTAAATAGGATAATTTTTTTTTTTTGTTAATTTGTAGTGTGAATAAGTTTGGTTTAATTTTTTAATGATTCAAGATCTATTTTATAATTCCATGAGTCTGTCTGATTAAACTTAATATCATTGTGTGGTATGGTAAGCAAGTTAAAGGAAAAATGTGTCTGACTTATGTTTGATTCAATTTTTAAGGTTATTAATGGATTTTAGATTTATAGATACAATTTCAAGAAAAGATGTTTGATTGAATATTTGTTTATCCATTTTTATGATTGCTTGATTGATTTGATTTTTTATTTTTTATAATATGATTATGGATCATAATTTTTTTTTTAGGAATGCATTACACTAGGATCACGCCCAATTTGATTGTGGGGTCACAGCCTCAGAGTGTTGAGGATATTGACCTTCTCAAGGAGGATGGAGGGGTGACTGCAATCTTGAATTTACAACAGGATAAGGACATTGAGTATTGGGGGATTGATTTGAGTGCCATTCTTAAGCGATGTCAGGAGTTGGGTATTCGGCATATGAGGAGGCCTGTGAGTATTGATTTCTTCTACTGAGATACATGTTGTTCTCTGATCTGATTTAGAATATCTGAATTCATTGTTGCTGTGAAGATTTTATAGAATCATAGAATTTAGAAAGTTGTGATTATCAATGCTAAATAGAATTTTGAACATTTTGATTATGAATGCAAAAATAAGGATGTCTTCTGTATACAATTTAGATACCTCACCACAATTACATGCAAGAATCCGTGAGTCACCACAATTACATGCAAGAATCCATGAGTCCCTGCTTCCCCCCCAAAAAAAAATACTACAAAGTTTTTTATACAACGAAAAAAAACCATAAGTTTTTTATACAATTCATTCCTTTCTTAAAGGAACATATTTATAGCTTTTAATATTGAACCCATCAAATTCATCCCTTCTGGGAGAAGCTTGATATTGGATGGAGAAGTATATAATATTTATCTGCATATGTTTGTTGTTCTTTTGAACCCATCATCAAATACCTTTTTAACAGTTGTTGTGGAAATTCTATCAAACCTATTTATGCATATATTTTTTATTTAATTCTTTTCTACACATTGGCTGGTGTTTTGACCAGGCTATTGCTCATCAGGTTTGAACCTTGGCATAACATTAATAAGCACCTCTGACTCAAAGCTGCATCCAGCTCTAATGAACTCCTCCGTACCTATTTCATCCCACTGCCATTCAGCGTTGTATACTTGTCTCACAATGCACTAATGCTAGTCTACTGCGGAATGGATGCTCCATGACATGTCCAGAAATTACGGTGCAGGCATTTGAAATTTGTAGACGACAGTGGAATGGGGTTTTGTCTATTTATCTATCTATCCATGTAAAGGTCCTCTTCTCCATCCATGTATTTCCCCTGATCGTTGACTCTGGCCTGCTGGCATGTATTATCTATGTAATTTTGTATTTATATATATATATATATATATTACATATATAAAAATTATATATATTATATAATTTTTTTTAAATCTTAAATTTTTTAGAATTTTATCAGACCTGATACATAAAAAAAATTATGAACAGTTTGGTTTCAACTTTCAGTTATCTTACAGATACTTTAAAGGAGGTGTCATCAGTCATCATATAAATATGATTTTAATTATTAATAGAGGTTAAAAAAAAATCAAATCTTCTATCAAATAATAACAAGTATCAAAAATGTAGATTGTGGTGGAATCACAGTTCCACACATTACTCCTTTTAAATAAGTATCAACTGGAATATCTAACGGAAATAGACCATTCCCTTTTTCAATTAATTCTCTATAAATATAAATTAAAAAAAATTCTGCAGACAAGGTTTTTAACAATTTCACTACTCATAATAAAACCTAAATACCAAATTTTACATCTCCACGAATCCTAAAACTCAATACACCAGTTGTTTTTTAAATTATACATACAGTTATGGTACGATCTATGGTGATGAATTTAATTACTAAAGAACTATATTGTGGCTTTTTCTTTTACTAGGATGCATTAGTACAATTCTGGCAGCCAAGCATTATTCCAGGTACATGAAGATGTATCATCTCATCCATGTCCTTGGCAATCACTCCATTTTACAATTGGACAAACAATTAGACCATTGATCATTGATCAAAGTAAATTTCCTATGATAAAAGCCCAAGAAAACTTATGTATGCAGGTTTCTGTTTGGAACCAAGATTAGAACAGAACATTTTTTAAGGTCTCATTTGAAGATTTGAAACTAGAATGATGCGGTATGGGAATCACTGTGTGTTTTGACAGTGGTCTTCAGAATTGCATTGATTCCATTGTAATTTCTGAAAAATGTCTCAATTTATTCCATTAAATATTTTTTTTTGGCCAGAACTATGAAGGAGACCCTTGATGAGAAATCTGTAAACATTGTTTATAATTGTTTAATTTACTGGCGGAAACCTCTCTGGCAGGCAATGGTCTAGTGGTAGTACGAAGTGGTTGCCATGATGATTACTTGGGATGAACAGATACCCTTTGGGACATGCTTTCAAAACAGTATTCTGGGCTTGATAGTGCATTCCTCCTGTGCATTGAAAAGAGTGTGGGTATAAGAGTTCATCGGTTTAGAAAAGCTATCTCAAAGGCTAATTTCATATTTTCTAACTACAAACAAAATTTTACAACATTTCCTTATGATACTGGTCAGAAAATGGATTTGAACTTCCGTTGCTATGGTAGAAAGAAATGCCTTGTGCTTATTTTCTTTTAGCGGTTTGAAAGCATCAATTATGTGATTCATGGGGAAATGATGTGATAACAATTCATGCTTTGTTATATAACAAAATCTATAGCATGGTTAACATTTTACACAAGACAATATACTTATAGAATTATTGTTTTCTTATGATTATCAGAAACAAAAATATATCTCTTCAACTTAAACAACTAATGAATTAACTAGAGAAATGATTATCTTGCTAAAATCCTCTGTTTTAACTTTTGGTTAAGGACCTATATCAGCAATTACAAAGTTATGATTTTCAAGAGTTCCATTCTATTGTGGAAATCTATGTTTTTCTCAGCACCCATTTACTTGTCAACCACTCGGAACTGATTCCCCGCAATTGGATTTGCAGGCCCGGGACTTTGATCCAGATTCTTTGAGAAAAGAACTACCAAAAGCAGTTTCTTCTTTAGAGTGGGCAATTTCAAAAGGGGGCACCGTATATGTTCACTGCACAGCAGGCCTAGGAAGGGCACCAGCTGTTGCAATTGCTTATCTTTTCTGGTTTGGTGACATGGATGTAAGATTCACACCGACCATGTCTACGGTTTGGCTTATAATCCATAGTTTCCTTCGACCCTAATTTGAACTTTGCTTTATAATTTGTGCAGTTAAACACAGCATATAACATGGTAACATCAAAGAGACCCTGTGGACCAAAGAAGGATGCAATCAGAGCTGCCACATATGATCTTGCAAAAAACGACCCATGGAAGGAACCTTTTGAGAGCCTTTCTGATCATGCTTTCACAGGCGTTGCAGATTGGGAAAGGAAGCTGATTCAAGATAGAGTCCATGCTATTCGTGGTTGATTAGAATTTCATTGCTATTCGACATAAATTTTAGAGTGAGAGAAAATGGTAGCTTAAGATAAAATCATGCAAGCCCCATATTGTTCTAGTTAATTTTTTGGCCTAATTTTGTTATAGTAGCATTTTTAAATTATCCACCAGGTAACTCAAGGTACTTGTCTTCGTACCATACCCACATCTCTCGGGAAGATATATTTGATATAGATGTATCCTTCTTCCCGTATCTACATTACTCACAATGCCACTCTAAGCAACTATGAATTAACAGTAAACTTTGTCAGCAATTTTTTTTCTGCTATGCAGATTGAATTGGAGCAGAGTTGTAAGTAGGTGAAACCAAAGTTTAGATTTAGATCTGTCAATCATATTATCATTTCTGTATTCATGTCAAATGATGGGATTTCCAATCTGTATATGGCAAAGAGTTGGAAATCATATACACCTCTAGAATTATTTATTATCAATCAGTTTTACATCTTATAGTAATTTGGACATAAAATTGTCTACTATAAATTAAGAAATAAAATGCACAAGAGTTGTGCTTTTATTTGGATGATCTTTCTTTCTTTGAGAGTTATGGGCAAAAACAACACTCACATCTTAACTTTGTAATATAGTTCAAACGAAATGAAGCTTAAATTTTCCGAGCAAATATATAATGAAGAAGGGAAGAAAGCTTCCAGATTAATTTTTATCTTTGATTTTACAGTTGGAAGGGCCTAGTAAGACATCAGGAAAACTAAAATTAAGAATATCTCGTGTTAAAATCTTCTGGCAGTAGCATGTGATATTTTGATCTATTCAATGTTTCTAGCCCAAATTCTAAATGGGTCATATCAGACATATTTTATTTGTAACACTGAGTGACTATTGTAAAACCCATCAAATTTTAACCTTTAAAATTTTGTTTTATGGAAAGTTGGAGGCTCTAACATGGGGAGAGGATAGAGTTTCATAACAATAATTGAAATAATAAATATCTTATCAAATTGTATAACATGACGAGGGAAGGGAGGTATGAGGAATTAAACTAGGGTTCAATGTTTCTAGCCCAAATTTTAAATTAATCTTCATGGAAATGGGCCATATCAGAGATATTTTATTTGTAACATTGGGTGACTATTGTATAACCCATCAAATTTTAACCTTTAAAATTTTGTTTTATGGAAAGTTGGAGGCTCTAACATGGGGAGAGGATAGAGTTTCGTAACAATAATTGAAATAATAATTATCTTATCAAATTGTATAACATGACGAGGGAAGGGAGGTATGAGGAATTAAACTAGGGTTTCAATGTTTCTAGCCCAAATTTTAAATTAATCATGAAAATGGGTCATATTAGACATATTTTATTTGTAGCCCTGAGTGACTATTGTATAACCCATCAAATTTTAACCATTAACTTTTGTTTTATGGAAATTTGGAGGCTCTAACATGGGGAGAGGATAGAGTTTCATAACAATAATTGAAATAAAAAATATCATATCAAATTGTATAACATGACGAGGGAAGGGAGGTTTGAGGAATCAAACTAGGGTTTCAAAGGCTAGGGTAGAGGCTTGGAGAACATTTTCATACAAAAAACACCATCAGAGAGGATCAATCTTGCTGGAGGGTCTTTCAATAGTACGGATCACGACCAAGAATGAGCGACATAGGTACTTCAATACCAAATCCTCCAAAACAAGGAATCTCATACCAGGAGAAGCTATGTGGTACCCAAGATAGCTTCAATGATTGTCAAACACAGGCAAGGACAATCATAAACACCATGGGGAAGCAACAAAAGGAGGATTCTCTACCAGGAAGGGTGAATGGATGTTTACCACAAGCAAAGGAAATACCAGTATTGGAAATAATTGAGGACTGGATAGTTGAGGATATAGTTTATAAGACAAAACACAATCTGATAGGCAAATTCGTGGGTTTCAGACCGTCTGTGCACTTCCTTCACACGTGGATAAAGAAACAATGGCATCTGGAAGGAGAATATGAAATTCTAACTCTCCCAAATGGGTATTTTTTTTGTAGAGTTCACATCAGTGGCAAACTGACAAAATGTATTTGAGGGAGGGCCGTATCATCACGGGCCAATGGGACTATTCCTACAACCATGGAAGAAGGAGTTCGACCTGAGGGTGGAACTGACTACGGTACCAATATGGGTAAGATTATTTGTCCTTCCCCTTGAATTTTGGAAAGAAGAGGTACTCAAGGCAATAGGCAACTTACTAGGTCATTATCAAGGTAGATCAAGAGAATCAATTTTAGGAGGATCAACAATGTTTGCTAGGGTTTGTGTGGAAATGGACCTCAGTAAATCTCTCCCAACAGAGATAGACCTAAATATAGGATATTTTGTCTGGTGCCAACAATTGGATTATAAGCCTATTCCATTCAGATGTCGGGTATGCCATGCTCATGGACATCTAGCTAGAATGTGTTCAATAGTTAAGGATCATCAATTTGAACAAGAGGGTACGAGAAAATATTAACATGGCAGGTCAATCTCCTCAGCAAAAGGTAGATCAGAAGGAAGGGAAAGGCCCAACAGACTTTGAGGGCTTCCAAAAAGTAATTAGAAGGTCAAACAAAAGAAATCAACATAGTAACTAGAGACAAGGAGAAAAAGCAATAAGAAAAAAGAATAGATATGAGATATTCAAACAATTGGGAAGCTTAGAAACAAAAGGGGATTTTCAAATGGAAGGATTAGAGGAGGATACCCAACAAGTCACACCGATAGATCAGGAACAATACTCCAGTCTAGTGTCACAGAACAAGCAAGGAGCAAAACCAGACACAACCTCTCATGGAAGAGGAGATTCAGCCCGGGAGGGAGACCAGAGGAGGGGAAATAGAGCAGGGGATAGTTTTAACTTAGGAAATAGAGATGAAAGAAGGAAATAAGAACAAAGACAACCCTACTTTAGGGATTCATCAAGTGGAGAAGAAACAAAAATAGAACCAATCTGTAAGGAGGAAGTCAAACAAGGAAAAGATAGAGGAACAGGGAAGAGATTTGAGCCAAAATGGAAAGGTAAAATCGATGGCTGATTTTTTCTCTCCTAATTCTCAATGATATTAATTACTTGGAATGTGAGGGGTTTAGGCAGTTGCCCCAAACAAAATGCAATCAAAAACATTATCATAGATATGAGTCCAGATATAGTTTTGTTACAGGAAACCAAAATGCAAGAAGAAGACTTACAAAAATATATAGAAGGATATGGCAAAAAGGAGATATCCTTACTCAATATGCATAGGGGAAATCAGGTGGATTGGCCACTATGTGGAATCACCAACTGTTCCTAGCTATATGGGGACCTCTACAAGAGGGGTGTTGATGGTCCGGTTACAAAATAGGGAAAGTGAGAAAATTTGGACTATAGTTAATTTTTATGGAGCATAGACAGTCAAAGCACAAAGGGATCAATGGGCAGCCATCCAGATTTTCAAAGACAACTACTCGGAGGACCAATGGATTGTTGTAGGAGACTTCAATGCCAAGCTTATAATAAAGGAACAACAAGGAGGCGGATCCATGTTGGAGGAAAAATATAGTTTTTTTTCATCAATACCATGTCAAGCGAATCTATTAGATATCCCAACTATGGATAGCTTTATGACCTAGAAAAATATAAGAAAGGAAGGGGAGACAATCAAATCTTGCTTGGATCATTTCTTTATGGGAGAGGAACTATACCTGCATACCAAGCATCAATCGAGGGTCATAGATAGGCTTTATTTAGATCATTTTCCAATAAGCCTTACCATAGAAGAAAATAGTCATAAAGTAGCAAGAAATTTTACATTTGACCTATGATGGCTAAAAGATGAGGAGTTGGGGGACCACATAAAGGAGTGGTGGAAATTAGGGAAACCAATATTTGGGAGAACCCAATTCAAACTTCACAAACAACTGAAATATGTTAGGACCCAACTAAAGGAGTGGAGTAAACACAAGAAGGAACTCACTAGAATCCAAAAGAATGAAATCAAGGATCGGAAAGAGAAGATTGCTCAGGAGATAAGACAAAGAACTATTATGGAATATCTATTGCAACGTGAGGCAAAAATTATTAGGAGAGAGGAAGCTTTGGAGGAACAAGAAGAGATCTATTGGAGGCAAAGAGCCAGAGTTACATGGTTAAAGGAGGGAGATCAAAACACAACTTTCTTTCATAAGATAGCAACAACTAGAAGACAACAAAATATAATTACAGTTCTTATAGATATGATGGGTCATGTAAAAACCAGTGCAAGTGAAATGATAACTATAGCAAATCATTAATTCCATACTCTTTTTAGTAGCAATGAAAATGTGAATGCAATATGACAATAGAAGATACTAGAGGTAATTCTCCAATTAGTCATACTAGAACATAATGAATTATTAATGGAGGAAATTTCTTTGGAAGAAACATCACAAATCAGATAAAAAATGCAAACATGAAAGACTCCAGGACCAGATGGATTCCCCATTGAATTTTATCAATTTCTTTGGAAAATTGTGGGCCAAGTAGTGGTGGAGGCACTAGAGGAAATTAGATAGAGTAAGAAAATGTTAAAAGCCTTGAATCATACTTTTATCACTTTAATTCCTAAGGGTCCACCTAGTGAGATAATTGATAATTATAGGCCTATTTCATTTTGTAATATAGTTTACAAGATATTAACAAAGCTTATGGTAGAGAGGTTAAAACCTTTTTTACCAAATCTAATTTCAAGTGAGCAAGGTGGTTTTGTTGAAGGCAAACAAATTCTAGATGGAATAGTAGTGGCATAGGAAGTGATACACACAATATCCAAGCAAAAGGACCTAGGTATGTTTATTAAATTAGATCTTTCTAAATCCTATGATAGAGTAGACTGGTCTTTTTTGCAAAGGATTTTAGAAAAAATGGGCTTTGTAGAGGAGTGGAGAGATTGGGTAAAATCTTATACACATACCACATCATTCTCAGTTCTGGTAAATGGTAGTCCCTCTCCCATGTTCACAGTAGGAATGGGATTGAGGCAAGGGGACCCTCTTTCCCCTTACCTTTTTATTCGTTATGCAGAGGGTCTAGGGAGATTGTTAAAAAAAGGGAGACAAGAGGGGAGGCTAAGGGATCTGAAAATCAATTCTCAAATTGAGATAAATCACCTCCAATTTGTGGATGATACAACTCTTATTAGTCAAGTCAATCTCCTAGTAGCAAGAAACATAAAAGAAATTTTAGATGGGTATACTCAAGCTACAGGGAAAACTTTTAATGGAAAAAAATTTCAAATAGTTTTTTCAATACAACAAAGAGGGTGAGAGACAAAATTATAAAATTGTTGAACTTCATGGAAACTCCTTTACCCATACAGTATTTAGGAGTACCTCTATCTACAAAGAAAACAAAAAGCAAGGAGTGGAAAGGGTTGATTGACAAACTTCAATCTAAGTTGAGCAATTGGACACACAAATGGCTAAGCTTGGGAGGAAGGCTTACAATTATTAAATTTGTGCTACAATCTCTCCCAATTTATAAAATTTCCATGCTTTAGGCTCCAAATAAAATTTTGAAAGATATTGATAAATAGAAGAAATTTTTTGTGGTCAAGTGAAAGGGAAGAACAAAAAATAACACTAGTTGGGTGGGAAAAGATATGTCAACCAAAAAAACAAGGAGGATTGGGGATAAGATCAGCAAGGCACTAGTAGGAAAGTTATATTGGCGATGGATTACAGCTACTGGGGGCTTATGGAGTAGACTATTACAAGATAAATATTATCCAGAAGTGGTTGAGAAAGACACCAAGACACAAAGTGGAAGGAGAGGGATCTATAGTTTGGAGAACAATGGAAGCAGGCCAGGAGTTAATAAATCCATACCTATATTATCAGTTAGGGGCTGGTAAGAAAGCCCTATTTTGGAAGGATTCATGAAATCAATCTCAACCAATTATTCAGACATTCCTAGATATGAAGAGTTGGAAAGTAGAGCTAAATGGCAGGGTGGTGAAAAACCTCTTCCTATATAAAATCATGGAATCAACATGTGTCAGACTTACTACAATAGAAACATCCCTGAGAATGGCTAGTGAGGGGGACAAAGGAACTAACCGAAATACTATGGAGATATCTCCAAAGACACCCAATTCAGGATGGTTGTATAAGGGATATGCTTGGATGGGTAGGAAGCAAGTTGAGAATCTGTAAGGCAAAGGAAGGATAGAAGGTAGTTTGAGGATATGAGAATACCCCAACACCACTTCAATGGATATTTGTCTAGAAAAATAAAGGGTGACCGAAAATTAACATTTTCTCATGGTTGATTAACCAAAAAAAGTGCTTGATATTTGATAATCTAAAAAAAAAAGGTTTCTACGGGCCTTCCAAATGTGTTATGTGTGGAAAAGTAGAGGAGACCTTGAATAACCTCTTTTTTGGGTGTTCTTTTTCTAAATACATATGGATCAGTTGGTGGAAGTAGATGAGACAACATTGGGAAATTTTTGAGAGCTAGGAAATTTTTTATGAGAAACGGAAATAGTTCAACTTTAAGACTAAAACAATGAAAATGGCATGGAAGTTGAGGCCTAGCTTCTTACAGTGGAAAATATGGCTAGAACAAAATGCACACATATTTAAATCAGAGCAGAGAACAAGGAAGCAAGTACGAGAGACGATTATGAGTAAGGTAATGGAAACACTTTCTATTAGATTACAGGAGGAAACAAACATAGAAATGGAGGAAGTGACTATTTTATGGAGCTTTGGAATAGATGTAAAAGAAAAATAATTAAGGGTTGGATGCGTAGGTGAGATCTCAAATAACATAGAGTGGAGACCTCCCAAAGAGTGGGTGAAGGCAAACACAGATGGGGCTTCTACTATAAACCCTGGAAAATATGGTTTTGGTAAGATCATATGAAATTAGAAAGGAGAATAGGTGTATTGGAGAGCATAAGATATGGGAGAGACAACAAATAATGAAGCATAAGGACATACGATCTTGTCAACATCAATGATAGCTACAAATTTATATTTACATAAGCTATGGATAGAGACATACTCTTAGATATGGGCTGGAATCTTGGATCCTATAAGATCCTTTCATGTGCTAGGAATTGGCAAGACAAGGAAGGTGGAAGCAGTTCAAAATATTTGGAAGATTTTTCAGGATGTTAGTATTACACATATCAAGCGAGAGGGAAATAGAGTCGCAAATTATTTAGCAAAATGAGGACAAGAGATGGAGGACGGGCAATATGTGGATTCTTATATGGAAGATTCGATAAAATGGTACTAAAGAACCCAAGGGATGTGATATATGGTACAAATAGATAACATGATAGGAAGAGTAACTAGTGATTCTAATGATTCTATCACAGTTAGGCCACGAAGTGAAACAACATGAAGATAAAGGGATGAGTAATATTTGAGCTAGGAGGGATTGGAGGAGAATTTTTTTCTCCTATATTTCCTGTCAAGCTCATTTTTTTTTTGATAAGTAATAATGTATTTACAATGGGTTTCTTTTGAAGGATCCCAAAACCTTAGTTACATAGGTGTACGTGGCTGAATTTGTGATTAAAAACCGGGGTTGCGCCCATGGGCAACAAACCAGGGCCCAAGGCCTTGGTGCCTTCAAAAAAGATAGATCAACTATGACCAGCAAAACAAAATTTGTCCTAAGGCCTCCAAAACATGAGAAAACCACAAAACAACAAAGCCAATAACACAAAAAACTACTTGTCATCGCTCTGGGTAGCCCTGCAGCTGGGCCTGGCCTGGACGGGGCCCGACCTGACAGATCATCTCCTCTCTCTATCATTGACATCGCCCAACCTGCGGTGGAGTTCGGCCAAGGCATTGGTCGCAGAGGAAGCCGCTTTGGAAGAAAGCAGTCAAGGAGCCAATCGTAATGTCGAGGAGGGCTCTGGTCGCCAAGTTCTACATCTTGCTACCAAAGTCAGAGCTGACTTCGGTGGCCTCTAGGGCCTCCACATTGGCTTTCTTGGAACTTCCAGCAGCCCTATCATTGCCTGGGGCTGGGCCTTTGCGGATTGAGCTTGCACCAAGAGTCGAGGCCCCGCCTGGGCCCTGAGCCAGGGTTCTAGACTTTCGGGTGGGTCTGCGCCATTTCGGGGAAGGGGAGGCTTCGGGGGATGGGGTGTTCTTGGATTTGGATGCTGCAGGGGAAGCACCGAGGGAGCCAGCTACTTCAGGGGGGAATAGAGGACAGGGGAGGAATGCAGTGAAGCTACGGTTGATTAGTTAGGGTGTTCCTATATAGGACAGCCATGAGCCCTTTGTGGGAGGGCCAGGAATGGTTCCTGTGAGCCTGATCGATGGTGAGGCTCAGGGAGTAAAGGAGAAACTAGGGGGTTCTTACCAACGTGGCTCCACGAAGGTGGTTATATAATCTAAGGTGGAAGCTGAAAAGCTGCTAGTCTGGGTCATCGCAGGTGATGTATTGCATCACAGGGACGATGTCCTTATCGAAGGGAGGCAGGAGATCAGCATGAAAGAGGTTGGCCTTGTCCCACTGCTGCTCTGAGAACTGAGATAGCTCCTCCTCCCAATTGTGCTTGTCCCACCGGATGAATCTGACTTTCTCCTCATGATGCAAACCTGTCACCTCCATTAGAAACTCTTTGGTCACTTTGAAATGTAGCCCCTTCACTTTGACCTCTCCATCTTTCCAGGTGTCCAGAAATCCTTGAGTAATATCTTCGTCGGACCCTACGAATTTGATGAAGAAAGGGGTGTATTTCTTGGCATTGGAAAATAGCCTAGCAGACTCACTCATATCAAGAGTGGAGGGCTCGAGGAAGAAGGCCTTGGTAGCCATGGGCAATGAACTGGTAGTCCAGGGGTAGGGAAACCAGGGGCGACCTGACCAGAGACGTGGGGACAAGGGGAGGGGGAATCATACAAGAATGTGAGAGAGCTCTACGCGCGATAGGTTTAAAACTTGCAGGGGGGAGCAGAGGAAGGGAAGGGCCACCGACATTAGGAAGGAGCGCTTGGGCCGAGGGGCGACATGAGCTAGGAGGAGCTAAGGGGGTGTGGCTGGCGGTTGCCATGTGGGGCAGGGGAGGGGGGCCAATGCCTGCGCTCCAGATGGCACAATCTGAGCGAGGGAGTAGCTTAGGGAGACCTCACGGGATAGAGATATGAGTGAGCTAACTCGACATGGGAATCCGACAACGCAGCATCCAGGGCAGGAAAGTCAGAGTGGGAAGCCACGTGCTCTGACTTGGACTTGCTAAGATTTCCAGTGGGGCTACGTTTATCCACTAATAGTCTGACAAGGCTGCTAACACTTGGCACCACATGGGATAGCTTGGTCGGATTGCCCAGCTCTCAAGCGGGAGGGGCATAGGGGCCAATCGTCATGATGAAGTAGGGGGGAGAGTCCCTTGACCACTAGGGGGTGCAACAGTGCATCTTCGGGGCCTCGACTCGGGGTGGGCTAAGCGCTTGGCCCCTCATCGATGCTAGAATTGTCTTGAGATACTATCTAAACCAGAGCTTCAGGGAAGTTCATGGTATAGGTAGTGAAATCTTCTACTGTGGTGGCTTGGTTGGCCATGAAATCAGATGCCCTATTGCCTTATCTGTACACATGCTAAAAGGTGTGGTAAGGGAGTCCTTGGAGGATGGTGAGAACTTCCTGAATGGAGTTGTGGATGCACCAAGAGTTGTTTCCTGGGCTACGGGCGACTTTGATTATGACTTGGGAATCACCCTCGATGATGAATTTTGAGGATGATTCCTTGAGGACGATCAACCAGTTGAGGAGAGTTGATGCTTTAGTGAAGTTGTTGGTCTGAATGCCAAGCAGAGTGGCGTACACCAGGATCAGGGCCCCGTGATTGTCACAGATGACCCCGCCCGCACCAGAGGGCTCGAGATTTCCTTTAGAAGCTCCATTGAAGTTAAGTTTGACCCCTCTGGGGGGGGCAGTCCACCTTATCATAGAACGATGGGAGGGGGCGAGGGGGAAGCTAAACTCCAAGGGAGGATAGGAGGGTGGACTCACCTAGCCATCGAGGCACCTCGATCAGAGGGATGGAGCTTGGTCGCTACCCACTAGGGGGAGCGGGCTGGGGAGGAGAAGGCTCTGCTGTTGTGCTCAAGCCATAGCTACAAAAGCAAGTGAGGAAGGCAGGAGCCCTAGAGGAATCAGATGAAGGGGTGGGTGAAGGGGTTGGGCCACTGAGACAGGAGGTTCGAGATGGAATTGGGGGCCACCCATTGAATAGAAAATTGGGAAAGGATGAGTCCCAGGACTTCAGAAGAGAAGGGGCATTTGAGAAAGAGGTGATTAGTGGACTCCCAACCAACACAACAAAGGAAGCATCTGTTCGAGATCTAGAAGTCCCTCCTGATTAGGTTCTCAATGGTCAGGATCTTATTTTGGATGACTGCCCAAACGAAGTGGCTGATTTTTAGGATCAGCTTCTTGGCCCATACCTGATGGGCTGGGAATGGGGCCTCGTCAGGGACTCTTTGGAGGTTGTAGGTAGATTTAATAAAAAATACGCCATTGGGAGTGCCATGCCAAACACATCTGTAGTTCCCTCTGGAAGACAGGATAACTTCACCTTAAGGAGGCGCTAGAGCTTGGAATCTTGGATCGGGTGCCTAGGATTCAGGATGGGTTTCCAAGTTACCCGACCCTGGTTCTGGGAGAGATAGGCCGACACTTTGGGCCCTATGTCCACTAGGCCCGATTTGAGGATGAGGAGATCATTGTCAATAGTCAAGGCCTCATCTTGGATCCATCTGTCTTCCCAGAAGTCGATCTTGGTTTCATCCCCGAGGATCCATCTGGTCCCTTTCTGAATGATGTCTTTGGTGGAAATCAGGGATTTCCAGAAGGCTGATCCATCTCTAGGGTGGTACTCACTGAGGAAGGGGTGGAGGTGGTAGTATTTCTTGAGCACGATACTGACCCACTTGTCAGGGGCGTTGGTGAACATCTTCCATGCATGCTTGGACAAGAGGGCCTTGTTCATGAGGGTCACCTGCCTGAGCCCGATCCCTCCCTCACCTTTGGGGAAGCAGACCAGGTGCCAAGAAACTAGGGGAATCCTCTTCGTATCTTCGCTGCCCGACCATAGAAAGCATTTTTGTATTTGTTCAATGTGAGCTGCAATGGAGGCTAGGATTCTAAAGACCGACATGAAATATACCGAAATGCTTTGAAGTACTGTCGATAGGAGGGTGGCTATGCCAGCCTGAGAGAGGAGGTGGCCTTTCCAGGGGACCAGCTTCCTCTAGATTCGATCCATCATCCTGCTCTACAAGGCCTTGGAGGATGCACCTATAAACAAGGGAAACCCGAGGTAAGAGGATGGAATGGAATCAGGGGTACAACCCAGAATCCACCCAATTCTGATTTGCCTAGCTAGAGGGGTGTGGATGAAGAAGATTTTGCTTTTTTGGAGGTTAATTTTTTTCTCGATCGTCTCCTCGTACAGTTTCAAGATGTGCTTGAGGGATCGAAGCTGAAGTGGTGAGGATGGTATCATCCATGAACTACTGATGGGACATAGGGGGTAGGCCCGATGTAGGCCTGATGCATGAAATGAGTTCTTGGGAAACAAAACTCGAGATGGTTCATCCCAAGGCCTCGACCAGGATGATGAAGAGGATTGGGGACAGGGGGTCACCTTGGTGAAGGCCTCTAGAACTGGGGAAGAATCGGACGAGGGATCCGTTGATGAGGATAGAGAACCAAGGGTAGGACACACAGTTGCTGATGAGCCTGACCCAGGAGGGGTGGAACCCAAACTTGAGAAGGACCTTGGAAAGGAACTCCTAGTCAACTCTATCAAAGGCCTTGTTCATGTCCAGCTTGAGTAGAAATGAGGCCTTTTTGGAAAGGAAGGCCGAGTGAATGGCCTCATGCATGATGATAACTCCGTCTGTGATCAGTCTGCCTTTGACCAAGCTCCTCTAACAGGGAGAAATGATCAGGGGAAGAATATACTTGATGCGGGAGGCCATGGATTTGATTAGGATTTTGTATAAGACATTGTACAAGATGATGGGGCAAAAATCAAATAGGGATCTGGCTGCCTGAGACTTAGGGATCAGGGCAATGAAGGTGGAGTTTATACCTCTGGGGATGGAGCTGGCAGTCTAAAGGTCTTGGATGGTTGTGCACACTTCTTGACCAACAATGTCCCAAAAATATTGGAAGAAATGTGGGGAAACCCATCCGGGCCTGGGGCCGCATTGCCCTTCATGGAAAACATTGCAACATGGATTTCAGAGTCAGACAGGGGCTACAGGAGCATCTCATTTACCATGGCAAAAATTGAAGTTGGGATATGTTCTAGAAGGGAGTCTGCTGCTTCTGGGGACATGGGAGGATGACACCAAGGAGCTCCTGGAAGAAGTTGGTGTCTTCATTCTGAATGTCCTCTTCGTCCTTGATAATTTTGTCGTCACTGCTCACCAACTCGTCAATTCTGTTAGAGCCCCTATTTTTGAGAGTCGACGTGTGGAAAAACTTAGTATTAGAATCACCATCTTGGAGCCATAGGGCTCTCAACTTCTATCTCCAAAAAATTTCTTCCTTGGCCAAGATGTTATGGTACTCACTAAGGGCTAAGCGTTCCTCTTTCCTAATCCCCGGGTCTTGGGAGCCCGCTTGGAACCTGAGCTCGAGGTATTTGAGTTTTTTCTTAACTACTACTTTATTCTTGAAGATGTCACCAAACACCTCTCTATTCCATACCTTGAGTTGCTATTTGAGGCATCTTAGTTTGTGGTATACTTGCTTAGTGAGGCGCCTAGGGACTAGGGAAGCCCACCAACAGCCAACCTGGGCCCTAAAATTGGGATGATGCAGCCACATGGACTCGAACCAGAAGGGTCACTTGCGAGAGGAGCGATGGTTAGTTTTGAGGAGGAGGGGGCTATGGTTAGACCCAATTTTAGGGAGGGCCAGTAGGGTTGCATTAGCAAACAGGGGAATGGCTTCCTTAGAGAGGAACATTCTATCCAAATTGACCTGGATATGGCTTAGTCCTGCTCTTCTATTTGACTAGGTGAACCTGGATCTTTTCAGGATGACGTCCATGAGCTCATTGAGGTCGGTGAAGGCTCCAAAGTCCTCCATGCTTTTTCTTGAAGCTGCTGAGCCCCCACTTTTGTCAAAAAGGAAAAATGGACTATTGAAGTCCCCTGCCAGAATCCAAGGAAGGGGGGCAAAGGCTTCTCTCATCGAGTTGATTTCCTTCCATAAGGCAACTTTATCAACTGGGTTGTTAGGAGCATAGACGTTAGACAAGATCCATGAACACCTTGAATTCACACAATGGACCAGAATATTGATTATTCTGGGAGAAGATGATATGAGCCTCCTATCGTAATACCAAGGATCCCACATGCACAACAGGCCCCCGACTATGCCAGTCGTAGGGGTAGACAAGGACTCGTAGTTGCGCCAAGTATCTTGGGCGACCCTCTAGGCAGCTTCTTTGTCTATTTTGGTCTCTTGGAGGAGGAGGAAGGATGGACGGTGATCCTTGTGAAGTTGTTTGAGTATCCTTTTCTTGGGGGCACCATTGAGCCCCCTAACATTCTAGGTTATGAGCTTCATTTGACACCCTTGAGGGGTCACTTGCCCCCCTTCCCGAGCTGAGTAGGGGGTTTGGGTCGAAGGGCGTATGATTTGGAGAGGCTCACAACAATGCCAAAGAGGGTTTCCTGGGAGCCATTGGCTATGTCATCTTTAGTGATCCTACTTAAGGTCATCTTGGGGCTGATTTCATCGGGTCCAGATGGAGAACTGCCCTTAACCTCTTCGTCAAACCTCTCAAAACTACATTATGATGGGGGGAGGCCAGCAGAGACCACCGAGAGGGGTGGGAGGGGGTCGAGGGGGGGATAGCGAGGGTGGGGGGGAGGAGGAAACCCTGATAGAGGAATATAGGAAGGTGGGAGCCGACGGGGAAGAGAGCCTGGGTGGCTCACAGGGCTAGGAGAGGGCATAAATAGGGGCTTGCAGGGAGGGGTTTGCATCGAGTGAGGGGGGAAAGCCTGGGATCAGGGCCCCAGAAGAAGACCCAGGGAAGGGTGCAAGGGAAGGGGAAACCTGGGAAAGACCATCCTTCGGGCCAAGGCCCACTTGGGATTCCTTTAGGACAGAAGGGGGAGCCTCATTGGTGGTCCAAGCTTGGGATCTATGGTTGTCATGATGGGGCCCTCAGGAGGGAGCCCGATCTAGTCGGGAAGGGAGTTTGGGGAGAGGGCCATCAGCCTTCTTGGATACAAGGCATTGATGGGGAAGGTGTCCCTGAGTGCAGCAGAGAGGGCATAAGGCAGGCTTGTTTTCATAGATTAGAGTTTGGCACCAAAAGAAGGACCCAGAGGAGATGGTCATAGAAGAGGGGAGTTCAGATTCTAGATTTTCATTGATGCAAAATCTGGCATGGACCATTCAGGATCCTGCCTTGGTAGCTGGTTCGAAGACCACCATCTCCTTGACTGACTGGGAAATAAGCTTGAGGACATCTTCATTCCACAAGTGTAAGGGAAGCTCAGGGAGATGAACCCAGATTAGGGTAAAAGTTGATGCTTTGGGTGTTAGGGTGGAAGTCGACTCCATATCGCCTGAGGAAGAGGCTTTTGCGTCCCAAAAACTAGGGTCCGCTCGACAGGATATTTTTAGTGTCATCACTGTTATTTAATTTGATGATGAATAATCCCTTGGTAGGGGCCACCATCTGAATATGTCCAAAAAATTTCCATTTGGAAGCCGCCCATCTGTGGATGGTCTCCATGTCTGGTCACCCTCCTAGGAACTTCTCAACCAAGGAGGTAGAGGATCCAATGAAAAATGAGGAGTAGACCTCCTCTTGAATAGAAATGTGGGTGCCCTAGAGGGAAAGCCCTAAACCCAGGGCCTGAGGTTGGGCCCTGGTGCCAGCCAAGATTTGTTGATAGGAGGGTTTGGGCCCGCTCGGGGCAGAACCCTACCCAAGATCTGGAGACTTTCTACCTAGGCATGCACTTGCATCGAGGTAGGGAAGAGGTCATGGGCCCAATATGTTGTCCCCACCCTGGACACCATTCTACTCAGCATCTAAGCCCTCCTCTAGGCCCGCCAAGGGCCTTGCGGGCTCGAGTCCGGGTCTCAACGTGCCTGACCCCGATCCTGATCCAGCGCTCACCCTGGAACTTGACCCAGCAGCTGAACCTATTCCCAGTCCCGCTCTCGCTCCCGCTCCCATTCCTGCTCCAGATCTCGCCATTACTTTGTCACTTTTTGATTATAATGATTCTACAACATATATCATTTAATTCAACGGGAGAGAATTTCAAGAAAAAAAAAATTATTTGAATCTTGTCAAGCTCATTTTACTTTGTAATACAGTTTCTATAAATATAATATATTTTTCATTTTTCAAAAACATGGGGAGAGGATAGAAATAATAAAAATTTAGGAAAATTTTATTTATCATGTTATCATATTATACATTATTTTGTTAGTACATAGTGGTATTATTATAACTTGACATATTGTTAGATCTCGTTAAAAGTCAAGGACTGTAACAAGTTAAACTAACTCCATTTGATGCAAAGATTTAAACATTTGAAATTGTTTTTAATGTACCTTAGGTTACCTCAATATTTAAGGATAATATCTTATTAACTCAATAAATTTTTGAAGATCTTTTTGTAATTTTATTGTATAATATATTGGAAATTTTTTTATAATATAATATTTCTTTATGCTATCAAATGGAGCTTAATTGGTTAGATTCTTCAACTTTCAAGGAGAATACTAAGGTTAAAATTTTATCAAGCGATACATGCATAGTTTTCAAACTTAGTTGTAATACCACGTTGTCATGATGTAATAAAGGTGAGGCCCATTTAAATCCAATATAACTTATAAAAAAACAATCTTTGTGCTATTAAATAGTATAAGGTAAACCAATTAAATTTCTTGAGTATTAAAGAGAGTTTTGGATCTAAAAGGTGATCATAGAGAATATTTAAGGAGTAGTTTTCCTAAAATACTTATCATAAAAGGGAAACATTCAAGTATTCATGGGCAACCTATAGTCAAGAAAAGGTTAAGGGTGTATAGAAAATTGATATTTTAAATAACAATATTTATGGCTTCTTTTTATAGTGTTATTGTAGACTTGTCATGGGAGACCAAGGATCTGTAAGACTAAATATTGCATGGGGAGGGTCTACTCTCAATTTTGAAGTTCTTGTTTGAGTTTTATGGGTTATTTGGACAAACACTTAAGTTTGTTTTAAAATGAAGTGTTAAGACAAGAAATCTCTTTGAACTAATAATGCATAAAACAAGATCTAGCATAGAAATACCTTTATATTTTAATGAAAACTATTCCTAAGTTTCAAGAAGATAATTTTTTTTTCTTTTGGACAAGGGTCCAAGGGAATATGCAACTTAAAAAATTAGTCTACATGCAATTCAATTTTTTATGCCTAAGTTAATAGAGGAGATGAAGAAAAAAAAATTATTAATTTAAAATTATTTGACTTCCTCCTTTTCTTTTATGTTTCTTAAACTAAGGAAAAATGAAAACTAACTAAAATATTCTTTGATTTTACTTCTTAGGTGTCGCCTATAATAGAACAAAAAAATACAGTAGACCACAAACAAAGCTAACTACTAAAAAGAAACTATAAAAACTACTAAGAAAGTTACCTCGACCAATGTTTGAAGTGGAAATGCATCTTGAGTTTCCTAACCCACATTTTTGTAGTATCGTTTCTTCTAGAAGCAACCTATGATTCTACAATACCTACAAAACAGAAAAGAAACTTGGCAAAGTGACTAGTTTTTTTGGGGGTTTGCTATGTATGGGGGAATAGAAAACTTCCTTTCTAAGTAGTTAGACCTGACCAAAGGTGCATGAAAAGAAATAAACAAGAGCAATATGATTAAATCAAGGCTAGAAAGGAATGATAAGGTGAAGGAGGCACCTTCTAGAGAAATAATATTGCCTAAAATAGGACAAAAATGTACCAAAGTATGATAAAAATGTGACTAAATCTTGGGTGAAAAAATAGGGTTTTGGCCCTAACCCTTTTACAAGAGAGGCCTGATCATATTAAAAAATAAAAACCATAGGCCAAAAAAAGAGATCCTAGAAAAAATCAGACACCTTTCCTCCTCGGAAATATTATGCTAAAGAAACACTATCAAAAGAAACAAATTACAAAGATACTACCTAGATGGACTGGACTCAGATTAAGCATTGTCTTTCAGCTCAATGTCCTTGATAGAAATTGACAACCCACTTCATTCAATTTCTAATATTATTCATTCTAATAGGCTGACCTTCAACCTCTAATGCAACTATTCTTTGTAATGGTAGTGGAAAGTTATCATCCCAAATTCTAATTTGACTACTATCCACCCCCATATTGGCCATAACACTAGCAACATGATTACCTTCTCTATAGATATAATCGATTACAACATCACTCATATATTTTAGGATCCTTAAAGTGTCCTTTATAATGTTAAGTATACATTTATTCTTTGTTTCTCTTGAATTCAAATATCTAATAATGTTTAGAGAATCCCCTTAAACCATAACTTTTATACCTCTATCATATAATTGTTGAACTCCTACACAAGAGCTTTGACTTCTGCCATATGGCTGGTTTGAATTCCATAATGCTCTGCATAAACACATAAAATGTTTCCTTTATAATTTTTAATCACTTTGCCCCCTCTTGCTCTTCTTGGATTTCCTTTGGTGACCCTTATATTGGTTTCATCCATCTTGTGTTCAATATTTTTTGGGTTGCGTCTATTATGCATGGTTTGGATTGTTTTACCTTCCACCCTTCAAAAATCATTATTTATACTCTTTTGTCATACCCATTAAAATTTGGGAGAATAGATAGATTACCTTCAATAGTAGCTTTGATTATTTTAAATATATATACTTCATCCTTCATCTCATTCCTAAATGTACGTTTATTCCTTTCCCACCATATACCCCATATATAGTGAGGGAGAGTTAGACTCCATAATCTCGCCAGGCTCTCACTTACAAAGGGAGATCTCCTTTGGTTAAATAAATCTCTAAAGGTTTGTGGCATGCTCCACTTGACTGAAAGAGAGTTCATTATAGCATTGAAAAATTTATTTGAACCCTCACAATGGTTGAATAAGTGGTCTACTGAATTAGCATCCTTTTGGCATAAAGAACATATATTTGTCATTTGGAACCCTCTTTTGCATAAATTATCTATTGTTAAAATATTATTCTGAAGGCATAACCAAAGAATAAAAGTAGTCTTTAGAACAAAATCAAGGGACAAAACCTTATTGACTGTATAAGATCCTCCTTTAGGGGGAATATGAGCTTCAAGGCTGATTTTATTGAGAAGAGTCCTTTCAAAGAATGGTTCCATAACAAAGAATCCTCCTTGTTGGATTGGAAGGTGTGGAAGCTTCTAATAAGCTGATTTAAATTTAAGATACCCTGCTGAATATGAAATTCATATGAATATAAAGAAAAGAATTAGAATAATCGAAATATAATGTGAGTAGGAAAGGTTAGCAGTGAAATAAAGAGATTAGAAGAAGCTAGCTATAAAATTAAAATTCCTAATAACATCTAAACTAGCAAAGAGGTAGAAAATGAATGGGAAAAATGGATGATAAAAAATGAGGTGAAAGAGCACAACCTTTAAATATGAGTTACCTCCATCTTGGTTAGAGATTTATGGTAGCCTCCTCCATATGCTTGGATGCTTGAAGATTTGATGATTCCCCTTTGAGACCTTTGCTTGAGAACTTGCTTACCAAGTGCTTTAGAGAAGCTTGCTTGAGAATGAAAGAGCCAAGAATCTATAGAAAACAAGAAAAATTTCGATGCTTGAAATTGTTCATGGAGAGGCCATACGAAGGGTCCAATTTATAGATTTTTCATGGCTTTGGAAGAGAGGGAGATACATAGATATCCGTGAGATTGCTTGAGTATTAGCAATATTACATGGGAATTTGGTCTTGGAGTTTCCATCCTTGGGCTTGGTGGAGTGGTATTAGGAGAGAAGCTTTGACCATTGCAAAGGACTACATGTTTGTCATGCCCTTAATGATGCAAGGCTCAAAAGGGGTGGAGAAATCCAAGAATTTAAAATTTTTGATTTAACAAGGCGAAGTTGCACCCTCGATTTTGATACCAAAATACTACTGATTTGACCATTGTAGATTAGATGACGAGGAGAATTTCAATTTGAAATTTTATACTTGATAGGGTAAAATTTCACCTAGGGTGTAGAATCATGTCTTACAAAATCACACCTTAACTGGTCAAGGCAATGTTTTACAACACCTACTACATATGCATCAATTTTTTGCTTTTTGAATCATAAATTATATTAAGTTTATATGTATATTAATAGTCGTTGAAAATAACTTTTTGAGCCTATTCTAATGGTGGTGATTTTGTAAAATTTTGTGAAGATTTGATAGGAAAAATGATATCCCAAAGTTGATGTTACTTTTTGGAGAAATAAATGTGCTATATTTGGGTATGAAGAAGGTTGATTTGATTTGTATGATTGGAGGGCTACTGTATGAGGATTAATTTGTGGAATTGATGATAATTTGTTCAATTTTAGTTGTCTACATATACCCATTTTTTTATGTGTTCATTGTGAATGAATGCATACAGATAGTTATAGATGTCCCAATTTTGCTAGCGAGAGGCTTTCTATTGCTTGAAATTCCAATGCAAAGTGTATGGTGTGGAAATTTGATTTATTATGCATAAATGAATTCATGCATATGCTCCTAGCCTAGGGTGCCCCATAAAGTTTCAAAGGGAAATCCAAGTTGAACCAATGAAACTCAATTAGGCTTTGATATAGAGGCAAGTGGTGATTAAATGATTGAGGAGAGGGAAGGAATTAAAAGGTGATTGGATTAAGATTAGGAAGGTGTTAGAACTAATTAGATTGATTATAGTCTTAAATATTGAAAGAAAGGTGAGTGGATAGAGGAGATGAAGGAATGAGAAGGGAATGATTTCTATGGAAGTATTGTTTAGAAAGTGGTTTTTGATGCCCCTTAACTAGGGGGGTTATGTTGAAGTTTGATAAGTTTCCCCTAGTCAGGGTAATATGTATAGATTGGTATATTTAAAGGATGTATGGATGACTCATTTATAATAGGGGGCCTTATAGCTAGAGTATTGATCAAATGCTTACGTGATGTGAGATGTGTTGAAGGGGATAAATTTGGCCAATTAAAACCCAAATTGTTGAAACATGGCTAGTTAAGGCCTAGTTGAGTAGTGGTCAATTAAGGCCTATATGAGTAGTGGCCAATTAAGGCCTATATATATATATATATAATATAAGAGCTATGTATAATGGAAAATAAAGGCCTATAAGTAATATGAACAATGACCAGTTAAGACCTCTATGAAAAATGCTTACTTATGGCCTAAAATGAATGGTAATAAGTTAAGATCTAGATGGTCAATGACTAGTTAAGGCCTAGGATGAGCAACCAGCTAAGACCCAAATGATTATCAACTAGTTAAAGCCTAGATGATCAAAGACCTAAAATTTGTTGAATTATTGACAACATTATGTATAATGGTGTTTCGAATGATTATCATTTAGGCAAGAACCTAAAGGATATTTTTGTTAAGAGTTGCCCAGAGGACTTTGTTGATATGATGCATCCAAGAAAAAAAATGTACAAATAATGCTTGGAAAATGTTTAGAGTTGTTTGGATAACTTAGTTAACTAGTGCCTAAAGGACTTAGTTAACGTGTGATTGTGGGCTCATTTAAGAACACTAGAAAAATAAGCAAAAATATGGGCTCATTTACAAGTACCAAAAAAATAGGTCTCAAGGTGAAAATGACTCAGTTAAGGGTACGCAAAAAACTCTTGATAACTACTTGGAGCCCTTCCAGGAATGTATGTGTATTTGGTGAGAATACACATTGAGAATGTATAGTCATAATTAGGGCTTCTAACGTAGATGAATTTAGTATAGATGTTTCTTGGACTTAGTAGTGGTGCCTTTAAGAAAGAGGCTTAAAGAGTGGTATGCTTTAGAAATATTGGACTGCTGATGCAAGGTGTTTATGATGATTGGAAGTAGGAGATAATTATGATGTGTATGACAAGGTGCTCCTTGGATTTGGGATTAAAAAAATGAGGGTTTATCACTTACTAAGAAAAGGGATGGTCGAGGATAAGAGGTAACATTTGCAATATGTTGGACAAATCATACCTTAGAAGGGTTTAGGGTTCATTGTCCATGAGGACGAGTTGGCATTTATGTATGAGGCTATATATATTATTTTGAAGTGATTTGCACTGGTTAGTTGAATGACCATAACCTTGGCACAAAATTTGTGGGTAGTTGTTGAGTGTAAATTTTTGGGATGGGAGATTAAACATTTTGGCTTCTAGTAACTTGGCTAGAATTAGAGTAGGAGGTAGGTCTAGCAATGCACCAAATTGCCTAGGGAGGGGTGAGTTATGGTTGTCTTGTTGAATAGAAGGATAATTTATGTCTTTCTTATATTTAACTACCCTCTCTTCTTAGGGGCGGTCCCAATGCATTTGTCTAAGTAAATTACACTTTGGAGGGTATACACTCTAGATTTTTCTAAAGGATGGCTATTTGGTCATTGAGGCTATTGATAAATATATTGAGAAGTTTATATTGATAAGGGACATGATTGAGTCTTTCTATAGTGGTTTTTCATCTAGTAAGAAAATATTTAAAGGGTTCATGGTTTTCATTTTAATAAATCAATAAGATTAATTTTTCTTTTGATGAAATGGCAATGTTGTATAAATATGTTAAAGCTTTTAGGAAATGCTCTGAGTAATAAGATCTCATCATGTGTGATGTCATCACAAGCCATAAGAAAATATCTAAGGCATTTAATAGGGTCTTTATATCCTTCATATGATTGGAAGTTAAGCATTTTGTACTTGGGAGGAAATGGTAATTGAGTATAGATAACTCTAAGAGTTTATTGAATAAATGTTTTTGAGATTGTTAAGATGAGTGGAATGGTCAAAGATGAAATCCATTTAATGATATAATTGTGTTGGCAATTTTGGGTACATTGCCTTTGCTCAAGTGTATAAGTTGTCATTGATGTCAAAAGGCATTTTTGTGTTGATATCAAAAAGAGTGTGATGTCAAAAATATCTTGAGAAGCTTCATAATGTTAAAGGGTTTTTATTAAAACCAAGCTTAACTTAATGCAAAGGTTTTTACTTCTTGAAAAACCTTGAAGGTCCATGTTTATTATTAATAATTAAATTAACTCAAACCTTTGACAAGGGTCTAAGTTTAATTTATTATTAATAAAATAATAATAATAATTATTTTAATTATTATTAAAGGGTCTTTCAACCCTTAAGCGACGCAGATAAATAATTCTTTCGCCGATGTGTTGCCATTGTTGGAGGAGCACCGACGTCAAACAGTTAAGGAGATATGGCTATATAAGTGGGGATGATTTTCTAAAGTGATTGTAACTCCGAGTAATGAAAATAGTAGCTCTGTGATCTTTGAGAAAGCGTTGTATTTCATTAGGAGTTGATTATCGATATTGAGTTGCCCAAGTAATTTCTTGCATTTTTAGTTTGCGCTTTGACATCCGACATATTGCGCTTCACCTACAATTTTTGGGACTACACTCGAATTATGTTTTCAGTTTGCGCTTTGACATCCGGCATATTGCTTTCACCTACGATTGTTGGATCTGCACTCGAATTGTGTTTTCTATTCGCACTGTGTGTATGATTATTTCTGTTTCCCAGTAAGTTACGTTTTGGATAGCGCTCACCAATTTGCATGTGGCTTGTGGAAGACATTTATGTTTTCCAGATTCTTGGCATCAAAGGAAGATAAAATATAGGGCAACACTGTATTTCTTCATTGGGCACTTGTGACCCAACGACGGTGGCGTTTAAGTGAAGGCGCTAAAAGGAAGAGGTGTCGAGTTCGATTCTCTTCGTTGTTAATTTTCTTTTGGTCGCAGTGTGCAAAGGATAGTGGCTGTGAATGCATTGGAGGTATAAGTTTAAGTTATCATATTTTCTTTGACATTGTTTTATTGATGCTTAATGTTTATGTGGAGTAATAAGGTGTAAAGAGGTTTTACTTTGTATGTATATTATAATTCTGGTGGTTTTTATTAAGTTGGAGAAATAAGGTGTTAATTTGGATCTTTATTATTGTATATTGTTGTATAGTTGCTAACTCTAATTGGTGGCAAATTGAGAGTTAGTGTTGTGACAAATTTTGAGTTCTCCTTCTTCATCAAAGTAAAGGTATGGGCAACTTATTCCATGTATATTGTTGATGGTATATTTTCTAAAATTGAGTTTGGAGTGAAAAGGTTGTCTACTAGGTATTCTTGGTGTAAATCATATTTTCTGGATATTGAAGATTGTTTATGCATTAAAATCATTGATGAGTTTTTGGGTGAATGCATAATTTTGGTTGAGGAAGAGGAAGCATTTTTTTGCACTAAGGTTTTATGTTAGTAAGTCTTGCTACTTGCATTGAGATGATGAAACCCTTAGTTGGCTGGTTTGATATTGATGGTTGAGTTGCTTCCATAGAGGTTGTTTTGATCAAGTTAGCATTTTACTTGATACATGATATTGGGCTTACTCCATTGAGTTGATTTGAGCAAGTTATTCTTTGCATTTGGTGATATTGTGTTGGTGGCTATTTTTTTCAAATATCCTTGAAGGGAAAATGATTTCTACTTGTTTCCTTTCCTTGTGATGATTGGTTGAATGCTTCAAGGTTGATGTTGAGTTGAATGGTGTTGGTTGACTAAACCTTGTTTGATGAGCATTTTTGTTGAAACCCTATTTATTGGTGAAAAGAATATGAGTATCATTGTTATATGAGATATTGCATGGTTGGCAATTGTTGGGTTGTGTTTCATATTCTTTAGAAAAGCATACTACATCTATCTTATTCTTTTGAGATTGAGATTGAGTTGAGATTGATATTGGGAGTTAAGTATAGAACATATTGGGTCTCTAACAATTCTCTTTATGTTTTTATGAGATTTGAGATTGAGATTGGTTGTTAAGTATAGAACATATTGAGTCTCTAACAATTCTATTTATGCTTCTATGAGGTTTATGAATCACATTGGGTCTCTAACAATTCTCTTTGTGGGTTCATGCTAAGCAAGTTTTTCTTGGTGAGATTGCTAAGGTTTTGGACAGGTTTCGATGGGGACTTGTGAGAAGGTTTTGGATAGGTTTCGGTGGGGACTTGTGAGCAGATTTGGACAAGTCCTAGCAGAGGACTTGTGAGCTGAGTTTGATAGTTATATCAGAGAACTTGAGGACAGAGGTGCATTGGTTCTTTGAGAAGAACTTGAGGACAAATTTGGCAAGTCTTTGAGAAGGCTTGTGTGCAGAGGATTAATTTATTCAAGAGTTGGTTAGATTTGACAGACAGAGGAAGACTTGTACTAGATTGACTGACTGTGTTTAGTACAGGTTGCTGAGCTGTTGTGGATGTGATCATAGAAGGCAGAGGTCTCTTAGGCTAAGAATCGAGAACAAGAGGTCTTCGATGAAAAGGAGTTCCACGTGCTGGCAAGAGGTAGATACAGTTGATATTATGAGGGATCATTTCCAAAGTAGAGGGGAAGGTATATCCTTTGAGCAGAGGCTCATAAATTTAGATTGGGGGAAGGTATCTCTTTTGAGCAGAGGCTCATAAATTCAGATTTGGGGAAGGTATCTCCTTTGGGTCGAGGCTCATAAACATTGTAATTGGGAAGGTTTCCCAAAGAACTTTGAGATAACTTTTAGAGAAAAGTTTTGTGGACGTAGCCTAGGCATTTTGGGTGAACCACATTAAAATTGGTGTCACTTTGTGGATGATATTGTGCATTGTTTTGATATTGCTTTGGGTATATTGCTTTACTATTTTGAAGTATAAAGGAAAAATTAAAAAGAGGTCTTATACTTGTTCACCCCCCTCTCAGTATAAGCTTGTGTTCTTCAATTGGTATCAGAGCGGGTGCCTTCGAAAAGTTTAACAGCTTGAAGGAAAAGCTAGTAAAGAACATAATGGATCATTTAAGTGGCAATGCAACACCTATTCTTGATGGGTCAGATTTTGATCTTTGAAGTGCAAGGATGAAGGTTCATCTAATGGCACTTGGGAATGAGGTTTGGGAAGTGATTGAATATGAGTACACTATTCCTAAACATGGTCCTAATACTAAAGAAGAAAGGCTCCTACATCACAGCAATTCAAAAGCAATGAATGCAATCTTGAAAGGCTTACAGAAAGCAGATCTCACAAAAGTGATTCACTGCAAAACAGCTAGTGAAATGTGGAATTAGTTGAAGGTGGTTCATACAGGTGATATAAATGTCATAAAGGCCAAGTTGAGACACTTCAAAGGTATTTTTGAACAACTCAAGATGAATGATGATGAAAAGATTAGTGACTACATGCTTCGTATGGATGAGGTTGTTAACTCCATGAAAGACTTAGGTCTTGAGTTTGTTGAAAATGATGTTTGTGATAAGATTTTAAGATCTCTTCCTAATAGATTTAGTGAAAATATTTCTGCTATTGAGGAAGCTAAAGATTTGGATAAGTTGAAAAATGATGAGCTCCATAGTATACTTGCAGCATTTGAGTTGAGAACTCAAGTGAAGGTTGATGTCAAGAAAGAGGTAGTTTTCAAGGCTACTAAGAAATCCAAGGGTAAAAAACTTCGAGAGAGTGATGAGTCTTCTAGTGATGAAGAGGCACATTACAGCAAGAAAGGCAAGTTCTCTAGAAAGCACAAAAGTATGAAAAATGTAAGATGTTTAAATTGTGGAAAGTTTGGTCATTATGCTACTGACTGTACTGTTGCCAAGGATGAAAGTGATAGAGATAAACAGGACTGTAAGAGCAAGGATTCTGAAAAGCACAAGCATCACAGGAAAAACAAAGATGAGCAAAGCAATCAAGAAAATAGGTACTCTCACAAACACAAGAAGAGCTTCTACCTAGACAAGGCAAGTAAGTGTTCTAGTAGTGATAGTGAAAGTTCTTCAAGTGATAATGAAAATGAGATGTTATTCATATCAGAAAAATAGGAAGAACCAAAACATAGATTCATTATCATGAAATGTCTTAGATGTGGAAATTTTGGTCACCTTGAGGATGATTGCACAAATAATGATTTGGTTTCTAGTATGTATGAGGATGCTTCAGAAAACTATAAGGAAGATGCATGTATGGTTTTTGAAAAGGGTAGCACCTCTAGTGATAAGAAATCTGAAAAAGGCTTTGATGATTCAAAAAGAAAACATATAGAGGAAGGTGAAGTAGATCTTAAAGGTGAACTTATTAGTGCTCTTAGTGCTTTGAAAAAGGAAAGAAAAAAGAATGCTAGACTCAAGGATAAGTTAGATGAATGTTGCATGGAGAGAGATGATCTTATAGAAAGTCTTGACTTCTCTATAGCTAAGACACAAGAACTCAAGGATGAGTTAGAGTCTAAGGTTCTTGAGTATAATGAGTTAGAACAAAAAATGGCTTCTTTGAAAGAGGAAACTAAAGAGTACAAGGATAAGCTTCACGGGTTTCAAGATAGCTCCAAAAAGGTTAAGTCACTCATCAAAGGTCAAAGAAAGACAACAGATAAAACATGCCTTGGTTTTGTTAAGCCTCACAAGGAACAAGTTGGAGAGTCTAGTAATAGACTCCAAAAGGAAGAGAGTTCCTATGAGGAAAGTATTTCAGATCATGAGTCCTTGAATGATAGATGCACAAAAACAGAAAATAGAATTCAGAATGAGAAGAAGAAGTTTTCAGAGCCTAAGAGGTCAAATAAAGGAAAGTTTCAAGGCAGATGTTTTTCTTGTCACAGGTTTGGTCACATAGCTTCACATTGCATGGCTCAAGTGAAGAAGGTAAATGACAGTTTCGAAGTACTAGTTACTTTCAAGGGTATTGCTACTCTTGTCAACGGTTTGGGCACAAGGCAGTTTATTGCAAGGCAAATAAAAGGAACAGGTTTGATCAGAACAGGTTTGGTCGGAATAGGTTTGGTCAGAACAGGTTTGGTCAGAACAGGTTTGGCCAGAATAGGTTTGGTCAGAATAGGTTTGGTCAAAACAGGTTTGGTCAGAACTGGTGGATTCAAAGAACAGGTATGCCTAAAAGAAATAACATTGTTACTTGTTATAAGTGCAACAATGAAGGTCACACAGCCAGACAGTGTAGAGATAAAATTCTAGAATACAGGAACAGGAACAGTGGCATGATCAGGTCCAAGTATCAAGGCATGAATAAGAACAGGGATGAGAACAAGAACAAGAATAGTGACAAGAACAAGAATATGGACAAAGAGTTCAAGAAAAGGCCCGACAAGGAAGTTATAGATGCTGATGATGATCAGTGCCTAATGGGAGTTTTACTCCCACCCCAAAATTAATCACCTTATCTGGAGGTGGGGGAGGGACTAAGCTAAGAGACTCATTCTTAGTCCTAAGCCCCAAAGGTGGCCCTTTGCCATTGATTACAAATTGGGAGAGATATGAGTAAGGGGGAGAGCTTGAAAGTGAAAAGGAAAGCTTCAAGTCAGGGGGAGAAAAACTTCAAAGGAAGATTCTCGATTGTGGACATAGTTGGTTAGTTGTTAGCACAGTTGGTTTCAGTTTTGGCTCTTGAGAAGTGTTTTCAGTAAAGGTTTGCCATCAATGACAAAGGGGGAGATTGTTTGCAATTTTGGGTACTTTGGGTACATTGCCTTTGCTCAAGTGTATAAGTTGTCATTGATGTCAAAAGGCATTTCTTTGTTGATATCAAAAAGAGTGTGATGTCAAAAATATCTTGAGAAGCTTCATAATGTTAAAGGGTTTTTATTAAAACCATGGTGACAAGGTTAAAGGTTTTTCTTAAAACCATTTGGACTCATTAAGGGTTTTTATTAAAACCAAACTTAACTTAATGCAAAGGTTTTTACTTCTTGAAAAACCTTGAAGGTCCATGTTTATTATTAATAATTAAATTAACTCAAACATTTGACAAGGGAAATGGTAATTGAGTATAGATAACTCTAAGAGTTTATTGAATAAATGTTTTTGAGATTGTTAAGATGAGTGGAATGGTCAAAGATGAAATCCATTTAATGATATAATTGTGTTGGCAATTTTGGGTACTTTGGGTACATTTCCTTTGCTCAAGTGTATAAGTTGTCATTGATGTCAAAAGGCATTTCTGTGTTGATATCAAAAAGAGTGTGATGTCAAAAATATCTTGAGAAGCTTCATAATGTTAAAGGGTTTTTATTAAAACCAAGCTTAACTTAATGCAAAGGTTTTTACTTCTTGAAAAACCTTGAAGGTCCATGTTTATTATTTTAATTATTATTAAAGGGTCTTTCAACCCTTAAGTGACACAGATAAAGAATTATTTTGCCGATGTGTTGCCATCGTTGGAGGAGCGCCGACGTCAAACAGTTAAGGAGATATGGCTATATAAGTGGGGATGATTTTCTAAAGTGATTGTAACTTCGAGTAATGAAAATCATAGCTCTGTGATCTTCGAGAAAGCGTTGTATTTTATTGAGAGTTGATTATCAATATTGAGTTGCCCAAGTAATTTCTTGCATTTTTAGTTTGCGCTTTGACATCTGACAGATTGTGCTTCACATACAATTATTGGGACTACACTCGAATTATGTTTTCAGTTTGCGCTTTGACATCCGAAAGATTGCTTTCACCTATGATTGTTGGATCTGCACTCGAATTGTGTTTTCTGTTCGCACTGTGTGGATGATTATTTTTGTTGCCCAGTAAGTTATGTTTTGGATAGCGCTCACCAGTTTGCATGTGGCTTGTGGAAGACATTTACGTTTTCTAGATTCTTGGTGTCAAAGGAAGATAAAATATAGGGCAACACTGTATTTCTTCATTGGGCACTTGTGACCCAACGACGATGGCGTTTAAGCGAAGGCGCTAGAAGGCAAAGGTGCTGAGTTTGATTCGCTTCGTTGGTAATTTTCTTTTGGTCACGGTGTGCAAAGGATAGTGGCTGTGAATGCGCTGGAGGTATAAGGTTAAGTTATCATATTTGCTTTGACATTATTTTATTGATGCTTAATGTTTATGTGGAGTAATAAGGTGTAAAGAGGTTTTACTTTGTATGTATATTATACTTTTGGTGGTTTTTATTAAGTTGGAGAAATAAGGTGTTAATTTGGATCTTTATTATTGTATATTGTTGTATAGTTGCTAACTCTAATTGGTGGCAAATTGAGAGTTAGTGTTGTGATAGATTTTGAGTTCTCCTTCTTCATCAAAGTAAAGGTATGGGCAACTTCTTCCATGTATATTGTTGATGGTATACTTTCTGAAATTGAGTTTGGAGTGAAAAGGTTGTCTACTAGGTATTCTTGGTGTAAATCATATTTTCTGGATATTGAAGATTGTTTATGCATTAAAATCATTGATGAGTTTTTGGGTGAATGCATAATTCTGGTTGAGGAAGAGGAAGCATCTTTTTGCACTAAGGTTTTATGTTAGTAAGTCTTGCTACTTGCATTGACATAATGAAACCCTTAGTTGGCTGGTTTGATATTGATGGTTGAGTTGTTTCCATAGAGGTTGTTTTGATCAAGTTAGTGTTTTACTTGATACATGATATTGGGCTTACTCCATTGAGTTGATTTGAGCAAGTTATTCTTTGCATTTGGTGATATTGTGTTGGTGGCTGTTTTGTTCAAATATCCTTGGAAGGAAAAGGATTTCTACTTGTTTCCTTTCCTTGTGATGATTGGTTGAATGCTTCAAGGTTGATTTTGAGTTGAATGGTGTTGGTTGACTAAACCTTGTTTGATGAGCATTGTTGTTGAAACCTTATTTGTTGGTGAAAAGAATATGAGTATCATTATTATATGAGATATTGCATGGTTGGCAATTGTTGGGTTGTGTTTCATATTCTTGAGAAAATCATACTACATCTATCTTATTCTTTTGAGATTGAGATTGAGTTGAGATTGATATTGGGAGTTAAGTATAGAACATATTGGGTCTCTAACAATTCTCTTTATGTTTCTATGAGATTTGAGATTGATATTGGGAGTTAAGTATAGAACATATTGAGTCTCTAACAATTCTCTTTATGCTTCTATGAGGTTTATGAATCACATTGGGTCTCTAACAATTCTCTTTGTGGGTTCATGCTAAGCAAGTTTTTCTTGGTGAGCTTGCTAAGGTTTTGGACAGGTTTCGGTGGGGACTTATGAGCAGGTTTTGGACAGGTTTCGGTGGGGACTTGTGAGCAGATTTGGACAGGTCCTAGCAGAGGACTTGTGAGCTGAGTTTGATAGTTCTATCGAGATAAATTGAGGACAGAGGTGCATTGGTTCTTTGAGAAGAACCTGAGGACAGATTTGGCAAGTCTTTGAGAAGGCTTGTGTGCAGAGGATTGATTTGTTCAAGAGTTGGACAAATATGACAGAAAGAGGAAGACTTGTACTAGATTGACTGACTGTGTTTAGTATAGGTTGCTAAGCTGCTGTGGACATGCTCATAGAAGGCAAAGGTCTCTTAGGCTAAGCATTGAGGACAGGAGGTCTTCGGTGGAAAGGAGTTCCACGTGCTGGCAAGAGGTAGAGGCAGTTGATCTTCTGAGGGATCATTTCCAGAGTAGAGGGGAAGGTATCTCCTTTGAGCAAAAGCTCATAAATTCATATTGGGGGAAGGTATCTCCTTTGAGCAGAGGCTCATAAATTCATATTGGGGGAAGGTATCTCCTTTGGGCCGAGGCTCATAAACATTGTAATTGGGAAGGTTTCCCAAAGAACTTTGAGATAACTTTTAGAGAAAATTTTTGTGGACGTATCCCAGGCATTCGGGTGAACCACGTTAAAATTGGTGTCACTTTGTGGATGATATTGTGCATTGTTTTGATATTGCTTTGGGTATATTGCTTTACTGTTTTGAAGTATAAAGGAAAAAGTAAAAAGAGGTCTTATACTGTTCACCCCCCCTCTCAGTATAAGCTTGTGTTCTTCAAATTGTTTTACTTGAGCGATAAGAGTTTGAACTTGAGAAAGTTATGGATTGAATGATTCATGAAGTGTATCTCAAAGAGGAGGGGTATTTTGATGATAATTGTAGTTTGAGAGCCTATTTGTATCAAAGGGATAAGTGGTGTTAACAAGTGAATGGAGATAGTAACATTAGAAGGGATGTCCAAATTAAAGTTGATTTATGTAGGAAAACAATATTCTAGGTTGTTTCTAATTAGTCTACTATGGGAAATGCCTTGGCCTTTAAGATCCCCAAGAGCATTATTGATGGAAGGAATGTATTTTTTGTTATTTTCAAGGTTAGATGTGGTGAGATTAATTTTAATAGGATATTTTTATGGAGGGAAGTTGATCTCATCACTAACATGATTAAGAAATTCTTGAATACTATATGTGTGAAAATTTATGTCAAAATTAGATTTAGTTTCATCACTATCAATATTACTAATAAATTATTGAATGATATCTTCTTGTTCTTGCTTGTATCCTAAGATTAGGGATGGTTGTAGAATATCAAGAAATTTGTTGATAATGTCTTCATGGTCTTGATTAAAATCATCATAGGATAGAAGAAGAGTTTCTATATTTTCTTTAGAATCATGCTTTTTATGAATGGAAGGTTTTCATAATTCTCTATTAGACTTTTTTGTTGGTCCACCTTACGTATTTAAGGGCATTTTTAAAATTCTAGAAGGATTTAAAAAGGGAAAAGAATAAATTTTAGTATGGCAAGAATATTTATAAAGATGACCATTATATGAAATTAAAAGGAGGTTAATTATTAATTTGAAGTTGTAATTAGGAGAAATTACTCCCAACATATCCTTATGATATACCTTAGAAGGTTTTCCCAATATATCTAAACCTATCTAATATACCTCCTCTCTCAATATCTTCATCAATACATGTAGGAGCTTGGTCCCTTAATATGCATGACCATATGTGAGGAAAAACCTTAAAGTACATTGATAAGGAATGATAATAGGATCAATAACACCTTATATACATAGCCAAGGATAACACAAGATATAAAAGTTCTCATTGTTAATATTCATTAAGTAAGCTAATCTACACAAACAAGATTAAATTATCTTTATTTAAGTTTAAATAAAAAATTATTTTATTAATTTAAGTAAAGGTTTTGGGATGTAAGGAGGTATTTCATGTCAGGTTCATCAAAGATATAGATCTACCAATGGATATCAAGGATCTGTAAGACTAAATCTTACATAGGGAGGGTCTACTCTTAATATCAGGGTTCTTGTTTGAGTTTGATAAGTTATTTGAACAAGAAACTAAGTTTATTTTGGAAACTAAGTATTGATACAATAAATCATTTTGACCTAACAATGCATAAGATGATAATGCATAAAAAAAGAGCTAACCTAGGAGTGATTTTATCTTTTAATGAAAATATTCCTAAGTTGTAAGAAGATACACTTGTTCTCTTTTAGGCAATGGTCCAAGGGAATATGAAACTTATAAAATTAGTCTAAGTGTAAATCTATATCCAATTAAACTTTTTATTCCTAATTTAATAGATGAGATAAATAAATTAATCTAAAATTCTTTGACTTTTCCTTTTCTTTATGTTTCTTAAAACAAAGTAAATTTAAAGCTAACTAAAGTATTCTTTGATTTTAACTCTTTAGTATTGCCTAGAACAAAATCAAAATATACAATAGACAACAAACAAGGCTAACTAATAAAAATAAACTACAAGAACTACTAAGAAATTTACCTCAACCAATGTCTAAAGCAAAAATATGCCCTGAGTTTGCCAACCTACAATTCCACAGTATTACGCCTTCCAACTTGCGATTCTACAATACCTACAAAACAAAAAAGAAACTTGACAAAGTGATTAGTTTTCAAGGGTATACTATGTATGGGAGAGGAAAAACATTTTTTTCAAGTAGTCAGACCCACAAGATCCTTTAGATGATTGAAAATAAATTTGAAAAAGTGACCAAAAGTGCATAGAAAGTAGAATTGTACCCTTGAATTGTGTGATGCAATTCCATCCTATGAGATAAGATAGAAAGAAACATGAGAAAATATGATTAAATCAAGGATAGAAATGAGTGATAAGATGAAGGGAACACCTTATAGAGGGATAATATGGCCTAAAATATAACAAAAATTTACCAAAAGTATGATAATATATGACCAAATCTAATGAAAATAAGTGGTATGATGATATGCAATTGTGTAATAGAAAATACTTAGAATAATAGCAAGATGAATATGAGAATGGTCTATGATAACTCATCGACTTGTGGCAAGTTACCCGACCATTACTCATCAATACTCACATGAGTAGAGGGTAGGGTAGGTTAAAATTCAAGAATAAAAAAAATATTATTTTTATTTAATTTCACTTGGATAGGACATCAAGAGTGTATTCAGATAAAGAATATACTAAGGATGGCTCTATGGATTATTATGGAAACCCCATAGTTAAGAGAAAATCAAGAAATTGGAAGGCATATCCATTTATATTGGGTAAAAAATACAATCTTAATCTAAGTGATGCACATTTTTTGCATTAGAATCCAATATCTTAATCCAATCTTGTTATGCATATTAGATCTTGATTTTTTTTGGGAAGACATTAAATAAATGTGTTTGATTCTAGGGTTTCTTGTGGAGGTTATGCTAGGATTTTTTGGCCACATGTTGTTACCACCTATTTGATCTTTCTTGGCTGCCATACTATTAGGGATCTAAGTGCTCTTACTGCACAATTTTATATGCTAATTATACCTAGGGCAAGGGTCTTCTCCCTTGTTATGGTCGCTTCTTGGGTCATCACTTCAGTATAGAGAGCCATAGCACCAGTCAATAGACCTAGGGTTTTCTTGAGGGTTTTCCACAAGGTAAATCCTCTATACCAGACATAGTCCTACCCATGTAATATTTTGATAAAGCCTACAACTAGCTTGAGAGTCACACCCTCATTGGGTATTTTTTGGGGAGGATTTCCAATGACTCGCTAATCCATCAATAGATTCAGCAAGTATAGCAGCTATATGGCACAAAAGTTGAGCACATTTAGAACCTTACTAAAATCTTCTTTCATTTTCATATTGTTGAACTACAACATGTCATTGTGGTTATGAGCAATGGTCCTTGGTATATTAGAAATACGATTTTATGTCTTCAGCCCTGGCACCATAATTTTAAGGTCTCTATAGATATTTTCCTACATGTCCATATTTGGATGGAATTTCTAGGTCTCTCCTTGGTCCTTTGGCCAATATTTCCACAACTTGTCATACCCATTAAAAAGTATGTGTGAATGGAGCCACATAAATTCTATGCTATGCAACCTTACAAATACATTTGCATTGAAATTGATCTCTCAAAGGACCTCAAGGACTCTATTGATATTCAAGTTGGTGAGACTTATTTTCAACAATGGGTGGTCTATATAAATATTTCAAACACTTGTTATCATTGTCAGTTCATAGCTCACAAGATAAAATATTGTCCTCTTGTGGAGGGTTGGTTCAAAAATCAAGCTCCAGTACAAATGTCAGTGCCTTCGACTGTAGTTCAATATAACCCTCTCACTAATAGAGGGGAGGAATGGATGTTTATCACTAGGAAAAGTGGTAAATGCAACCAAAAATAGCCTTCTATAGGAGTTAATAAAAAGGAGTCTCAATTGGGCTCTCATCTAGGGAGCTCTAATGCAATTAATCCAAAAGGAACTTATATTTCTTCTCTTGTAGGTACCTCTAATGATAGTACCCAACAAGTCTCCCTAACTCCTCAAGTATCCCATACGACTCAACCATAGGATATGCTAGAGTTTATCCCCTCAAGAAAATGCCCTATCTCTCCTCCTAGTATTTCTAGCAAAGTTTCTTCACAAAACCCTTGTTACTCTTGCAGTCTAGCTAGGGTGTCCTCAGACTTCCCTCTAGAAAAGGGAAGACGAAATATTTTTTTTAGGAAAATCATAATAGGTTTCTCAAAAATACCTTTGAATCTTTGGTAGATTTAAAGGACTCTAAGGTCATCAAAGGAAATATGCTCCTCAATCATGTCTCATGAAGTGCATGTCCTAGAATATTAGGGGTTTGACATATCATGTACACAAGTACATTGTGCATCAAGGTTTGGATGACTTCAAGATCAGATTTGGTAGTATTGATATTTTATGCCTTCAAGAAGTCAAAGTCACTAACTTCATTTTTTCAAGTACTTACTCCTTTCTCTGACCCCAAGGCCAAATATTTCATACTATGCATGACACAAGCAAAGGAGGGGCATTTATCTACTATCATTCCAAGATTATATCTTAGGGATGTGACCCTTCCAATCATGTTGTCTAGGTTGTGATGGAGATTGATGGCCATCTCCTCTGTGTGCTCAACATCTATGCACCTAAAAAAACTAATGATCATTATTCTCTTTGGTTATGGGAAATGCTCTCTTTCCCCCTACTATTTGATTTCTCTATGGGGACTTCAATATGATTGAATTCCCATATTACAAGGTGGGTATTATTCCCATGTGATGGGCCACCAAGGAAAGATAAACATGTCTTTTCATGAAAGAAAATTTGGGGTATTTTGAACCCAATAGTTTCTTATTACCCTCTTTATTCCCTACTAATATTTGGTTCACATGGTCTAACAACTAGCAAGGTGATAGTTGTAAAAGATTAGACCAAACCATGCTCTCAAATTTTGATATTTTCTCCTTTGAGAGGCCCTCATATTCTTCCCCATTTGTCTCTATCTATCCTGATATTTGCTTGTCTAACCATTCTCCCATTTCCTTTTCCATCTTGGTTTCTTCCACCCCTCCTCTTTCTCAATCTCAATTCTACCTTAACACTTCTATTTTTGCACCACCCCATGTTGAGAGCCTATGTTATTAGAATTTAGAACCTAGTACCTGTTAGTCAAAAAGTGACTAACTACAAAAAAACAACTGATGCACCTTTTTGCATATTTTCCAAGAAGACCGAAGTGGCCCATATGCTAAAGATAAAAAAAAAGCAAAATACCGCAAGGAGGTAAAAGTGTCGCGATATCGCGACATGTTGCATTTTTGCGGGCAAAAGCAAAGAGAAAGAGCAAGGAGGAAAAAGTGTCACGATATCGCGACATGTTGCATTTTCATGGCTAAGAGCAACAAAAGGGAGCAAGGAGGCAAAAGTGTCGCGATATCGCAACATGTTGCATTTTCGTGGCTAAGAGCAACAAAAGGGAGCAAGGAGGCAAAAGTGTCGCGATATCGTGACATGTTGCATTTTTGTGGCTAAGAGCAACAAAAGAGAACAAAGAGGTAAAAGTGTCACGATATCACGACATGTTGCATTTTTGTGGTCCAAAGCAAAGAGAAAGAGCAAGGAGGAAAAAGTGTCGCGATATCGTGACATGTTGCATTTTCGCGGTCCAAAGAAAAGAGAAATAGAAAGGAGAAAAAAGTGTCATGATATCGCGACATGTTGCATTTTTGTGGTCCAAAAGCAACAGAAGGGAGCAAGGAGGCAAAAGTGTCACGATATTTTCACGACTGAAGATGAAAAAAGAGTCCAAGCGGGAAAGAATGTCACGATTGTGCGACATGTCACATTTTTGTGGCTGAAGGCGACAAAAGAGTCCAAGTGGGAAAGAATGTCATGATTCGTCGTATTTTCACGGCTGAAGGTAGCAAAAGAGCAACATGAAGGAGGAGTGTCACGATTTCATGACATGTCACATTTTTACGACCATCCGAAAGGAAATAAAGGAAAGACATAGGAATGTCACGATTTTGTGACATGTCTTATTTTCGCTAGAAAATAGCAAGAGGAGATTGAGAAGGTAAGGAATGTCATGATTTCGTGACATGTCACATTTTCATGACCGCCCAGAAGAAATGAAGGAAAAGACATAAAGATGTCACAATTTTGCGACATGTCTCATTTTCGTGGTTGGAAGTGACAGAAGAGAAAAGCAAGAGACGAACATCGTGATTTCATGACATGGTATCATTTTAATAGTGGGAGGTAGCAAAAGAGTAAAGTAAGAGATGAATGTCGGGATTTCGTGACATGTCTCATTTTTGCGACTGGAAGCGGCAGAAGAGCAAAGAAAGAGACGAACATTGTAATTTTGCAACATGTCTCATTTTTGCGATGGGAAGCAGCAATAGAGCAAAGTAAGAGATGAATGTCATGATTTCATGACATGTCTCATTTTCATGGCTGGAAGCGGCAGAAGAGCAAAACAAGAGATGAATGTCACAATTTTGTGACATGTCTCATTTTCACGGCTGGAGGGGGCAAAAGAGCAAAGCAAGGAAAGAATGTTGTGATTTCGTGACATGCCAGATGTAAAGGAATAAAATGTATTTTTGGCAATCAAAGGCATGCACTGACACCAAGAAGTGATTTTTGACATGATTATCAGAAATCTAGGATAGAGCAGGCTTGCCAGATGATTGAAAATGTGACAAGCTCGTCTAGAATCTAATCTACAGAGAAGATATCTAATTCATAGAAGACTTGTTGTGTATTATTAGAAATTGCAGATGATTAAAATAGTAAGATGTACTTAGAAAAAGATACTCTTTTAGGGTATATATAGGGGTGAGCGACTCTAGAAAAAGGGTCGGCTCTTGGATGTTTACAAGCTTGATGTACATGTACTGGATTACAAGCAATAAAATATTTCTTCCTCTGGCTTCCGAAACTTTTGTGTGCATGTGTATGTATCTGGTGTTTTAACTTTTATTCACTCTAAGTTTTATAATGTATCTATTCTAAAATCTAGACCGTGCACGTATAAATCTTGTTTCTAGAGTTGAAAATTAAAATATAGTTACATGCATTTAGATGAATATCTAAAATTTGCTTTCAAGAATTCGTGTTTTCTATAAGATATAAAGAAAACTCTGACAGTAGTAATCTGCATTATCAATGTTTGTTGTTGTCTAATCTGTACAATGAGAAAATTTCTATCTTAGGCTATATTTCCCTTATCTCTTGTTCCCATTTTCTCTAAAAAACTCAAAGGAACCAACCTTCTCTGGAGACTAGACAAATGATCTCAAGCAAGATCTGTCTATTCAATGTTGGCAAAGTCTAAGGTGCAACACTATTAACCGAAGGTAAATTTTGTTCCAACAGTTTTTGGTATGCCCGGTGGGACCAACAATCCCACAGTATTGTATAATTTTTGGTGTTTTGCCTTAAGAGCATTTTTTGTTTAAAAATCTCAAGAAAAACCACTTGGTGACTCCATTGCAATTTAGACCATAAAAGTAAGACCTTGTCTAGAAACCTTCTGGTTATATAGCCATATGATAACCATATCCCGAGCTAGAAACTCTGAAGAACCTATCGAGTTCTTTGAACTACATCTCGAAAGCCTAAAAGCACACCCTGTGCTAGCCGCACGATCAAATATGCCCGAAACCATTAGCACATCTTTAACACCCACTGTAGGAGCATCTGCAAGCAATCCCATAGTGTTTGTAACTCCTTTAGAAGTCATGGTAGCTGCCCCTACCCTAGCGCATCTCGTGTGGAATCAAACTGTCCCTTTGAACTTGGGAACACACCACCAAATTCCACAAGATGCACTAAAAGCATTATCGACCTTTGACAGAATAGGCAAAATAGTAGATGAGCACTATTTAGATGTATCATCGCTAGCATCTATTTACAATATCACTCAGGAAGATGTAATGGTTAGATTGTTGGTTATATCTCTGAAAGGAAATATGCTCTATTGGTACAGAGTGCTTCCTGCTGGATCCATTACTTCTTGGGCAGTACTTGCCGACCGTCTAGTCGATGAATTTAATATACACGTAGATCCTTTCACATTTCTGAATCAATTCACTGTCATTGAGAGGCATCCACAAGAAGAAATCCAAGATTTAAACATCAGATTTACCAGAACTCATGGTAGAGTACCACAGGGGCCTAAAACCCACGGAAGAACAAGCTATATGCTATTACTTAAGGGATTTTGATTCAGATCTCAGTATGATAATAAGGCAATCCCGTGTAACCACTTTTCTTGGGATCTATCTAGAGGTAGCAAAGGACGAAGCTGATCTCATCGCTACAAAAATATATCCATCCAAGAGTCTATTGCCAATTGTACCAGATCTTTTCCAAGCATCAATTTCTAAACTGCCTGTACTCTCATCAACATAGGCTCTCCCATCTATAGCTGCACCTCCTACATTCCTTGCATTACCAGCTACACCCCTTGCATCATCTCCCCCCAATGATAAATACACGACCATAATTGATTCAATGAAGACATTGTCAAATGAAATGGCATCCATGAAAAAGAGAGAGGTTGAAAGGAATTTTTTGCCAAGGAGGTTCCCTCAGGTAACAAGAGATGCAACACAATCAAGCAATAGGGGACAAGAGAGACTACGCACGGTATATATAAATGATACAGTTGAGGCTGAGGATCATCCCATTGATTTTAACTTTTGGTGTACTACATGTAACAATCCACATGGGGAAATTTCATGTATGATACACCAACATTATGTACAAAGTATAGTAGTTGAAAAGAGTAAATAAAAAATGAAAGGCCATGTAAATATAATTAGAGAGAAGGACCACAACTTCATGATGCCTATAGTAGAATAGGTTTTAGTTTTGACAAGATCAGGTAAGAAACCACTACAAGTAGACCCTAAAGAGCTTCAGCCATTGAATGTTTCCCCTGCTCCCAAAGAAACTCCTAAGGGAAGTCTCCATCAGGAAATAAAATTTTAGTTTCCAGCCAAAAGTCAAGTGCAATAAACACACAAAGAATTTATTCCTCAGGGGGAAAATGAAACCCAAGAATAGGCCAGGGAAAGGTTGATATTACCCTCACTGACAAAAAGGCAAAGAACTGAAGCTACCCAGGGATACAAAAATAAATATGAAACTTTTGCCAAAGAAAGAGAAAGAATAGTTGATTCACCTACATTCAGTATAGTAGAGGAAATGAAAAAGACTCATTCTAAGGAAAGTATGTATGATGCTCTTCAAATCCTGGGTCAAATCGATCACCTACAAGAATACCTAAGAACAATAAAAAATGGAGGTGGGACTGCATCATATTCAAAAATGGTTCTAACGAACTTGACGTCTACCATTGGTAATAACAGGCCACCACCCTTTTATTTGTCCCTTCAAATGGAAGGATGGGTTGTCCACAACTACATGATAGATTTAGGCACTGCTACCACTATGATACCCAAAGCAGTATGTGATATTATGGGAATGGAGTACACTAGGAGCAGCACAGGCATCCTACAGTTAGATGGTACTCCAGTAAAAACTATAGGAGTGATAAAGGATATTCCCATACGACTACATAAAATGCCTCAAATGACAGTCATACAAGAGGTAGTAGTCATAGACTTGGAGCCCTATTTTGGTATGTGTCTATCCAGAGAGTTCACAACAAATATGGGAGGATACTTATCCTTAGATTATTCTCATTTGGAGATACCTTTCAAAGGTAGAAGGGTCAATATTTTTAATGAGAAACCATCTACGTTTCATGTAGAAAATATTGGTGAAACTAACCATGTAAATATGATGACTGAAGAAACAATAGAAGAAGATCTAATGGAAGAAACATTAGAAGAGCTCCAAGTTGAGGACAAGTTTTCTCTACAAAATTTTAATGCCATGATAGAATAGAAATAGGAAACTATTCTATTGATAAACCAAAAAGAAAATTGATACCCTCCCTAGAAAAGGATGGTTCTGTGAATCAATTGTGGAAGCTTTTCTTTGATGGGGCTACGTGTAAGAATGGAGCTGGTGCTGAAATAGTTTTGATTTCTCCCACCAGAGAGGAAAAGGTTTTCTCTTACAGGTTGACTTGGATTTGCTCCAATAACATAGCAAAATATGAGGCCCTGTGCTTAGAAGGGCTGAGAAATTGGGAATCAAATAGTTACTCATCTATGGAGATTCAGAACTTATTGTGAATCAAGTCACCAAAAAATGTATAAGTAAACAACATTATTTGAAGGCTTATAGGAACAAAGTGTGGGATATATTAGAGGCCTTTGAGGCCCTAAATATAAAGTTTATCCCTAGAGAACAAAATACCCATGCAGATTTGTTAGCTTCAGTGGGAGCTAATTTTTGTCCTGTAAGTAATGTTATTCAGAAGTCTAAAGCTGTTAGACTTATATACAAGCCTTTAGTGCCTAATAAAAATATTTTCTGGAAAGTTTTTGAAAATGATGAACAGATACTGGATTTCTTAATCCATGAAATGAATTGCTCAACCAACCGGGATCTGCAGGATGAAGAGGAAGAGGACATTATTCAGTTAAAAAACAATCATATTCCTAAGGGTCTCATCACCCTTGAAAGCTTGTTTGATAACAATGATAGAGCAGTTGGACAAAAAATCAAGGTCGATAAACGAAGATACAAAGATGTAGAATTGGAGCCAGGCAAAATGATTAAGGTTGGAATCAGTTGTACAGAAGAGGAAGTGAACTAGATCATAGAATTGTGTAAAAAATTCCCTGACATCATAGCTTGGGTGTATAGTGATCTAAAAGTGTACAATAAAGATGTTTTTCAACATACCATAGAATCAGAAGAAGGAGCTAAGCCTTTTAGGAAAAAGCAAGGACCAGTGAATCCAAAGATAGAATCTTTGATGAAATAAGAACTGCTAAAAATCCTTCAAGCTAAAATATTATACCCTGTTAAACACTCCTAGCAAACTTGGTACCAATCAGGAAGAAAAATGGAGATATTAGATTGTGTGTAGATTTTAAAAATCTGAACAGAGCATCACTCAAAGATCATTACTCACTACCTTAGATTGACCAAATTCTACACACAGTTGCAGGAGAAATGCGCCTCTTATAGTTAGAAGAACAAAGAGAGCAATCATAAAATCACAATCAGAAGCATATGGCAGATACTGAAGGATGGTTCAACAAAAAGACAACTGCCAAAAAATTTAGAGTGGGAGACTTGGTTTTAAAATGGAATGTAAAGAAAGCTAAGCCAGGTAACCATGATAAATTCGATGCTTTCTAGGAGGGACCATTTGAAATTGTTTTAGAGAAACAGTTCAATGCTTTTGAGTTGAAAGATCAAGATGGATTGGTTTTTCCCATCATGGTGAATGCATTTCACCTAAAGTTATATTTCTATTGAGAAAGCATAAAATGAATTATATGTATAGTATAATATAAGTATATTCAGACAATATTTGTAAATATTACCATTTTTTGGCCTTAAAAAAAAATTTCAGTCGCAGCCAATCAGAAGTCGATATTTTTTTTGAATAGAGATACTAAGGTATAGAGGGAGTTTTGACGAGGTAATGTTCACTTTTTATCTAAGTGCATTTTCCTGTTTTCTTTGTCTTTCTCTAAAAGATTTTTTTTACAACTGTGTTGTTGACTCCATTTCCCAATGGATGAAGGCCTGGTTCAAAATTTTTGCAAGCAAAAAATTCCCCCAGAAGGCGCCAAGAATGTTAGTCAAAAAGTGACTAACTATAGAAAAATAGCTGATGCACCTTTTTGCATATTTTCCAAGAAGACCAAAGTGGCCCATATGCTAAAGATCAAAGAAAAAGTAAAATACCGCAAGGAGGTAAAAGTGTCGCGATATCGCGACATGTTGCATTTTTGCGAGCAAAAGCAAAGAGAAAGAGCAAGGAGGAAAAAGTGTCGCGATATCGTGACATGTTGCATTTTCGTGGCTAAGAGCAACAAAAGGGAGCAAGGAGGCAAAAGTGTCGTGATATCGCGACATGTTGCATTTTCGCAGCTAAGAGCAACAAAAGGGAGCAAGGAGGCAAAAGTGTTGCGATATCGTGACATGTTGCATTTTCATGGCTAAGAGCAACAAAAGAGAACAAAGAGGTAAAAGTGTCATGATATCGCGACATGTTGCATTTTTGCGGTCCAAAGCAAAGAGAAAGAGCAAGGAGGAAAAAGTGTTGCGATATCGCGACATGTTGCATTTTCGTGGTCCAAAAGCAACAGAAGGGAGCAAGGAGGCAAAAGTGTCGCGATATCCCGACATGTTGCATTTTCATGGTTGAAGACGGAAAAAGAGTCCAAGCGGAAAAGAATGTCACGATTTCGTGACATGTCGCATTTTCGCAACTAAAGGCAGAAAAAGATTCCAAGTGGGAAATAATGTCGCGATTTCGTGACATGTCGTATTTTCATGGCTGAAGGCAGCAAAAGAGCAACGCGAAGGAGGAGTGTCATGATTTCGCGACATGTCACATTTTCATGACCATCCAAAAGGAAATAAAGGAAAGACAGGAATGTCGCGATTTCGTGACATGTCTTATTTTTGCTAGAAAATAGTAAGAGGAGACTGAGAAGGTAAGGAATGTCACGATTTTGTGACATGTCACATTTTTGTGACTGCCTAGAAGAAATGAAGGAAAAGACATAAAGATGTCATGATTTCATGACGTCTCATTTTCGTGGCTAGAAGTGACAGAAGAGAAAAGCAAGAGACGAACATCGTGATTTTGCGATATGGTATCATTTTCGCGGTGGGAGGCAGCAAAAGAGTAAAGTAAGAGATGAATGTCGTGATTTCGTGACATGTCTCATTTTCACGGTTGGAAGCGATAGAAGAGAAAAGCAAGAGACAAATGTCGCAATTTCGTGACATGTCTCATTTTAGCGACGGGAGGCAGCAAAAGAGCAAAGTAAGAGATGAATGTCGTGATTTCGTGACATGTCTCATTTTTGTGGCTGGAAGCGGCAAAAGAGCAAAACAAGAGACGAATGTCACAATTTTGTGACATGTCTCATTTTCATGGCTGGAGGTGGCAAAAGAGCAAAGCAAGGAAAGAATGTCGTGATTTCGTGACACGCCAGCTGTAAAGGAATAAAATGTATTTTTGGCAATCAAAGGCATGCACTGACACCAAGAAGTGATTTTTGACATGATTATTAGAAATCTAGGATAGAGCAGGCTTTCCAGATGATTGAAAATATGACAGGCTCATCTAGAATCTAATCTGCAGAGAAGATATCTAATTCATACAAGACTTGTGTATTATTAGAAACAGTAGATGATTGCTTGTAAAATAGTAAGATGTACTTAGAAAAAGATACTGTTTTAGGGTATATACAGGGGTGAGTGACTCTAGAAAAAGGGTCGACTCTTAGATGTTTACAAGCTTGATGTACATGTACTGGATTACAAGCAATAAAAGATTTCTTCCTCTGACTTTCGAAACTTTTGTGTGCAAGTGTATGTATCTGGTGTTTTAACTTTTATTCACTCTAAGTTTTATAATGTATCTATTCTAAAATCTAGACTGTGCACATATAAATATTGTTTCTAGAGTTGAACATTAAAAGATAGTTACATGCTTTTAGACGAATATCTAAAAGTTGCACTCAGGAATTCATGTTTTCTATAAGAAGATATAAAGAAAACTCTAAAAGTAGTAATCTACATTATCAATGTTTGTTGTTGTCTAATCTGTACCATGAGAAAAGTTCTAGCTTAGGCTATATTTCCCTTATCTCTTGTTCCCCTTTTCTCTAAAAAACTCAAAGGAACCAGCCTTCTCTGGAGACTAGATAGATGATCTCAAGCAAGATCTGTCTATTCAATGTTGGCAAAGTCTAAGGTGAAACACTATTAGCCGAAGGCAAATTTTGTTCCAACAGTACCCAGATCGAAAGGGGCCTCTAGTTGGATTTATTGGTGGAACAATGCTATCCAAAATACTATCAATTTCCTTAACTCTCTAGGGTGCACGCTTACCAAGCTTCATCGTCATTCTAGTGCTGCTCTTAAGCAAGAGTTGGAGGTTTTCTCAACTCAGTTTGAATCCAATCCTTTCAATGAGGAGTTTCAAAGGTACCTCGTGGCTATGAAACACCAACTTCTGATGGTAGAGCACTATGATGCCAAAGGAGCACAAATCAAGGTGAGGTTACATTGGCTTAAAATTGGTGATAGGGTAACCAACGAGTTCTTCCAACACCTACATCCTCACAATTAGTTTTTAGGCATTAAATCCCTTAACATTAATGGAGAGTGTGTTTTTGAGCTTCCTCATATTCTCTCCACTTTTTAATATTATTACCAAACTATGTTTGTGGCTCAATACTACTCCCATCAACATGACCATACTCTTAAGTCACGTTTCTTTGTTATCCCGATGCAATTTTTTGAGTCTCAAAGAGATTCCTATTAAAATACCATATCTTTGAAGGATATGGAGGAAGCTCTTTCTCATATGGCTAACAATAAATCCCCTAGTCTTTATGGTTTCCCTTGTGAGTTCTACAAGTCCTTTTGGGACACTTTCGAGCCTGATATTTTCAAAGTTTATCAAGAGGCCTTCTCCAAGGGTTCTCTAGGCCCTATTATTAATCAAGAGATTATTAAATTTATCCTCAAGGTTGGTGATCCAAAAATAATCAACAATTGGAGGCCTATTACTCTCCTTAATATTTCCTATAATATCATTTCCAAAGCCTTGGATTTGTGCATATTTCATCTTCTTCCCATCATTGTGCACCATGAGCAAACTAGCTTCATTCGAGGCAGGTTCATCATTGAAAATATTATTGCTATATGGGATGGCATAGAGTGGGATCACAATTCCAAACAATGATCCTTGTTCATCAATTGACTTTGATAAAGCCTATGATATGATTTATTGGTCATTCATTATGGCCATGTTTAAAGCTCTTGGTTTTGGGCCCTCCGTCATTAGCTCTATAGAGATGTTGTTTACTGAGGCTTCAATTGTTTTGTCCATTAATAGGCATAGTCCTTAACCATTGGGTTATTTTATTCCATTCAATAGGGTTACCCATTGGCATTGTTCTTGTATGTACTTACCGCTAAGGGGTTTGGCTATTTATTAGCTCACCATTCTACTCAGGGTTCCATTCAAGGAATTTATCTCCTTGAAGGTGAGTCTCAATTGATTAGTGGTCATTTTGTTGATGATTATTTTCTCATGCTTATTGAGGATGAAGGTGTTATTTAACATGCACTTGCCTATCTAGATACTTTTTATCTAGATTTTGGATCCTCCATTCAATGGAGAAAGACACAATGTTATAGGTAATTTTTTGACTCGATGCTCCATTGTCTTAGTCACTATTAGTGGAGGATCATATAGGAGGGAGAAATCTATTGCTTTTTAGGTATTCCTTTCACTTTAACAATTCAACATCAGAGCTATGGAAGTATGTTATTGATAGGTTGGAAAAAAAACTTACCTACTGGTCCACCAAGAAGCTCTTCCTTGTTGGTAAATTCTAAATTTGCTCCAAAGTCCTTGCAACTACCCATGTTCCTATTGGGTCCCATAACAAAATTTCTATAATAAGCTTAATAAGATTTTTGTGTGATATTTTATGGTCCTCTTCCAATAATCATGGTTTGGGATTCTATCATGTGGCCTAAGAGTATTTTTGTATCCCCAAAATCCATGGTGGGCTTGGTATTCTTAGTACCCAACATCAAGGTTGGGCCCTTTGTGTTAAGTGGGTTGTTAGAACCCTTGTAGGTATTGAGTCTTGGAATATTATAATTCATAATTGTATCTACTAAGGTTCCCTTTTTGTCCATACGAGTTGGAGGGGCATGGGTTTCTCTTCCCTCATTATTGCTCCAATGTCTTTCAAATTGATAGGATCCTTTGTTGTCAGGAGCATTTGGAAATCTTGGGAGAGTGCTAAGTATTGGTTGAGATGGAATGGTCAAAGATTTTGGCATGGCCTCTCCATCAAACAGATGAATGTTTGGTGGTCAAATTTTATCACCTACAAGGGTTCTTCGCTTGCGTAGGTTCCTTGGCTTCATGGCTTCATGCTATAGCATGGTTTAAAAATTAAATTAACATATCAATAGAGAAAGGAATCCATTCTCCCTAAATTAAAAGGATGAATTATTGATAGAATATGAATATGTACAACTCCTAGAAAATTCTAAGGGAATAAATCTACCTTTAGAAAAAAAATCACTAAAACCAAACAACATCATGTGTTTGATTGAGCCAATGCTTGAGTGAAAAGCTTAAGCATATCATATTACTATAAGAGTCAGAGGACTCTCAAGAAGGGTATAGATTGAACTAGATAAAACATACAACAACTTCAATATGATTTAATACCCATCTAAGGAGAAATGAATAGAAATAAAAAAAGTGCTACAAGGGCTCCCAATATGATGTTTCTATTTTACATTTTCTTTTCTTGTTTTCTCTTTTTTAGGATTTAACTGTTGACTCCATGCCTGAGGATGAAGGCAAAAATTTGGGGTTCTCCTTTAAGCAGGCTAGAATTCCCCTTTGTGCAACCAAAACTATAATGATTCCTCACTACTAATTTGCACTTAAGAAATTATTTTTAGGGAGAAAAATTTCAATCAAAGGTGATCATAATTTTTTGGAGATTGTAATCAAAGGAGATAGCCTCAAAACCTAAAAGTACCTAATATATTTTGAAAGTAAAAAGTTGAGATAAGTCCTAACAATAGAAAGTTATAGGAAGATTATAAAATAGAGGAAAGGAAAGTCTTAACAAATATATCAATGAGAGAACTAGAGAAGCTTCCTCCTAGATAAAACTGATATCGAATTTTTTGTAACCTCTAACCAAGGCTAGTGACAAGAAATTCGAACTAGATTGCAAGAATGCATTGGGTTTTAAAAGGATTGAAGACATGCCAAAATTTTTGAAGCTATTACCAACATTTGGGGTGAGCCAAACTATATAGAACCATAGGATGGGTAGGTGAGTTGAATTAATATGCTCCTAATTAGAAAGAACAAGGACTATATACGAAATGTCATCTCAATTAAATGACTCAAGAATTCATTTAAGGCAAGTATGGTGATGGTAATCTTGAATATGACTATTGTTATGACCAAAGGTACCTCATTTAATTTTTGGGATTTGTTGGCATTTTTGCCACATTGTTTTGATTGTTGATTATTCCTGCATAAAATATTGAAGTTCTCATTCCTCTACGAGTTTTGATGCCAAAATAGCTAAGTCCGAATACTGTTGCGATATCGTGACAAAAAGAAGCATGGAGAGTATAGTTTCAAAACTATCGCGATATCGCGACATGTCACGTTATCGTGGGTCTGTTGAGGAGAGAGAAGTCAAAAGCAAAGGTGTCACGAAATCGCGACCTGTCACAATTTCATGATGCCAAATGTAGAAAATGGCTAAGCAGCAAAGTTGACATGATTTCGTGATGTGTTCCAAAATCATGGTCAAAATGGTCAATGGAGGCAGCGCAGTAAAATTGTCACAAAATCATGACATGTCGCGTTTTCGCAACTTATGATGGCCATGGAGCAGAGTAAGAGAAAAGGTCACGAAATCACGACATAATTGGGCAATGAAAATGAATATCATCATTATTTCATGATAGAATAGTGGACAAGGCACAAAATATGAAAGACGTCATGAAATTGCAATGTGTTGCTTGGTTGTGGCAAGGTTGAAGAAAAAGCAAGCAAGAAGAAGATGTCGCGATATTGCGACAGGAAGCAGAAACAGAAGAGAAAGCAAGGAGACGTCACGATTTCATGACATATTGTGGAGGAAAGGCAAAATAGGCAAAAGTGTCACATTTTTGCAGGTTGAGAGCTAAACCGTACAAGGCAAATGAAAATTGTCACGAAATCGCAACATGTCGGCTTTTCGCGATAGGGAAGAGAAGATTGAGTAGCGGAGAGATAATGTCGTGACTTGTTTGGTTTTTGCAACTTGTTTGGTTTTTGTGACCTGGAGATAATAACAAAGGTGCTAATGACGGAATGTCATGATTTTGCACAATGTTGTAGTTTCATGGGTATCAAAAGATAAGGGCACATAAACTACGACTTATCTTGTTTTCATGACGTATCAGGGAGACAAAGCCAAAGGAGAGAAAGGTGTAGCGAAATCGTGCTTTGTCGCATTTTCACAGTTCAAAGTAGCCAAAGGACAACATGGGTAAAGGATGTCACGATTTCACGACAGGTCATAGTTTCACAAAAACAGAGCAAGGAAGAAGCAGAATAGTATGGAACATCGCGATTTCACGATGCGTCGTGTTTTCATGAACTAAGGTGGCGAAGGAGACTAAAGCACCAAATACATGTACGAAGTAGGATAATGTCGCGTTTTCATGACCTGTCATAGTTTTACACCAGAAAGCAGTTCAAATGGCCCGATGAAGCATTGTGATTTCCAAGGATTAAAAGCACTACAAAATTTAATGTTTTACTACTTTCCAATGTGTGCAAGGTAGAAGAACATGTCCAAGCCACCAGAATTGAAGATGCCTTCATTATTCAAAGCTTCTGTTCGTGATGTTTCTAGTGGTTCAAGCATGTTTTGAGAATGACCATTTAATGAATACGACCGGTTCCTTATTTCATTTAATTTCTAGTTTCTCCGAGGTTGGTTTAAGGGGATCATTTCCTTGTTTCTGTTGCACATTTTGTAGATCTCAAGGAAGTTCGTTGCCTATTTTTAATGCTGTAGAGAGGCAAGACCTCTATAAATATCAATGTAGATCTCAGAAAGAGGGATCGAGAAAGAGACTTTTGCTAAAATCTTTTCAAGTTCTTTGCATGAATGAAAGATATTTGGCCTCTGGTTTTGCAAGCAACTGTCTGTGTGGTTTTTCCTTCTATCTTATACATTCCTAATTTACGCTCGTATTTCTTATCTGCTGCTTAATTTGAATTCTACATCTGAGTTTAAATATTGCTAGTGAGGAAGTGAGTTATGGAATGTGATCTTGGAGGTTTTCAACGCAAGGTTGTAAGTTAATTACGTCGCTATCTTCTGTTATATGTTGTTAGTGTGCTTGAGGTTATCTGTTGCTAATATTTCCTGATCTGATAAATTCGGCCTGTGGCTATATTTCCCATTTCTTTCTGCACATTTATAATTCCTTTCCAGTAACTCTAGTCTTCATCAAGCTTATATTTAGTAAGGGAACCAACCCTCTCTAGAGATTGGTCTGGGAGACATTTCTTTCTCCTAGCCTTTCAATGTTGGCTAGGTCTAGGGCGCATTTCACGTAAAATCCTTTCCTGTGGTAGATTTGTGACAAACATTTTTTGGCATGCTCATTGGGACAGACTGTTTTTGTCTCAGAAAGATCCCATAGTATTGAGGGTTTAATGTTCACCTTCATGCTATATAGTTAGAACATTTGGTGACTCTGTAGTACCCAAAAATCTCTAAACGTGGATACAGTGAAAGCTGTACTTCATGATCACGAGATCAAAGTCCAAAAAAGTTGAAGATCTTGTTGAGTTTTTTGAACTTGACAGCACAAAAAGAGGTGAACACTCTAGGTTGGTTTCCCCATCACTTGCATCATCTGCCATATCCACACAAATCTCTGGTATTGTTACTAGTTTTCCATCCTCTCTTTGCTACATTATTTGTTGACTATGTGGGTACTGGCATGCCGGTTAACTTGCCTATGTCTGCAACATGGAGAACTTCGGGAGGTCATCCCAATTTCAAGGACTGACTCAAGTATGATTAATCTAGATGGGACACTGTAGATTCACTAGATAACCCCCTAAGACTGGGTTTGTGGTGGCGGCATGCCAATCATGTCATAAAATTTTGTATATAGCAAAAAAAAACAAAAAACAACAACAAAAAAAAAGCAAAGAAAAAGAAAAAAAAAAGTATTGTGGATTTCCTCTATCAACTTCAACTCTTTTTGCACGTGAGATCGCAGGTACATTTATTTCTTTCTTTTTTCTTCTTCCTTCCCAGCAGTTCATGGCTTCCTCTCTATTTCTTCCTTCCCCTCTTCATCCCCTTCTTCTCCTACTCCTTTTTCTTCTGCAAGTAATTAAGCCACTACTGTTGTTTCTTTTTCCCCTTTCTAATATTCCCGCTTCTTCATTTCCACTTTCTTCTAATCCTTGTTTTCTTTTCAGCATTTATCCGTAGTTCATACCGCATTTGTCATCCCTTCCACTTCCATTCCATTATTCATTTTCCCTCCATCCCCACAGTCGGTGACACAGTAGCCCCTCTTTCGGTGTTGTATCTACCGCATCACTCCCTCCACTCCACCATTCCATAATTTACTATTTCCATTCCATAGTCCTCACTCCACTTATTTCATTCATTTCCATTTTTGCAACCCCAGGTGCTTTCATGGAGATCTTTTACAGCACCTAGTAAGCTAAGCCCAATATATATTCCTTTGAGTTTTCAGTAAGTCAGCAAGAGTTGTTGTAGCAGTCCGCCAAGATGTCTCCTAGCAGTCAGCTTCCTGCTTCTCATGTTTGCTTGACTCTGTTGCCCAATGGATTCAGGCCTGGGATTCGTGCATACAGCAGAATTGTATACCCCACGAGCCACCAAGAATGTTGGCATTTTTGCCACATTGTTTTTATTGTTGATTATTCCTACATAAAATGTTACAGTTCTCATTCCTCTATGAGTTTTGATGCCAAAACAGCTAAGTCCGAAGACTGTCATGATATCATGACAAAAATTAGCATGGAGAGCATAGTTTCAAAACCTTCGCGATATCACGACATGTCGCGTTATCACGGGTCTATTGAGGAGAGAGAAGTCAAAAGCAAAGGTGTCACGAAATCGCGACCTGTCATAGTTTCACGGTGCCAAATGTAGAAAAGGGCTAAGCAGCAAAGTTGTCACGATTTCGCGACGTGTTCCAAAATCACGGTCAAAATGGTCAATAGAGGCAGCGTAGTAAAATTGTCATGAAATCGCGACATGTCACGTTTTCGCGACTTGCGATGGCCATGGAGCAGAGTAAGAGAAAAGGTCATGAAATCGTGACATAATTGGGCAATGACAATGAATCTCGTCATGATTTCATGACAAAATAGTGAACAAGGTGCAAAATATGAAAGACGTCACGAAATCACGTGTTGCATGGTCATGAAAAGGTTGAAGAAAAAGCAAGCAAGAAGAAGACATCACGATATTGCGACAGGAAGCAGCAACAGAAGAGAAAGCAAGGAAACGTCATGATTTCATGACATATTGTGGAGGAAAGGTGAAATAGGCAAAAGTGTCACGTTTTCGTAGGTTGAGAGCTGAACCATACAAGGCAAATGAAAATTGTTGCGAAATCACGACATGTCGGCTTTTCGCGATAGGGAAGAGAAGATTGAGCAGTGGAGAGATAATGTCGCGACTTGTTTGGTTTTCGTGACTTGTTTGGTTTTTGTGACCTGGAGATAATAACAAATGTGCTAATGATAGAATGTTGCAATTTTGCATAATGTTACAGTTTCATGGGTATCAAAAGATAAGGGCACAGAAACTACGACTTGTCTTGTTTTTGTGACGTATTAGGGAGACAAAGCCAAAGGAGAGAAAGGTGTAGCAAAATCATGCTTTGTCACGTTTTCACGGTTCAAAGAAGCCAAAGGACAACATGGGTAAATGATGTCACGATTTTGTGACAGGTCATAGTTTCGAGAAAACAGAGCAAGGAAGAAGCAGAATAGTATAGAACGTCGCAATTTCGTGATGCGTCACATTTTCGTGAACTAAGGTGGCGAAGGAGACTAAAGCGCCAAATACATCATGATTTTGTGACATGGTTGGTTTTCGTGGTCCAAAATGGCAAAAGTGTACGGAGTAGGATAACGTCGCGATTTCGTGACATATCATGTTTTCGTGACCTGTCACAGTTTCACGCCAGAAAGCAGTTCAAACGACCCGATGAAGCATTGCGATTTCCAAGGATTAAAAGCACTCCAAAATTTAATGTTTTTCTACTTTCCAATGTGTGCAAGGTATAAGAACGTGTCCAATCCACCAGAATTGAAGACGCCTTCATTATTCAAAGCTTCTATTTGTGATGTTTCTAGCAGTTCAAGCATGTTTCGAGAATGACCATTTAATGAAGACGACCGATTCCTTATTTCATTTAATTTCTGGTTTCTCCGAGGCTAGTTTAAGGGGATCATTTCCTTGTTTCTGTTGCACATTTTTTAGATCTCAAGGAAGTCCGTTGCCTATTTTTAATGCTATAGAGAGGCAAGACCTCTATAAATATCAATGTAGATATCAGAAAAAGGGATCGAGAAAGAGACTTTTGCTAAAAGATTTTCAAGTTCTTTGCATGAATGAAAGATATTTGGCCTCTGGTTTTGCAAGCAACTGTCTGTGTGGTTTTTCCTTCTATCTTATACATTCCTAATTTACGCTCGTATTTCTTATCTGCTGCTTAATTTGAATTCTGCATCTGAGTTTAAATATTGCTAGTGAGGAAGTGAGTTCTAGAATGTGATCTTGGAGGTTTTTAGTGCAAGGTTGTAAGTTAATTATGTCGCTATATTCTGTTATATGCTGTTAGTGTGCTTGAGGTTATCTGCTGCTAATCTTTCTCGATCTGATAAATTCGGCCTGTGGCTATATTTCTCGTTTCTTTCTGCACATTTATAATTCCTTTCCAGTAACTCTAGTCTTCATCAAGCTTAGATTTAGTAAGGGAACCAGCCTTCTCTGGAGATTTGTCTGGGAGACATTTCTTTCTCCTAGCCTTTCAATGTTGGTCGGGTCTAGGGCACATTTCACATAAAATCCTTTCGTGTGGCAGATTCATGACCAATAGGATCCCTTGAAGAGCTAGTTACAATTTTTAGACCAAACTGTAAAACATTTTGGGAGGGAAAATCTTCTTATTATATCTATAAATAATAATAATGATAGTTTTCTAAGCATTGAAAAGTTTGCATCTACAAGTTTTGTAATATTTCCTTTCATATATTTATGTATAGTAGTCAAATCCTAAGTTGTTTATGGGAAAATAGAACTCTTTGTTTTGGCATAATTTTTGTATTATTGTTCGCACACACACATATTTATATATTGGAGGTCTACATGTCTATTTTGGGTAGCCATCTATGGTTCTTATGCTCTGATCCATCTCTGTATGTATGTGTATGTTTGTAGTCTTTACATATTTTTGAGTTTTACTTCAATATGCATGTATATGGGAGGCCTATGCATCTATTTTGAGTAGATATTTGTGGTTCTCATGCTCTGACCTATCTCTTTATGTGTGTGTGTCTATAACTCTCATTTGGAGTTATCTATATTGAGGAGAGAAAGTGTTCACCGTTAGAACTTAAAGTTTAGGCCTATTGTGTGGGGAGATATTATTTTGTCTTTGGAACATCACCACATTTTTAGCTTATGTTTTTAATTTTTTCTAAGTTGTTTTATTTATCTCTCACATACACTTTCCCCTTGATTTTAAAGTGCACTTAAAGATCACATCATAACAAGGAACTAGCCTTGTAGAATACTCCTATAGGCCTTTGGTTTATTCAAAACCTATCCTCCTGGGAGAGGACCTACTATGTCTCTACATGCAAGGTACAATTTCCTATTGAGATAATCATAGATGACAATAGCTTATAAAGGAGAGATATTAAGGGGTGAATGGTAAGAAGTATTGTACTACCATTTAACTAATAGAGCCAGTGAACCTAGTGATACTGCTTCTCTTGAGCAAAAAATGAAGGTTGCTACTCACATATTTATTGATAAAATTTGTTTGGCCATTCGAAACAGCCATAGGAACTATTGGGTCAATTGTGATTCATACCTCCTATGCTCTGATTCATAAAAGTCCATGGATTTGGATAAAGGTCAGTCTTGCATATATTTGATCTTGTTAGGATCAACCTTGACTGCTTACTGAGTTCCTATATGTCCAAAGTATTCTACTTCTTGGACCCCAAAGAAACATTTTGAACATTAATAAAAAAATTCTCTTTATAGTACATAAATAACATTTTCCACATGAACTAGATGATATCTTAGTAAAATCATCTTCTCTAACCCTAAAGTGATTAAACCCATAATGCAAGTTTTGTTTTATAAAGTATCTAGCACCATGTAATTCATCCAATAAATATTCTATAATAAGGATAGAAAACTTATTTTGATAGTGATATTGTTGAAAGGAAAAAATTAGGGCTCATATACCATGAATTATCCTTACATCATACCATCACCACTAGAGAGGAATATAGATTGATGCTTGGATGGATGCTTTCTTACCCCAACATTTTCTAAACTAGCTTTTTAATTTCAAACTTTTAGGGCTAGGAAAGTAGTAAGGATGCACATTAGGAGGTTGAATTCCTAAAATATCATGATAGTGTGTGCACTTAGGAGGAATACCCATGGGATCACTATAGACCTCCTAATAGCAATCCATAATTTTCTACAAATGCAAATGAATATATGGATGAAGTAGCTCCAAAAACTTAAAATCCATGTAATTGACTTGGGCAAAGAATCCATGACCACCTTTCTTCAATATCTTCTCCATGCTATGTGAAATAACCACCTTTGAATGAGGGTGTTCAATTCATTGGAGATAAATGACCATTCTATTCTTTGTCCACTTGACATATAATAATTGTAGATTTATAGCAACATGACCAAACTAAGATAGTCATTGTGCTCCTAAGATGACATCTACATTATCTAGGTTCATGGCAAAGATATTTTTTTACCAAGCATAATCACCCATTTGGATGTTAAATTTAGCCATTTAAACCACACACTAAATTGTAACCCCATTTATAATTAAGACTTGAAAATTATCTTGATTTGAAGAATTGATATACAAGTCCAAAAATTATTATCTTGCTATCTATAAAGTTATGTGTTCTACTTGAACTAATCAAAACATTTATGAGCTATCATTTAATGAATCCTTATACAATGATAATATAGTGAGCTTGGATCCCTAGAAGAGAGTGAGTAGATAGAGCCATGACATCATCCTCATGAATTTTATCATCTACTTCTGTTTGTTTCTTTTGCTACAATGAAGCTTCATATTCATTTAGCGACAACGGGATGCACACACCACCCATTTTTAGATCTAATTGAAATGTTATTAAAAATCCAAGATGAAATGGAAGACAATGAAAAAAACGTATAACACAAAATAAAAAATATGGATCTCTTTATTGGTATTGAAACTTGGTTACATGTCAGTCCCTCTTAGGGATACCCATTTCGATACAATAATTTTACAAATAGGCAAAGAATACCCATTTTGTGAAGAGGTGGTGTGATTATAAAAGCTTCCTGATTACACACATGAAAATGTATGAGGGCTTATAGATGCCTCCTTCTCTATGTATGTTTCCTAGAAGGATCCCTTTTGCTCTCGTATGTTGCAGATTCTGTCCGAATAACCTATGGCCCTGTAAGCAATGAAACAAAAACACACACTTAGATATTCGAGATTGCCTCCCCTGATGAGGTTGTTAGTAATAAAATAATATAACAAAAATATGATGAAACTATGCCATGAAATCAAGTAAATATATGCTAATGATATGAAGAAAAAAAATAAAAGAAGCTATATCTAAAACCTAAGCTAATCCTACGGGCCACTGTCCAAGACAACGTCTGCTAAGGTAAACCTTGCTCTCTTTGCCCCAAAGTTATGGGTCAAAGCCTATATCTGATGTCAAAATAATAGGTGTTATGCTCTTCAATCCATCAGGCTCTGCCATACACGTGATATCCAAATGAACTCTCCAAGTCTCGAAAGCTCTCCTCAAAAGATGTATCGATGATCTATGTCTCTATATGTCTCTCTAATATTTTATCTCCTCTCTTTTGGTGCTCTTAGGCTTGTACATTTTATAGTGTGAAACCCTAGGTATATTTCCAAGACCTAGGAATGAATTTATCATGCGTAGTGGAAGTTAGCATGAGAATATTTTGTCCTTTGTCTATGTTTGAAGGCTAATTAACTAAAATCTATCTGCCCACTTGAGTCTCCTATGTGAACTAGTCGTTAGCATGAGAAAATTTTGTCATTTTTTTATGATTGGAGGTCAGTTAACTAAAGTCTAAATGCAAACTCGAGCCTCCTATGTGAATTTGTCATGAAAAGAAATGTAAAGTTACTCTCGATCACCTTTATTGCATGCAGACTACCACTTCTACCTATGATTAGACTTGTTTTTTGACAAAAATGCTTCTGATGGCTTAGTCACTATCATATACAATAGCTAAGATCTGGCCACTGTCATCTGTAGTGGCTAAGGTCTAGCCGCTCTAGGCTTGAGCAACTAGGATTTGGCTGCTCTTGGATTGAGTGGCTAGGCTTGGATGGCTTAAAAAGGCCCCAAATAAGTGGTGAGAACCACTGTTGGTGCTTGGAAAGTCCAAGATTATGTCTTAAGATCTTATGAGTGTGTCTATGTGAGTATATACCCTAAGCATGACATGATTTATGTGTCTACAGATGCCCCTTTTTATGATGTGCTATGTGGAAAACACAATGCTGAGAAAAAACGTACACTGATCTATTTATAGGGTGTATGGTGATCAATGGTCTGATCAACACTGGATGGCCCAATCATGCAAGATGGTGCACATCCCTTGAATCATTGCCTCAAAATTCGAAGGAATTAGCTTAGTGGATTTTGCATGTTAGATTGCACTCATTTCTCAAACTCAATCAGGTAGCTTTAGCTACTACAACAATTTCAACCGATAGGAGAGCTACAATTGAAGATGCCATGTCTGCTTACATTCCTAGCAAACAAGGGAAATTTATGATTGTTGTATGCAATGATTCATAGGATGAACATGAATTTATTATGATCGAGTAATCTTTTGTTGATTTTGATTATGATTATATTGAATTTTTGAACTACTTCCTCACACAATGAATTGGTGAAGAAATGACAATGAATGAAGCGACAAGTCGCTTGACCAATATGACTAATATGGTTCCTTTGTAGCATTTTTTACTTTTAATGGGTAATACCACATCCAAGTGTGATTCCAATTGTTTATGATAACCATCCATACTTATCCCAAGGAGCGGTCCAACTATTAATAACATTCTTAGGGAGTTAGGATGAGTGATTCTATTTATGTTTAGATTGTTTCACTTTGAATTAATATTTTTGGTATCATAGGGGAATTAGGATGATCCTTTCGCACCCGTGGAGTAGTCCAACCATCTTGGTCTTCTTCGATATTGGAGGGTGGCACATCGTAATTCCAAAATGAGTGGTTTTTTCCCCAAGTGGCCTTATGGTTACCTACTCATCCCATCGAAATACATGGAGTGTGAATCACTGTAATCGTCAAGTTGATAGATTAAATAACTGGGTACGAGGCCTGCTTGATATTGTGCTCTTATGTATTTTTTTTGTTATTTTGAACATTCTGATGATCTTAAACCACCAAAGTGTGTTTATTTGCTATTTTTATGGAATCCCTCAAGGAGGAAGTCCCTTATTTTGATCTATGGATTTGGCCACTGTCAGGTCCAGTGGCCTCTGAGTTCCTGCCTATGGCCACTGCCACCTTGATCAGCCAAGAAGTTTGGGCTGCTAACATTAGCAATGACCAAGGCATAATTAAGGAAATATAAAATTTGTATTTTCTAGGGTTTGACCTTTCACTTTCATTGTTGAAGATTCGCTTTGGGAGCTCTGGTGTGACAACGATGATTGCAACTTTGGAATTTGCTGGCATTGAGGACATGGCTATGCAGGGTGAGACATCAATTGTTGGAGGAGTCAGAGCTTCTTGGGTATTTCTCTTTTCCAAACCCTAGCTCTCTTTTCTCTTGTATGAGTAAAACTAAACCTCACCAAACCTGTTGGTAATGAACTAACTTCGTAGTTAGGCTTAGCTTACCTTTTGCTATGGTGGGTTAGTCCCCAATTTTTGTTTTCTGTTAGTGGCTTTAGCCTAGGGTTTTTGATTTTTTTTGTTATTCACCTGCTGCTGCCATTTTGAGTGCTTTCAAACTTAGCTTTTGATGCCTGAGTGGGAATTTGCTTTTTATTTTTTTCCCTCCCTTTTGTGCTTTTTATGTTATTTTGCAATTTTTTTTTGTTTTTTTGGCCAAGGGTTCATGGATTTGTTGTGTCACCCCTTGGCCACTACTATCTCCAGCAGCCAAGTTTGAACCCCAACGATAAAAAAATTGACCGTTGGGTCTTGGTCACTGCTATCTCCAGCGGCCGGGTTCTGACTGTTGTAGGCAACAACGACTAAACCCTTAGCCATATTTTATTGTATTTTTTTGCTATTTGTTGGATTTTTATGATATATTTGATTTTTTAATTTTTTTTTGAATTTTTTATTTGTTTGATTAGGTGCAATCTTGTATTTTTGCTTAGACTTAGAATAGCCCATACTCTTTTGCACCGTTTTCATATTTATTATGAATTATGCCTTAGATGCATTGTAGTTATGTTTTGTCTTTCTTATGATTTGCTTAGATCCTTACTGCTTGGGATCGAGACCCAAAGCTCCTGCTTGACCTACTTCCTAGCTTTGATGATATGGAGCGAGCATGGTTCAAAGCTCGCAAGTTATAGTATGTCATTAGGCTACCTTACATCATGGCAGATCAGACTTACCTTACAGCTTTGGCCCATCGTTGGGACCCATAGAATGATGCCTTCCACCTCTTGATCAATGAGATAACCATTACTCCATAGGATGTATATAGGATTTTTTGAATTCCATTTGATGGGGTGGCTATTGTCTCTTTGGCCACTACTGATAAGGTGGTTGTCTTCACTTAGGTGTTTAGAGGGGACTCTGCAGATGCTCTCAAGGACACCAATTTTGAAGGAGTGTCCATCAGCTGCTGGCACAAGGAGGGTGTATTTACAATGAGGCATGCCATATTGCTAATGGTTATAAGTAATTTTCTAATCCCAGACTGCTCGAGTTTGAGGTTTTTATGGAACCTTTTGGTGATGGTGCAAGATATATTAGATAACGAGGAGCCTATGATCTATGCATGGGATAGATCGCTATTGGCTTAGTGTTATGATGAGTTGTACCACATCCATCGATGAGGATGTGTCAGTATTACCTGTATCTTGCTCCTATAGGTTTGGTGATGGGAAAATATAAGGGTAGATCACCCTAAGGGGCTCTCGATCGATATTACAATGATCGATGCTCGAACATAATGCTATGCTACTAGATGGGCTCAAGAGCACAAGGAGTGCAAGAGCCATACTTTCACAAGGGAGCTATTTCATTACATTGATGCTTTTACTAGAATTTTAGCCAGATATGTTGTATGGTGGCCTTACCATGAGTGTCCTGCTTGGGATGATCTAGCTAGATTTACTGCCAGGACATGGCATGAGTGGCACGTTGACCATAAGATTACCATCTGAGAGTATTTATTCTACTCGTGAGTTCTTCATCAGTACAGATTGCAGTAGGATGTGCCCTTGATACCGTTCTTGTACAGGCACATCACAGTAGAGAAGGACCTACCTCCATGATAGATTAAAGAGCTTTCATATGAGGAGGACACCCCAACTATTGACCCTAGAGTGGTTGGTGGTGTTACAAAGGCATACATTCAGTGGTGGGATGATCGGATGTGGCATGGTATCGATAGCCTAGGATGCAAGGATAATGGCAGGGGTGATGGTGCAGATCCAACAGGATGTAGATTCTGATCCAGGACTGAGGTATGGGGCCAACTAGTAGAGCAGGTGGTAGTGGAGGATCCTAATGTTCCTAAGGAGGAGGAGGAGTTAGAGCCAAAGGAGAGAGACTATCCTTTGAGATCATAACTGCATGAGGTCAAGGCTGAGCTTTAGGAGACTAAGATCTAGGTACAACAATGAGATGCTACCATTGAGAAAATCACAACATAGATACAAGCTCTGCAAGCTACTATTGGGGGTGGAGATCCTAGGATGCATTTTGTTGTTCCTCCTTCTACACCACAGGAGGTTCTAGTGGTAGGTTTAGGATACGATGTGGGATAGTTTAAGTCTTTTTTGGATGAGCATGAGGAGCAGATCCGAAGACTTGTGGATCATGTCACCCTTATTTAGATGCAGCTCAGGAGGCATGGGATTGTCCCTAAGGATCCAATTGGTGCAGGTGGTTTGTAGGTCAGTGGGCGCTCCACCTCGGGGCAGTATTCTGCCCATCCTATCTACAGGATTTGAATTCGGATAGAGAGGTAGACAAGCTCACATCATTCGACTCGTGACACCACCATAGAGGGAGGTGGCACTAGAGGAGGTGATGTAGGGGGTTCAGGCTCAGTAATTAATTGATGCTTTACTTGGCCCTTGATCCATTTTTGAGGTCAAATGACCTATATGACTGTACTCCATGGGTATTTTTGTACATCCATTAGACTTGACACACATACTTTTATGATATATTTGCCTTATGACTTATTATGTGTATCATATATTGCTCATGTTTTTGTTATTATTTTGTTTTATGATATGATGCGATGATGGTAATATGATGACTTGATGAATATGTTAGATGATATATGATATTGAAGATGCTTAGATGGATGTGCATATGCTTATATGATTTGATGATATGACGTGATGTATTTTGATGATGAATGATGAATTTATGATTGTATGCAAATGGATATTGCCTATATATTTTATGATGTGGTTTATGGATGATTAATGACTTGTTTTTGTGAATGTGATGTTATTGCTAAATGCATGTTTTAACTTTGCTTTAATTGTATGCATCTAACTTATGTGATGGGATGGTATAAAAAAAACTATGCTCTACTCACTTAAAACATATGGAATGCATATGACATTGAAAATTTCAATGGGTGATACCACAGAAAGTAAAAAAATAATCATGAATTTAAATAATCACTCTTATCATAAGAATTGATTAATTATTCATATATGAGATGTAATGGTGTGTAATGTATTTTATTTAATAAGTTTATGTAAATTAAAATATATAAAGTAGTCAGTGGCTATCTATATACTATTTCTAATATATATGCGGTTTCTGTCCTACTATGTTGATACCCCCTAATTTATAGAATCTTATAAAGAAAGTGATGGTGTGAATGATGTTATGATTTATTGCTATGTAAGAATTTTTGGGGATTTTCGGAGATTCAAACACTCTAGTTACCCTATCAACAACTATCAACTGACCACTTAGACTTTTGAAAAATAAGGCTTTTACCATGGACTCGATTTTTCATGATCTCTATGTGTGCATGTGATTGTATATTTTGAGGTAGAACTCAAGCATTTCCTCCGATGTCAGGCAGGATTATTTCAGACCATTGCTAAGATCAGGGATCCTCAAGTGTTCATCTCATCCTTATGTTGGACTTAGTTGGACTATACCACTAGGCAATATTGGGTTTCCTAAGCTAGCTCATACACATTCAAACATTGGTCTACACAAATGCATGAAATAATTGTAATAGACATATCGTCATGCGTAAGGATTTCTCCTTCCTGTTTTGTACAATGCTGAGAATTCCAGGTATTCAAGATTTATTCCCTTCTTTTTGGCTTTGGATATTTGCTCATATGTAGTGATGAAAATCACGGTTTAATTTTGATTGATTTTTTCTTTGAGCTAGTTTTTTTTGTAGTGATGATAATCACTAATTATTTTTCTCATATGTCATGATGAAAATCACTATTTATTTTTGATTGATTTTATTTTGAGCTATTTTTATTTGAATTTATGATTTGTGTATTGGATTATTGCTTTGAAATCTAGACTGTATGCTTGGCCTTTTGAATATGTACTTTGCTTTGGGATTTTGCTTATTTTGATGTAAGCAAGGGATTTGGATAGGATAAAGCTTGTCCTTTTACCAATTCTCAGCATCTTTAAACTGGTTGCATAGGGGGATAAGCAAGGAAAATCCTTTTCACTTAAGGTAACCTAGACCACTTTTGTAGCTTTCATATTTTTCTTGTACCAGCTAGGACTTTAGTGTTTCAATTAGTGATACGATATTGAATATCCAAGGTATTATCACAACTAGACCTTACATTCTACTAATCAAAATTGTTTTCCTCAAAATTTGATAAGATCAGTAGTTATGGTTGATTAAATGAAAAACCTTAGTATATTATGTATAGCAACAAATAATGGTTGTGTTGAAAAACACAATTACACACATGTGTTGATAGTTGCATGGATTTGAATGGTTTGCACGACAAACTGTGGTATCACTTTTAAGGCTCTGATGACATACAATTGTAGTGGATATGAAAATACAATGCAATGATGTGGATGCAAAATGTGAGATGCATTTTTTTTTGTATTTTTGATTTTATGTTGTTTTTGTATTTTTGCTTAATTTGACCAAAGGGCTTTAAGTTACCTTTGGAGCTTTTGTTTGATTTTGACCAAGCGGATTGGGTACCCTTGGAGCTTTTTGAATTGATTTTGACCAAGCAGTTTGATTTACCCTTGGAGCCTTTGAATTGATGTTTGACCAAGTGGTTTGAATACCCTTGGAGTGTTTTGAATTGATTTTGACCAAACGACTTGAATTACCCTTGGAGCCTTTGATTGATTGGATTTGACCAAGCGGTTTGAATACCCCTAGAGCATTTTGAATTGATGTTTGACCAAGTGGTTTGAATACCCTTGGAGCTTTTTGAATTTATGTTTGACCAAGCGGTTTGAATACCCTTGGAGCCTTTGATTGTATTTTTGAAATTTTATGTTTTTATGCTTTGTTTTGTGTTTTTGACATATTTGAGTATTTTTCTTTTTGACATATTAGAATGTTTTTGTGTTTTGAAATATTTGAATGTTTTTGAATTTTGACATATTTGAATGTTTTTGAATTTTGACATATTTGAATGTTTTTTAATTTTGACATATTTGAATATTTTTTGAATTTTGACATATTTGAATGTTTTTGGATTTTGACATATTTGAATGTTTTTGTGTTTTATGACATATTTTAATGTTTTTGTATTTTATCTGTAGAATGCCTTTAATTGAATGATATTGAGAGGCTCAGGCTCCTCAATACCATCTAATGATATAAGGCAATATGATCCAATCCCAACCCTTTGTGAAATAATGTATGGGCCTATCTAGTTTACCATGAACTCGTATCGCAAATGCAATGACAAATTTGAATTCTGTTGGTTTTCTTTGAGAACTAGATCTCCAACCTTGAATTACTTTAGATGGAATTTACTATTATAAGCTCATGTAAGGCAATCCTGGTAAATACGAAGATGCTCTAAAGCAATGACTCGGCGTTCATCAAGAAGAATCAAATGATCAAGGTGGTCTTGTCGTGCGACATCATCATCTATGAAGTCCTTTAATGCTATGCGTAGAGTTGGAATTTCTAACTCTAGTGGCATGATGGCCTTAGTGACATATACTAGTGAAAATGGTGTTGCCCCAGTGGGCATCCGTATACTAGTCTTGTATGCCCATAGTGCAAGAGACAACTGCATGTGCCAATCCTTGTGATTGTCTTGCACCGTCTTCCTCGAAATGGAGACTATTGTTTTTTTTTAGGCTTTTGCTTGCCCATTTTCTTGTGGATAATAAGGTGTTAAAAAACTATTCTGAATATGGTATTTGTTCATTAAAGCATGAACATTTTTGTTTTTAAAATATGGCCCCTTATCTTATATTATCTTAGAAGGGACCCCAAAACGACTTATGATATTGTGGAGTATAAAATCTGCAATCCTTGGTCTAGTTGTTGATGTTAAGAGGATCGCTTCTACCCATTTAGTGAAGTATTCTATGGCCATTATGATGAATGTGTTTCTGCCTGAGGACAGGGGTGAGATCTTCCCAATCAATTCTAGTCCCCATTGCAAGAATAGCCATGCTACCTGGATTGGCTGCAAATCTTGCAATGGTAAGTGTGTTAGATTTGCATGATGCTGGAACTTACTACATTTATTGACATACTCACAGTAGTCCCTTTCCATGGTGGGCCAATAGTAAACCATTATCAATATGCGCTTAACGATGGCCATGCCACTAAAATGGACTTCACATATTTTATCATGATTTGCAAAATTGCCTAGGATGCTTTTAGGGGCTCAAGACAACAGAGTAATACTCTATAATATCCTCGTCTATAGAGGATTTCTACTAACAAGATGTATCTTGTTGCTCTCTGTTTGAACGTTAACCTTTTAGTATGAGATAAACCTTGAGGTACTATTCCAAGCTTTAGGAAGTCTTGCAGTTGGGAAATCCAATCTTGATAAGCCACAACTTCTATAGAAAATATGGCTTGCCCTTCTTGTATTTATGAGCTAGTGAATACGGATTGAGGAACAACTCTATGGTGTATGGTTGCACCACACTCCACAAGTCCTTGGGAGATCAAAGACCCCCAAGGTTCTTTTTGCAAGAAATATCTAGCTGCGAAGGACGAATCCTTATTTGGCTCGATTTTGATCATGTTGACTAATTCTTGATTGTCAAAATCTTCACGACATATTACTGAGTGTGAAAGCACTTTTACATGAACAGTTGTAAAATTAGCAGACAAATTCTAAGGGATTAAGGATCCCAAAGAGACCATAGTATCTGCAAATCTATTCGACATGCGAGGGATTGCCTCAATGTTGTACTATTCCAACCGGGCTAGGTAAATGTCAAAACTTTCCTTGTAAGTTTCTAGGAGTGGTAACCTACATTGGAATAGTCCTTTGACCTAGTTTACTATGAGCAAGGAGTTACCAAAGATATTCAATCTTTTAATGCCCATTGCTATATTTTTTTGGAGTCCCAAGATAAACTCTTCATATTATTTGTTGTTTTTTGTGCACGAGAAGTCTAGTTTGAATGTTAAGGGTAATGGAGTGCCATGTGGTGTGATAAAGACAATCCCTACTTTACCTCCTTATTCACACTTCGAACCATCAAATAACAATGACATTTCTCTTTCTTTCATAGGTTATTTGAGTTCTGGCGGATCTGATAATGTAAAGACCACATCATCAGGTAATTCTATAGTGAGAGGCTTGTTATCCTAAAGAGGTGCATCTGCTAATTGGTCTACTATGACTTGTCCCTTGATGAAATTTTGGCTTATGAAATCTAGATCAAATTCTATCAATACCATTATCCACTTTACGGTACGTGTATTGTGATATGTCTTGCTCAACATGTACTGCAAAGGATTTTGTTTTGATATGACATAGGTCGTATGGATCAACATGTAGTGTCGCAATTTTTGATTTGCAAAGACCACTGGTAAACATAATTTTTCAACATACACATATACTAGCTCATAACTCACCAAGGTGCGACTACTATAATATATGGCTTGCTCTTTGTCTTGTTCATTCTTTTGGGCTAACATGGTTCCCAATGTAAAATTAGTAGCTGATATATAGTAAAAATGGTATTTTTGGCCTTGGTGGAGCCAATACTGGCATCGTTGCTAGATAAGTTTTGATCTCTGTAAAGGATTTATGGCATTCTCCGTCCCAATGAAAGGTAACTTCCTTGTGTACCAACCAATTCTTAGGTCGGCATTTGTCTGATAATTGCACGATGAATCTTTTTATGGATGCTATTTTGCCTTGTAGGCACGTCAACTCCTTAATGTTGGTAGGGGCGACCATTTCCAGTATAGACTTTTGAAGAACACAAGATTATACTAAGAGGGGGGGTGAACAATATACGACCTCTTTTTACTTTTTCCTTTATACTTCAAAATAGTAAAGCAATATACCCAAAGCAATATCAAAGCAATGCACAATATCATCCACAAAGTGACACCAATTTTAACGTGGTTCATCCAGAATGGCTGGGATACGTCCACAAAACTTTTCTCTAAAAGTTATCTCAAATTTCTTTGGGAATTCTTCCCAATTACAATATTTATGAGCCTCGGCCCAAAGGAGATACCTGCCTCCAATCAGAATTTATGAGCCTCTGCTCAAAGGAGATACCTTCTCCCAATCTGAATTTATGAGCCTCTGCACAAAGGAGATACCTTCCCCTTAATCTGAATTTATGAGACTCTGCTCAAAGGAGATACCTTCCCCTCTGCTCTGGAAATGATCCCTCAAAAGATCAATTGCCTCTACCTCTTGCCAGCACGTGGAACTCCTTTCCACCGAAGACCTCCTGTCCTTAATGCTTAGCCTAAGAGACCTCTGCCTTCTATGATCACGACCATAGCAGCTCAACAACCTGTACCAAACACAGTTAGTCGGTCTAGTACAAGCCTTCCTTTGTCTGTTAGATCTGTCCAACACTTGAAAAAATCAATTCTCTGCACACAAGCCTTCTCAAAGACTTGCCAAATCTGTCCTCAAGTTCTTCTCAAATAACCAGTGCTCCTCTATCCTCAAGTTCTCTGATAGAACTATCAAAACTTAGCTCACAAGTCCTTTGCTAGGACCTGTCCAAATATGCTCACAAGTCCCCATCGAAACCTGTCAAAAGCTGCTCACAAGTCCCCACCGAAACCTATCCAAAACTACTCACAAGTCCCCATTGGAACCTGTTCAAAAACTACTCACAATTCCCCACCGAAACCTGTCCAAAACCTGCTCATAAGTCCCCACCGGAACCTGTCCAAAACCTCAGCAAGCTCACCAAGAAAAACTTTCTTAGTAGGAAATCACAAGGTGAATTGTTAGAGACCCAATGTGATTTGTCAAACTCATATAAGCATAAAGAGAATTTTTATAGAGTCAATATGTTCTATACTCAACTCCCAATCTCAAAACTCAACTCAAATCAACTCAGCTCAAACTCAAACTCAATTCTGAAAACTCAACTCAAACTCAATCTCAAATCTAAAAAAACTCAACTCAAACTCAATTTCAAATCTAAAAACTCAACTCAATATCTGAAATGGATAGGATAGAATGCTTTCTTTCAATAACATGAAACTCCAACAATTGCCAACTATGCAAAGAATCACATAACAATGATACTCATGTTCTTTTCACCATCAATTAGGGCTTCAACAAAAATGCTCATCAAACAAGGTTCAATCAACACCATTCAGCTCAAAACACAACCTTGAAGCATTTCACAATCAACATTAGAAAAGGAAACAAGTAGAACTCCTTTTTCTCCTATATTTTTTGAACAAAAAGCATCCACCAACTCAACTCACAATAGCACACAACTTTTCAAATCATCAATAACGGAGTAAACTAAACAATTTAACCAAGTAAAGTATACCTTGATTATTACCAATTTAATGAAAGCAAATATCAATCTCAAAGCTGCCCACTTAAGGTTTCACAACTTCACACAAGAAGCAATTGACCTTAAAACATCATGCTTTCATTTCCATAAACAACCAAAAGCACTCTCAACATTAGAAGAAAGATTTAACCCTTATACACCTTATTTCTCCCTTATAGTCTTATCACAAATAAAATTTATCTCTCATAAGAATGCAATAAGAAATTTCAACAACATCTTCAAAAAGAATCTTTTATCAAAATACAAACAAGCTTTAAACTCCTTATAACTCCTAAGCTATTTTTCCCTCTAACAAACTTCCTCCATCCACAAAAACACTTAGCAAAAATTAATTTCAAAAATACCTTAGCCACATCAAAAATTGCTATGGGGAAATTTGCGCATGAATTCTAACACCACCCCCTGCGTCCACTTCACGATGAAAAACCCTTTCATGATATTCGAATGCTGAACCTCCCGTTCGGGTATCGCGCCAACAACCTAGCCGCTACCGGTGCACCAAAGGCACCCGGTGAGGTTTAAACCTCACGCTGTTAACCTTGATCCTTCTGCACCAAGGATAAAATGAAACCACAGTCCCTTCCTTTCCTCTGCCACAACACAACGACAATAAAATTTATGATGGATTCAACAAACGGTGAGTGCAAACAAACGAACAACGGATCCATGAAAAATGACGAATACACAAAAAAATTTATAGCGAGCAACTCCTTTCGAAATTCGGATAGGATTATCTCTGTTTTTGTCGAGGGAGATTTATATGCAATTTACCATAAGCTCTTTGACGTCGGCGAGGAGTTTAACACGTCGACGGAGGTCTTTGCTAGTGCCCACAACTTAAAACATTTGCGCCATGGATTAGGAGAACCCATTGCAAATAATAATTTATTTATTTAAAAATAATTAAATGGAACCTTAACAAGGTTTTTAATTATTTAAATAAATACTTCCTCCTTGAACCAAAAGCATTAAACCAATGCATCCACCTGTAATCTCTAAACCTGCCAACTTGGGTTTTGCAAAAGACCTTTGAAACTGTCATGCCGTAACCTTCATCAAAACAAATTATTTGACATCAAATCAAATTCCTTCAAGAGCTTCTTGACATCAATGACAACTTATACACTTGAGCAAAGGCAATGTACCCAAAGTACCCAAAATTACCAACAATCTCCCCCTTTCTCATTGATGGCAAACATTTACTAAAAACACTTCTCAAGAGCCAAAACTGAAACCAACTGTGCTAAAAACTGAGAAACTGTGCCCACAACTGAGAATATTCCTTTGAAGTTTTGCTCCCCCTAACTTGAAGCTTTCCTCTTCACTTTGAAGCTCTCCCCCTTACTCATATCACTACCCCTTTGTCATCAATGGCAAAGGGCCACCTTTGGGGCTCGAGACTAAGAATGAGCCTCTTAGCTTAGTCCCTCCCCCACCTCCTGATGAGGTGATTAATTTTGGGGTGGGAGTAAAACTCCCATTAGGCATTGATCATCATCAGCATCTATAACTTCCTTGTCGGGCCTTCTCTTGAACTCTTTGTCCATATTACTATTCTTGTCACTATTATTGTCCTTGTTCTCATCCCTGTTCTTGTCCATGCCTTGATCCTTGGACCTGATCATGCCACTGTTCCTATTCTTGTATTTTGGAATTTCAGCTCTACACTGTCTGATTATGTGACCTTCATTGTTGCACTTGAAACACTTGACGATGTTGTTTCTTTGAGGTAAACCTGATATTTGAATCCACCTTTTCTGACCAAAACTGTTCTGGCCAAACCTATTCTGTCCAAACCTATTTTGACCAAACCTATTCTGACCAAACTTGTTTTGACAAAACCTGTTCCTGTTATTTACCTTGCAATAGACTGCCTTGTGCCCAAACTATTGACAATAGTAGCAATACCCTTGAGAGAAACTAGCACTTCTGAAATTGTCATTTACCTTCTTCACTTGAGCCATGCAATGTGAAGCCATGTGACCAAACCTGTGACAAGAAAAACATTTGCCTTGAAACTTTCCTTTATTTGACCTCTTGGGTCCTGAAAACTTCTTCTTCTCATTCTGAATTATGTTTTCTATTTTTGTACATCTATCATTCAAGGACTCCTTTTCTAAAGTACTTTCCTCATTATAACTCTCTTCCTTTTGGAGTCTCTTACTAGACTCTCCAACTTGTTCCTTGTGTGGCTTAACAAAAACAAGGCCTATTTTATTTGTTGTATTTCTTTGACATTTGATGAGAGACTTAACCTTTTTGGAGCTATCTTGAAACCTGTAAAGCTTATCCTTGTACTATTTAGTTTCCTCTTTCAAAGAAGCCATTTTTTGTTCTAACTCATTATACTCAATAACCTTAGACTCTAACTCATCCTTGAGTTCTTGTGTCTTAGCTATAGAGAAGTTAAGACTTTCTATAAGATCATCTCTCTCCATACAACATTCATCTAACTTATCCTTGAGTCTAGAATTCTTCTTTATTTCCTTTGTCAAAGCACTAAGAGCACTAATAAGTTCACCTTCAAGATCTACTTCACCTTCCTCTACATCTTCCTCTATTTGTTTGCTTTTTGAATCATCAAAGCCTTTTTCAGATTTCTTATCACTAGAGGTGCTACCCTTTTCAAAAACCATGCATGCATCTTCCTTATAGTTTTTTGAAGCATCCTCATACATACTAGAAACCAAATCATTATTTGTGCAATCATCCTCAAGGTGACCAAAGTTTCCACATCTAAGACATTTCATGATAATGAATCTATGTTTCGGTTCTTCCTCTTTTTCTCGATATGAACAACATCTCATTTTCATCATCACTTGAAGAACTTTCACTATCACTACTAGAACACTTACTTGCTTTGTCTAGGTAGAAAATCTTCTTGTGCTTGTGAGAATACCTCTTTCCTTTATTGTTGTGCTCATATTTGTTCTTCCTGTGATGCTTGTGTTTTTCAAAATCCTTGCTCTTAGAATCTTGTTTATCTTCATCACTTTCATTCTTGGGAACAGTACAATTAGTAGCATAATGACCAAACTTTCCACAATTGAAACATCTTATATTTTTCATACTTTTGTGTTTTCTAGAAAACTTGTCTTTCTTATTGTAATATGCCTCTTCATTACTAGAAGACTCATCACTATCTTGAAGCTATTTACCCTTGGATTCCTTGGTAGCCTTGAAAGCTGCCTCTTTCTTGAAATCAACCTTTACTTGAGTTCTCAACTCAAATGCTGCAAGTATACTATGGAGCTCATCCTTTTTCAACTTATCCAAATCTTTAGCTTCCTCAATAGCAAAAATATTTTCACTAAATCTATTTGGAAGAGATCTTAAGATCTTATCAAAAACATCATTTTCAGGAAGCTCAAGACCTAAGTCTTTCATGGAGTTAACAACCTCATCCATATGAAACATGTAGTCACTAATATTTTCATCATAATTCATCTTGAGTTGTTCAAACATACCTTTGAAGTGTCTTAACTTGGCTTTTCTGACATTTGTATCACCTGTATGAACCACCTTCAAATATTTCCACATTTCACTAGTTGTCTTGTAGTGAATCACTTTGGTGAGATTTGCTTCCTATAAGCCTTTCAGGATTGCATTCATTGCTTTTGAATTACTGTGATGTAGGAGCCTTTCTTCTTTAGTATTAGGACCATGTACAGGAATATTGTACTCATCTTCAATCATTTCCCATATCTCATTACCAAGTGCCATTAGATGAACCTTCATCCTTGCACTCCAAAGACCAAAATCTGACCCATCAATAATAGGTGCTGCATTACTACTTGAATGATCCATTGTGTTCTTTACTAGATTTTCCTTCAAGCTGTTAAACAATCTGAAGGCACCTACTCTGATACCAATTGAAGAACACAAGCTTATACTGAGAGGGGGGGTGAACAGTATAAGACCTCTTTTTACTTTTTCCTTTATACTTCAAAATAGTAAAGCAATATACCCAAAACAATATCAAAGCAATGCACAATATCATCCACAAAGTGACACTAATTTTAATGTGGTTCACCCAGAATGGCTGGGCTAAGTCCACAAAACTTTTCTCTAAAAGTTATCTCAAAGTTATTTGGGAATCCTTCCCAATTACAATGTTTATGAGCCTCGGCCCAAAGGAGATACCTTTCCCCAATAAAAATTTATGAGCCTCTGCTCAAAGGAGATACCTTCCCCCAATATGAATTTATGAGCCTCTGCTCAAAGGAGATACCTTCCCCTCAATCTAAATTTATGAGCCTCTGATCAAAGGAGATACCTTCCCCTTTGCTCTGGAAATGATTCCTCAGAAGATCAACTGCCTCTACCTCTTGCCAACATGTGGAACTCCTTTCCACTGAAGACCTCTTGTCCTCAATGCTTAGCCTAAGAGACATCTACCTTCTATGATCACGACCACAGCAGCTCAACAACCTGTACCAAACATAGTCAATCAATCTAGTACAAGCCTTCCTCTATCTATTAGATCTTTCCAACACTTGAATAAATAAATCCTCTGCACACAAGCCTTCTCAAAGACTTGCCAAATTTGTCCTTAGGTTCTTCTCAAAGAACCAGTGCTCCTCTATCCTCAAGTTCTTTGATAGAACTATCAAAACTTAGCTCACAAGTCCTCTGCTAGGACCTGTCCAAATCTGCTCACAAGTCCCCACCGGAACCTGTCAAAAACTACTCACAAGTCCCCACCGGAACCTGTCCAAAACTGCTCACAAGTCCCCACTAGAACCTGTCCAAAAACTGCTCACAAGTCCCCATCGAAACCTGTCCAAAACCTGCTCACAAGTCCCCACCGAAACCTGTCCAAAACCTCAACAAGCTCACCAAGAAAAACTTTCTTAGTAGGAAATCACAAGGTGAATTGTTAGAGACCCAATGTGATTTGTCAAACTCATAGAAGCATAAAGAGAATTTTTAGAGACTCAATATGTTCTATACTCAAATCCCAATCTCAAAACTCAACTCAAATCAACTTAGCTCAAAATCAATGTCAATTCTGAAAACTCAACTCAAACTCAATCTCAAATCTAAAAAAACTCAACTCAAACTCAGTCTCAAATCTGAAAACTCAACTCAATATCTGAAATGGATAGGATAGAATGCTTTCTTTCAAGAACATGAAACTCCAAAAATTACCAACTATGCAAAGAATCACATAACAATGGTACTCATGTTCTTTTCACCATCAATTAGGGCTTCAACAACAATGCTCATCAAAAAAGTTTCAATCAACACCATTCAACTCAAAACACAACCTTGAAGAATTTCACAATCAACATTAGAAAAGAAAACAAGTAGAACTCCTTTTCTCTCCTATATTTTTTGAACAAAAAGCATCCACCAACTCAACTCACAATAGCACACAAAACTTTTCAAATCATCAATAACGGAGTAAGCTCAACACTTTAACCAAGTAAATAATAGCTTGATTATTACGAATTTAATGAAAGCAAATATCAATCTCAAAGCTACCCACTTAAGGTTTCACAACTTCACACAAGAAGCAATTGACCTTAAAACATCATGCTTTCATTTCCATAAACAACCAAAAGCACTCTCAACATTACAAGAAAGATTTAACCCTTATACACCTTATTTCTCCCTTATAGTCTTATCACAAATAAAATTTATCTCTCATAAGAATGCAATAAGAAATTTCAACAACATCTTCAAAAATAATCTTTTATCAAAATACAAACAAGCTTTAAACTCCTTATAACTCCTAAGCTATTTTTCCCTCTAACAAACTTCCTCCATCCGCAAAAACACTTAGCAAAAATTAATTTCAAAAATACCTTAGCCACATCAAAAATCGCTATGGGGAAATTTGCGCATGAATTCTAACACCACCCGCTGTGTCCACTTCACGACAAAAAACCATTTCATGATATTCAAACACTGAACCTCCCATTTAGGTAGCGCGTCAACAGCCTAGCCTCTATCGGTGCGCCAAAGGCACCCGATGAGGTTTAAACCTCACGCTGTTAACCTTGATCCTTCTCCACTAGAGATAAAATGAAACCATAGTCCCTTCATTTCCTCTGTCATGACACGACGACAATAAAATTTACGATGGATTCGACAAACGGCGAGTGCAGACAAACGAACAACGGATCCATGAAAAATGGTGAATACATAGACGAATTTACAATGAGCAACTCCTTTCGAAATTTGGATAGGACCATATCTATTTTCATTGAGGGAGATTTATATGCAATTTACCATAAGATCTTTGGCGTCGGTGAGGAGTTTAACACGTCGACAGAGGTCTTTGCTAGCACCCACAACTTAAAACATTTGCGCCATGGATTAGGAGAACCCATTGCAAATAATAATTTATTTATTTAAAAATAATTAAATGGAACCTTAACAAGGTTTTTAATTATTTAAATAAATACTTCCTCCTGGACCCAAAAGAATTAAACAAATGCATCCACCTGTAATATCTAAACCTGCCAACTTGGGGTTTGCAAAAGACCTTTGAAACTATCATGTCGTAACCTTCGTCAAAACAAATTATTTGACATCAAATCAAATTCCTTCAAGAGCTTCTTGACATCAATTACAACTTATACACTTGAGCAAAGGAAATGTACCCAAAGTACCCAAAATTGCCAACAATCTTCCCCTTTGTCATTGATGGCAAACCTTTACTAAAAAAACTTCTCAAGAGCCAAAACTAAAACCAACTGTGCTAACAACTGAGAAACTGTGCCCACAACTGAGAATCTTCCTTTGAAGTTTTGCTCCCCCTGACTTGAAGCTTTCCTCTTCACTTTTAAGCTCTCCCCCTTACTCATATCTCTCCCACTTTGTCATCAATGGTAAAGGGCCACCTTTGGGGCTCAGGACTAAGAATGAGGCTCTTAGCTTAGTCCCTCCCCCACCTCCTGATGAGGTGATTAATTCTGGGGTGGGAGTAAAACTCCCATCAGGCACTGATCATCATCAGCATCTATAACTTCCTTGTCAAGCCTTCTCTTGAACTCTTTGTCCATATTCCCATTCTTGTCACTATTCTTGTCCTTGTTCTCATCCCTGTTCTTGTCCATGCCTTGATCCTTGGACCTGATCATGCCACTGTTCCTGTTCCTGTATTTTGGAATTTCAGCTCTACACTATCTGATTAAGTGACATTCATTGTTGCATTTGAAACACTTGACGATGTTGTTTCTTTGAGGTAAACCTGATCTTTGAATCCACCTATTTTGACCAAAATTGTTTTGGCCAAACCTGTTCTGTCCAAACCTATTTTGACCAAACCTGTTCTGACCAAACCTGTTTTGATCAAACCTGTTCCTGTTATTTACCTTGCAATAGACTGCCTTGTGCCCAAACTATTGACAAGAGTAGCAATACCCTTGAGAGAAACTAACACTTCTAAAATTGTCATTTACCTTCTTTACTTGAGCCATGCAATGTGAAGCCATGTGACCAAACCTGTGACAAGCAAAACATCTACCTTGAAACTTTCCTTTATTTGACCTCTTGGGTCCCGAAAAATTCTTCTTCTCATTCTGAATTCAGTTTTCTGTTTCTGTGTATCTATCATTCAAGGACTCCTTTTCTGAAGTACTTTCCTCATTATAACTCTCTTCCTTTTGGAGTCTCTTACTAGACTCTCCAACTTGTTCCTTGTGTGGCTTAACAAAACCAAGGACTATTTTATCTGTTGTCTTTCTTTGACATTTGATGAGAGACTTAAAATTTTTGGAGCTATCTTGAAACCTGTAAAGCTTCTTGTACTCTTTAGTTTTCTCTTTCAAAGAAGCCATTTTCTATTCTAACTCACTATACTCAAGAACCTTAGACTCTAACTCATCCTTGAGTTCTTGTGTCTTAGCTATAGAGAAGTCAAGACTTTCTATAAGATCATCTCTCTCCATACAACATTCATCTAACTTATCCTTGAGTCTAGCATTCTTCTTTCTTTCCTTTGTCAAAGCACTAAGAGCACTAATAAGTTCACCTTCAAGATCTACTTCACCTTCCTCTATATCTTCCTCTATTTGTTTGCTTTTTGAATCATCAAAGCCTTTTTCAGATTTCTTATCACTAGAGGTGCTACCCTTTTCAAAAACAATGCATGCATCTTCCTTATAGTTTTTTGAAGAATCCTCATACATACTAGAAACCAAATCATTATTTGTGCAATCATCCTCAAGGTGACCAAAGTTTCCACATCTAAGACATTTCATGATAATGAATCTATGTTTTGGTTCTTCCTCTTTTTCTGATATGAACAACATCTCATTTTCATCATCACTTGAAGAACTTTCACTATCACTACTAGAACACTTACTTGCTTTTTCTAGGTAGAAAATCTTCTTGTGCTTGTGAGAATACTTCTTTCCTTGATTGCTATGCTCATCTTTGTTCTTCCTGTGATGCTTGTGTTTTTTAGAATCCTTGCTCTTAGAATCCTGTTTATCTTCATCACTTTCATTCTTGGGAACAGTACAGTTAGTAGCATAATGACCAAACTTTCCAAAATTGAAACATCTTATAGTTTTCATACTTTTGTGTTTTCTAAAAAACTTGCCTTTCTTGCTGTAATATGCCTCTTCATCACTAGAAGACTCATCACTATCTTGAAGCTGTTTACCCTTGGATTCCTTGGTAGCCTTGAAAGCTGCCTCTTTCTTGACATTAACCTTTACTTAAGTTATCAACTCAAATGCTGCAAGTATACTATGGAGCTCATCCTTTTTCAACTTATCCAAATCTTTAGCTTCCTCAATAGCAAAAATCTTTTCACTAAATCTATTTGGAAGAGATCTTAAGATCTTATCACAAACATCATTTTCAGCAAGCTCAAGACCTAAGTCTTTCATGGAGTTAACAACCTCATCCATACGAAGAATGTAGTCACTAATATTTTCATCATCATTCATCTTGAGTTGTTCAAACATACCTTTGAAATGTCTTAACTTGGATTTTCTGACATTTGTATCACCTGTATGAACCACCTTCAACTGTTTCCACATTTCACTAGTTGTCTTGTAGTGAATCACTTTGGTGAGATCTACTTTCTATAAGCCTTTCAGGATTGCATTCATTGCTTTTGAATTTTTGTGATGTAGGAGCCTTTCTTCTTTAGTATTAGGACCATGTACAGGAATAGTGTACTCATATTCAATCACTTCCCATACCTCATTACCAAGTGCCATTAGATGAACCTTCATCCTTGCACTCTAAAGACCAAAATCTGACCCATCAAGAATAGGTGCTGCATTACTACTTGAATGATCCATTGTGTTATTTACTAGCTTTTCCTTCAAGCTATTAAAATTTCCGAAGGCACCTGCTCTGATACCAATTGAAGAACACAAGCTTATACTAAGAGGGGGGGGTGAACAATATAAGACCTATTTTTACTTTTTCCTTTATACTTCAAAATAGTAAAGCAATATACCCAAAGCAATATCAAAGCAATGCACAATATCATCCATAAAGTGACACCAATTTTAACGTGGTTCACCCAGAATGGCTGGGCTACGTCCATAAAAATTTTCTCTAAAATTTATCTCAAAGTTCTTTGGTAATCCTTCCCAATTACAATGTTTATGAGCCTCAGCCCAAAGGAGATACCTTCCCCCAATCAGAACTTATGATCCTCTGCTCAAAGGAGATACCTTTCCCTAATCTAAATTTATGAGCCTCTGCTCAAAGGAGATACCTTCCCCTCAATCTGAATTTATGAGCCTCTACTCAAAGGAGATACCTTCCCCTTTGCTCTGGAAATGATCCCTCAGAAGATCAACTACCTCTACCTCTTGCCAACATGTGGAACTCCTTTCCATAGAAGACCTCCTATTCTCAATGCTTAGCCTAAGAGACCTCTGCCTTCTATGATCACGACCACAACAGCTCAGCAACCTGTACCAAACACAGTCAGTCGATCTAGTACAAGCCTTCCTTTGTCTATCAGATCTGTCCAACACTTGAACAAATCAATCCTCTTCACACAAGACTTCTCAAAGACTTGCCAAATCTATCCTCAGGTTCTTCTCAAAGAACCAGTGCTCCTCTATTCTCAAGTTCTCCGATAGAACTATCAAAACTCAGCTCATAAGTCCTCTGCTAGGACCTATCCAAATCTTCTCACAAGTCCCCATTGAAACCTGTCAATAACTGCTCACAAGTCCCCACCAGAACATGTCCAAAATTTCTCACAAGTGCCCACTGAAAACTGTTCAAAAATTGCTCACAAGTCCCCACCGAAACCTATCCAAAACCTGCTCACAAGTCCCCACCGGAACCTATCCAAAACCTCAAGAAGCTCACCAAGAAAAACTTTCTTAGTAGGAAATCACAAGGTGAATTATTAGAGACCCAATGTGATTTGTCAAACTCATATAAGCATAAAGAGAATTTTTAGAGACTCAATATGTTCTATACTCAACTCCCAATCTCAAAACTCAACTCAAATCAACTCAGCTCAAACTCAATCTCAATTCTGAAAACTCAACTCAAACTCAATCTCAAATATGAAAAAACTCAACTCAAACTCAATCTCAAATCTGAAAACTCAACTCAATATCTGAAATGGATAGGATAGAATGCTTTCTTTCAAGAACATGAAACTCCAAAAATTGCCAACTATGCAAAGAATCACACAACAATGATACTCATGTTCTTTTCACCATCAATTAGGGCTTCAACAACAATGCTCATCAAAAAAGGTTCAATCAACACCATTCAGCTCAAAACACAACCTTGAAGCATTTCACAATCAACATTAGAAAATGAAACAAGTAGAACTCCTTTTCTCTCCTACATTGTTTGAACAAAAAGCATCCACCAACTCAACTCACAATAGCACACACAACTTTTCAAATCATCAATAAAGGAGTAAGATCAACACTTTAACCAAGTAAATAATAGCTTGATTATTACCAATTTAGTGAAAGCAAGTATCAATCTTAAACATTCCCACTTAAGGTTTCACAACTTCACACAAGAAGCAATTGACCTTAAAACATCATGCTTTCATTTCCATAAACAACCAAAAGCACTCTCAACATTACAAGAAATATTTAACCCTTATACACCTTATTTCTCCCTTATAGTCTTATCACAAATAAAATTTCTCTCATAAGAATGCAATAAGAAATTTCAACAACATCTTCAAAAAGAATCTTTTATCAAAATACAAACAAGCTTTAAACTCCTTATTACTCCTAAGCTATTTTTCCCTCTAACAAACTTCCTCCATCCACAAAAACACTCAGCAAAAATTAATTTCGAAAATACCTTAGCCACATCAAAAATTGCTGATATTCAAATGCTGAACCCTACATCCACTTCACGACAAAAAACCCTTTTGTGATATTCAAATGCTGAACCTCCCATTCGGGTAGCGTACCAACAACCTAGCCGCTACCAGTGCGCCAAAGGCACCCGATGAGGTTTAAACCTCATGTTGTTAACCTTGATCCTTCTACACCAGGGATAAAATGAAACCACAGTCCCTTCCTTTCCTCTCTTTGTGACACGATGACAATAAACTTTACGACGAATTCAACAAATGACGAGTGCAGACAAACGAACAACGGATCCATGAAAAACGGTGAATACACAAATGAATTTACAGTGAGCAACTCCTTTCAAAATTCGGATAGGATCATATCTATTTTCATTGAGGGAGATTTATATGCAATTTACCATAAGCTCTTTGACGTCGGCCAGGAGTTTAACACGTCGTCGGAGGTCTTTGCTAGCGCCCACAACTTAAAACATTTGCGCCATGGATTAGGAGAACCCATTGCAAATAATAATTTATTTATTTAAAAATAATTAAATGGAACCTTAACAAGGTTTTTAATTATTTAAATAAATACTTCCTCCTAGACCCAAAAGCATTAAACCAATGCATCCACCTGTAATCTCTAAACCTTCCAACTTGGGGTTTGAAAAAACCTTTGAAACTGTCATGCCGTAACCTTCATCAAAACAAATTATTTGACATCAAATCAAATTCCTTCAAGAGCTTCTTGACATCAATGACAACTTATACACTTGAGCAAAGGCAATGTACCCAAAGTACCCAAAATTGCCAATAATCTCCCCCTTTGTCATTGATGGCAAACCTTTACTAAAAAAACTTCTCAAGAGCCAAAACTGAAACCAACTGTGCTAAAAATTAAGAAACTATGCCCACAAATGAGAATCTTCCTTTGAAGTTTTGCCCCCCCTGACTTGAAGCTTTCCTATTCACTTTGAAGCTCTCCCCCTTACTCATATATCTCCCCATTTGTCATCAATGGCAAAGGGCCACCTTTGGGACTCGAGACTAAGAATGAGGCTCTTAGCTTAGTCCCTCTCCCACCTCCTGATGAGGTGATTAATTTTGGAGTGGGAGTATAAATACCATTAGGCACTGATCATCATCAACCTCTATAACTTCCTTGTCGGGCCTTCTCTTGAACTCTTTGTCCATATTCCTATTCTTGTCACTATTCTTGTTCTTGTTCTCATCCCTGTTCTTGTCCATGCCTTGATCCTTGGACCTAATCATGCCACTGTTCCTTTTCCTGTATTCTAGAATTTCAGCTCTACACTGTCTGATTATGTGACCTTCATTGTTTCACTTGAAACACTTGACGATGTTGTTTCTTTGAGGTAAACCTGATCTTTGAATCCACCTGTTCTGACCAAAACTATTCTGGCCAAACCTGTTCTGTCCAAACCTGTTCTAACCAAACTTGTTCTGACCAAACCTATTTTGATCAAACCTATTCCTATAATTTACCTTGCAATAGATTGCATTGTGCCCAAACTGTTGACAAGAGTAGCAATACCCTTGAGAGAAACTAGCACTTCTGAAATTGTCATTTACCTTCTTCACTTGAGCCATGTAATGTGAAGCCATGTGACCAAACTTGTGACAAGAAAAACATCTGCCTTGAAACTTTCCTTTATTTGACCTCTTGGGTCCTGAAAACTTCTTCTCATTCTGAATTTTGTTTTCTATTTTTGTGCATCTATCATTCAAGGAATCCTTTTTTGAAGTACTTTCCTCATTAGAACTCTCTTCCTTTTGGAGTCTCTTACTAGACTCTCCAACTTGTTCCTTGTGTTTCTTAACAAAAAAAAGGCCTATTTTATCTGTTGTCTTTCTTTGACCTTTGATGAGAGACTTAACCTTTTTGGAGCTATCTTGAAACCTGTAAAGCTTATCCTTGTACTCTTTAGTTTCCTCTTTCAAAGAAGCCATTTTCTGTTCTAACTCACTATACTCAAGAACCTTAGACTCTAACTCATCCTTGAGTTCTTGTGTCTTAGCTATAGAGAAGTCAAGACTTTCTATAAGATCATATCTCTCCATACAACATTCATCTAACTTATCCTTGAGTCTAGCATTCTTCTTTCTTTCCTTTGTCAAAGCACTAAGAGCACTAATAAGTTCACCTTCAAGATCTACTTCACCTTCCTCTATATCTTCCTCTATTTGTTTGCTTTTTGAATCATCAAAGCCTTTTTCAGATTTCTTATCACTAGAGGTGCTACCCTTTTCAAAAACCATGCATGCATCTTCCTTATATTTTTCTGAAGCATCCTCATACATACTAGAAACCAAATCATTATTTGTGCAATCATCCTCAAGGTGACCAAAGTTTCCACATCTAAGACATTTCATGATAATGAATCTATGTTTCGATTCTTCCTCTTTTCTCGATATGAACATCTCATTTTCATCATCACTTGAAGAACTTTCACTATCACTACTAGAACACTTACTTGCTTTGTCTAGGTAGAAAATCTTCTTGTGCTTGTGAGAATACCTCTTTCCTTGATTGTTGTGCTCATATTTGTTCTTCCTGTGATGCTTGTGTTTTTCAAAATCCTTGCTCTTAGAATCTTGTTTATCTTCATCACTTTCATTCTTGGGAACAATACAGTTAGTAGCATAATGACCAAAATTTCCACAATTGAAACATCTTATATTTTTCATACTTTTGTGTTTTCTAGAGAACTTGCCTTTCTTGCTGTAATATGCCTCTTCATCACTAGAAGACTCATCACTATCTTGAAGCTGTTTACCCTTGGATTCCTTGGTAGCCTTGAAAGCTGCCTCTTTCTTGACATCAATCTTTACTTGAGTTCTCAAATCAAATGCTACAAGTATACTATGGAGCTCATCATTTTTCAACTTATCCAAATATTTAGCTTCCTCAATAGCAGAAATATTTTCACTAAATCTATTTGGAAGAGATCTTAAGATCTTATCACAAACATCATTTTCAGCAAGCTCAAGACCTAAGTCTTTCATGGAGTTAACAACCTCATCCATACGAAGCATGTAGTCACTAATATTTTCATCATCATTCATCTTGAGTTGTTCAAACATACCTTTGAAGTGTCTTAACTTGGCTTTTCTAACATTTGTATCACCTGTATGAACCACCTTCAACTGTTTCCACATTTCACTAGTTGTCTTGTAGTGAATCACTTTAGTGAGATCTGCTTTCTGTAAGCCTTTCAGGATTGCATTCATTGTTTTTGAATTTTTGTGATGTAGGAGCCTTTCTTCTTTAGTATTAGGACCATGTACAGGAATAGTGTACTCATCTTCAATCACTTCCCATACCTCATTACCAAGTTCCATTAGATGAACCTTCATCCTTGCACTCCAAAGACCAAAATCTGACCCATCAAGAATAGGCGCTACATTACTACTTGAATGATCCATTGTGTTCTTTACTAGCTTTTCCTTCAAGCTGTTAAACTTTATGAAGGCACCTACTCTGATACCAATTGAAGAACACAAGCTTATACTGAGAGTGGGGGGTGAACAGTATAAGACCTCTTTTTACTTTTTCTTTTATACTTCAAAATAGTAAAGCAATATACCCAAAGCAATATCAAAGCAATGCACAATATCATCCACAAAGTGACACCAATTTTAACGTGGTTCACCCAAAATTGCTGGGCTACGTCCACAAATTTTTTTTCTAAAAGTTATCTCAAAGTTCTTTGGGAATCCTTCCCAATTACAATGTTTATGAGCCTCGGACCAAAGGAGATACCTTCCCCCAATCAGAATTTATGAGCCTCTGCTCAAAGGAGATACCTTCCCCCAATATAAATTTATGAGCCTCTTCTCAAAGGAGATACCTTCCCCTCAATATGAATTTATGAGCCTCTGCTCAAAGGATATACCTTCCCCTCTACTCTGGAAATGATCCCTCAGAAGATCAACTGCCTCTACCTCTTGCCAGCACGTGGAAATCCTTTCCACTAAAGACCTCCTATCCTCAATGCTTAGCCTAAGAGACCTCTGCATTCTATGATCATGACCATAGCAGCTCAGCAACCTATACCAAAACACAGTCAGTCAGTCTAGTACAAGCTTTCCTTTGTCTGTCAGATCTGTCCAACACTTGAACAAATCAATCCTCTACACACAAGCCTTCTCAAAGACTTTCCAAATCTATCCTCAGGTTCTTCTCAAAGAACCAGTGCTCCTCTATCCTCAAGTTCTCTTATAGAACTATCAAAACTCGGCTCACAAGTCCTCTGCTAGGACCTGTCCAAATCTGCTCACAAGTCCCCATCGAAACCTGTCAAAAACTGCTCACAAGTCCCCACTGAAACTTGTCCAAAATTTCCCACAAGTCCCCACCGAAACCTATTCAAAAACTACTCACAAGTCCCCACCGAAACCTATCCAAAACCAGCTCACAAGTCCCCACCGGAACCTGTCCAAAACCTCAGCAAGCTCACCAAGAAAAACTTTCTTAGTAGGAAATCACAAGGTGAATTTTTAGAGACCCAATGTGATTTGTCAAACTCATAGAAGCATAAAGAGAATTTTTAGAGACTCAATATGTTCTATACTAAACTCCCAATCTCAAAACTCAACTCAAATCAACTCAGCTCAAACTCAATCTCAATTTTGAAAACTCAACTCAAACTCAATCTCAAATCTAAAAAAACTCAACTCAAACTCAATCTCAAATCTGAAAACTCAACTCAATATCTGAAATGTATAGGATAGAATTCTTTCTTTCAAGAACATGAAACTCCAACAATTTCCAACTATGCAAAGAATCACATAACAATGATACTCATGTTCTTTTCACCATCAATTAGGGCTTCAACAACAATGCTCATCAAACAAGGTTCAATCAACACCATTCAACTCAAAACACAATGTTGAAGAATTTCACAATCAACATTAGAAAAGGAAACAAGTAGAACTCATTTTCTTTCCTATATTGTTTGAACAAAAAGCATCCACCAACTCAACTCACAATAGCACACACAACTTTTCAAATCATCAATAACGGAGTAAGCTCAACACTTTAACCAAGTAAAGAATAGCTTGATTATTACTAATTTAATGAAAGCAAATATCAATCTCAAAGATGCCCACTTAAGGTTTCACAACTTCAAACAAGAAGCAATTGACCTTAAAACATCATGCTTTCATTTCCATAAACAACCAAAAGCACTCTCAACATTACAAGAAAGATTTAACCCTTATACACCTTATTTCTCCCTTATAGTATTATCACAAATAAAATTTATCTCTCATAAGAATGCAATAAGAAATTTCAACAACATCTTCAAAAAGAATCTTTTATCAAAATACAAACAAGTTTTAAACTCCTTATAACTCCTAAGCTATTTTTCCCTCTAACAAAATTCCTCCATCCGCAAAAACACTTAGCAAAAACTAATTTCGAAAATACCCTAGCCACATCAAAAATTTCTATGGGGAAATTTGTGCATGAATTATAACACCACCTGCTGCGTCCACTTCATGACGAAAAACCCTTTTGCGATATTCGAACACTGAACCTCTCGTTTGGGTAGCGCGCCAATAGCCTAGCTGCTACCGGTGCATTAAAGGCACCCGATGAGGTTTAAACCTCACCTTGTTAACCTTGATCCTTCTGCACCAGGGATAAAATGAAACCACAGTCCCTTCCTTTCCTCTACCGTGACATGACGACAATAAAATTTATGACGGATTCAACAAACGGCAAGTGCAGACAAACGAACAACGGATCCACAAAAAATGGCGAATACACAGACAAATTTATAGTGAGCAACTCCTTTCAAAATTTGGATAGGATCATCTCTGTTTTCGTCGAGGGAGATTTATATGCAATTTACCATAAGCTCTTTGACGTCGGTGAGGAGTTTAACACGTCGACAGAGGTCTTTGCTAGCGCCCACAACTTAAAACATTTGCGCCATGGATTAGGAGAACCCATTGCAAATAATAATTTATTTATTTAAAAATAATTAAATGGAACCTTAACAAGGTTTTTAATTATTTAAATAAATACTTCATCCTGGACCCAAAAGCATTAAACCAATGCATCCACCTGTAATCTCTAAACCTGCCAACTTGGGGTTTGCAAAAGACCTTTGAAAATGTCATGTCGTAACCTTCATCAAAACAAATTATTTGACATCAAATCAAATTCCTTCAAGAGCTTCTTGACATCAATGACAACTTATACACTTGAGCAAAGGCAATGTACACAAAGTACCCAAAATTGCCAACAACTTTACCTTTGCAGGATCGACTTCAATGCCTCTCTTGGATACGATGAATCCCAAAATCTTACCAAAAGTTATGCCAAATACGCACTTCTTAGGATTCAATTGGACATTGTATTCTATGAGGTGATCAAAGACTTGTCGAAGAACTTTGGCATGCTCTTGCCGCAACAAGGACTTGGCCAACAATTCATCCATGTAATCTTCTAAGATCTTATGCATATAGTCATGGAATATGTATGTCATGGCCCGCTGATATGTGGCACCATAATTTTTGAGACCGAATGGTATAAATTTGTAATAGAATGTTCCCCATGTAGTAATGGAAGCAATTTTATGTTGATCTTTAGGCTTAATCTGTATTTGGTTGCATCTGAAAAAACCATCCTTTAGGGAGAGAATTTCATGACCTGTGGTTATATCCGCAAGAGCATCTATTTTTGGCAATGAGAATGAATCCTTTGGTGTTGCCCTAATTAAATCTCTAAAATTTGTGTAGATATAGAATCTTCTATTAGGTTTCCCCATGGGTACCATGTTTGACACCCACTTAGGGTAGTTAATAGGAACTATGAATACTGCATCCAGTAGTTTTTGCAATTCGTTATTCACCATCAAAATGACGATTGGATGCATTTTCCTCAACTTTTTCTTGACTGGCTTCTTCATGGGATCCAATGAAAGGTTGTGAATGACTAACTTTGGATCTATCCCTGACATATCTTTGTAAGTCCAAGCAAAAATTTTTGGCCTCCCTTTGAGGAGAGGAATTAGGATGGCTTGTTCCTCTAGAGATAGACTTTCTTTGAACTTGAATTTTATTGGTTGGGTAGGATCATCACTGATGTCCACATCGAAAGTTGCTTCTATAGCCATATGTGACCCATCCTCTAGTTGATGAGGCATGGGTATCAAATGAATGTCATCGATATGATTTACAGGACCTAATGACTCAGGTTCTAAACCAACATGGAAGACATCATACACACAACCTGATGCAAAATGGAATGGTTGTAACATCTCTTCATTGGGGAAGATGTCTTTAGAATCTATGGGTGAATTAGCATGATCCTAATCAATAGCCTCTATATCAAGATGCAAAGATTTTGTAGGATCTGCTAGATTATGAAGTGGAGTGGTCAAATAAATGGAGATCATTTTGACGGACGAAATGAAGTCTCCAGGACCACATGGGTGAAACCTTATCTCAGGGTTTTCCCTTCCATACTCGCGATGAGGTTCTGGAGGAATGGGAATTTTTGGATCTGGCCCATGATTATGATATAAAATAGGATCATTGGGCTCTAATCACTATCTAAATATAGACGGAGGAGGATTGACCATCCGGTGAATAGCAGCTAGGTCAATAGGTCTCCCTAAAAATCATAAATGAGGGTCTATGCCATGGAGTGTCACCTCTATCTCTACTAGCTCGTTGACTTACCGCAAGTGGTGAGGTCCAAGATAAGCCATCTAGATCTCATCCTCAAATTCATCATCACTTATCCAAAAACTATTAGCATTGGTATGCGGCCCTAAGACAATGGGCTCATGTATTGGCCCCAAGTAGGCCATCTTTGTTTCATCTTCATATTATTCATCACTTATAAAGAATCCATTTGCATTTGTCTCTTGCCACAATGTCAGGGGTTGATGGCTTAGGCCTAAGTAGGCTCTTTCTATTGAGTCTTTTGATTCATAGTCACTTTCATCTAATGTATATCCACTCTCATCATGGATGGACCATGTGAATCTTTGTAAATAGTGAGGCCCCTGATAGGCTAATCCAAGTTGTGCCTCATCATCACTTGCTTCATATCCATTCTCCTCATCCCACGAGTTGTACCATTTTGGGGTGGAATCAATTGAGATGTTTGGATGATAAATTTCTAGTGGTGGTATGTTTACCGTGGCCACTTGTTTGTTGCTCAAATTTCCTGTTCTTAGGGGATGATAAGGAATGAAATCAATGTCTTCTCCTAACCCTAAGATTAATATTTCCAATGCCACTACAAGAGAGTCATATCGACCTCTAATATAATAGCCTAAGACAAATCTATCGAAGGGAAGCTGATATTGTGGCTCGTATGGCCGCCTGCACCCCTGATCATAAATGCCAAGGCCATAACCATGCCAATAACAATGCTCAAATTATCTTAGAGCAAACTTGGGGTTAGAGAGGTAATGAACATTGACCGTGAATAATTCTTCACTATCCTCTTCTATATATGAAGACTTATGAGCACAATCCAAGCCAAAATTATGAGCACAATCCAAGCCAGCATAGACAAAATTGCTTTGGTTGGGAGGGATTCCAAGTGGAACCACTGTTCCCACTGGTGGCCTCAAGTACTTAGGCATTCCTATGTCTTGTGCAGACTCAAAGGTAGGTGTAAAGATAATGTTCTACATAAGGTACTCCCCTATGCATGTGCTTGCCAAGTGTATTGATGCATACGATATTGATGATCCTACGGATGACACTAGAGAAGCAGGGTGATAATAACTATCTTCATCTTTATCCTGAAGATCTTCCTCTTCCATAGGACTTGGCATTTTAGCAATGGATATTATTGGAACTTCCTTGTGCTTTTATTCCTTAACTAAGGGTGCCTTTAGCTTTTGATTGTCTTTTTGTTTTGATGTTGATGGTACTTTAGAAGCATTGACTATTTTGAGTGCACTAGGAGGTGTTGAAGTGCATGGGTCTTTTCTTACCTATTTATCTTAGTTATTCATTTGTGTGGTTGGGGATGAAGGCGCTACATATAGGTGGGTAGAAGGGATTACAAATTATCCTGGAATGTCCACCTTAATGACGTATTTAAAAGGCTCTTCATCAGCCATAACCACATAGACTTTGTTTTTGTGCACATACTTGACACACTGGTGCAAGATCAAAGGCACACACTTCATGGCCCTTATCCAAGGACACCCTAAGAGGATGTTGTACTACATAGCTCCTTCCAAGACATGACACATCATAGGGATGGTATTGTGCCCCACCTTGATGGGTAGGACTATCGTTCCCACAGTATTGCATAAAGCATCATTAAAAGCTCTCAATGTGTAAGATCCTAGAATGATATTAGACTTGGGGATCTTGAGGTACTCTATTGCAGTTGTAATGATGTTTATCGACGAACCTATATCGACCAAGATCCTCTTGAAAGGTAAGTTTTTGATTGCTGCTACAATGTTTAGTGGAGGGTCTGGTAAGGCAACATGAACTATCTTAATCTCATGATCATAGAATCGATTACAGGTTCCTAAAATTATTGCACTTGTCCCACAAAGTGAGTGAATGCATTCGCATCTTGCGGTTGGAGCTCAATTGTCCTTAAAATATCCATTAGAGTATCCCTATGCTTTGGGGACTATTGTATGAGCTCATATATGGATAACTCAACTAGAGTCATCTGTAGGTTTTTCTCCAATATACTCCAAATAGTCACCATAGGTCACATTGGTGGATCTTGGAATGTTGTCTTACCTTTCTCTAGGAGCGGCTAGGATGTTCATGGGAGCTACAAGCAGTTGTGGTTGACCATACCACCTAGTCATTGTTGCTATGTTAACAATATCAACCATCCCAACACATTCGTGGGTAGGTATGTCAGGTCAAACTTTATTGACTTGGGCCCCTTGCTCTCGAGGGGCTTCATGATTGGGCAATGGGTTTTTGTATATGCCAATGTCTCTATTATCAAGAGCCAGTGGGTTGTCAAATTTGAGTTCTCCTACCTCAATCATGTTTTGTAATTGATGCTTAAACCTAACACAAGCCTCAATGTCATGCCCCAGTATCCTGTGATAGGGGAAAAATTGATCTTCCCTATATCCTTTTGGCTTAGGATGGTTGGGATCTATAAGAGGTATATCAGGAAATTTGATCCTCTTAGTCTCACTCAACTGATTAAAGATTGATTGCATTGATTTTGTCAGAGCCGTGAAATAATGAGGCAACTTATATTCTCAATTTCTTCCTTGATTATTCTTTTGGTCGTAATTGGATGGCAGGGGATGTGCTTTATAATTCTGAGGTTATTGTGTACCCCAATCCTTGAGTGTAGCCAATACGACTTGATTGACTGGAGCAGGGTTGCCCTGCTTCTATTTATACTTTTCATTCTTACCATTCTTGTTCCACTCTTTTATTTTAGAGTTTAATGGTTCCCTCATCTACTTTTATCTCTTAGATGAGCTTGGCCTGTGCCAAATATTCCTAAAATGAAGAATACTACTAAAGTTGTAGCAAGAGAGAGATGTGTTTAGAGAAACTTTTGGTGAACATACGAATGATCTCTTCTATGGGAACAGAGAATGATAATTTTGCCATGAATTTTCTCCATCTATTCCCATAATCCATTATTGGCTCATCATCATACTATTTCAAGTTGGCCAGGTTTGAAAGGTTCACCTTCTTCTTAGCACCAAATGAGAAACGCTTTAAGAATACGTTTACTAGTTTTTCAAAGCTGGTTATGGTATGATTAGGTAGTTGGTTGAACCGTTGAGTGGCAACACTTGAAAATGTTATTATGAATGTTCTTAGCATGAGAGTGTCATTGTATTCAAGATGAAACTAGGTGTTGATAAAATTGGTGACATGCTTTTGTTCATCCTCTTCACCCTTAAAATTTTCTAACCTAGGCATCTCAAAGTGCTTAGGATATGGAGGGCTAGAGATTGATGGACACAATGGTTGCTTGTGTATTTTGCTCAATGTTGGTGAGTTCCCAGCTTCCTCTTGTTTATCAAAGGTTTTCATCTTTTTAGCAAGCTCTTGAAATGCCTTTGATGCATGAATTTCCTCCTCTTGTAAGCCTATTCACACTGGAAATGGAGGTAACTCTCTATCCATTTGATTCATTCCATTTTCCTCCCTCCTACGAGGTGACTTAGGATTGTGATCTTGGTTTGTTGTGTTTGCCCTTACCCCATTAGTTGGATTTTGTTCATGTTTTGGTGGGGGATTTAATTGTGGGATATATTGTCTAGTGCGCCTCTCTTTAGGTGAGTTAGCGCATCTAGTTCTTTGGTGGTTACCATCATTTGTCTATAAATTTTTAAGAGCTAGCCGCTCGACCTGCTCTCTTAAATGCTGCTCATGTTGGCACAAGAGTATTTCTCTTTGTTTATCTTGTTCAAGAGATTCCACTAGCTCTCGATCCTTACGTAATGCATTTTCTAACCACCTCATTTAGTTAGTTTGTGCTATTACATAAGACTCATGTTTATCTTACTTTGTTCTTGTTTCCTTGACTCATAGATTCCTCGAGGAGGTTTCTGCTATATCTGTACTCTTGCTAATTAATGTTACTTTTTCAATGTATTTTTGAGTATCCCTATGGTTAGACTCCACACATATACTATAGGTTCGGTCTAAGGTACCCCCAGATTGAGAGATGTGTTTAGAAGTCACAGTTCGTGAGCTTCCAAATGTAGAGTTATCAGTAGCTATAGTTCTTTGAGTTGGTCGTGTAGGAAACTTATCCAACCTGTCTAGTTGTCTTGTTTTCCATGCTTGGTCCTGTGGGGTGCCATTCACTCCTATGAGGTTATAGTATACGAGAATATTTCCTTTCGTGTGAAAGGTTTCTTCTATTTGATTCCCATGGCTAGATGTAGCTCTAGTTTCCTGCACATCAGTGGGCAGACATATTTCATATGTTTCTTGTGAGTCTTGAGGTGTTGCAATTATTGTTTGCCTTCTTGATGAAGAGGGCTTTGTGGTAACATGTTTTCTCCATGTGGATGGATATGTAGCAGTCTCATCATCCCTATGTGAAGAATTAGTCTTAGAACCTTCTTTATGTCCATGTGAGGAGGAAGCCCTTGAAGCTTCCTCATGTATTTGAGAAGTTTTTGTGTGTTTAGAGGAGGCTCTTGAGGTCTCCTTATGTCTACTTGATGAGGATGTATGTGAAGCCTCTTTTTGTTTATGTGACTTTGTTCCATGACATGGTTCATTACTTGGGGTTTCTTGAGGAGATCTACCAAGGGTTGAGTTATCACCCCTTAGGCTCATGGAGCTATGTATCATGGTCTTACGGGTAGGTCATTCAATGTTACTACGACTCCACCTATGGGTATGAGTTGCTTCTGTCTCTCCTCGATATCAAACCGAGGATGTTTACTTCTTGTTTTGACCATGTTGTATTATGAATTGATATTTTGAGTTGCAATTTAGGAATAACCACACAATACCAAGCAAATGTTTATCTTGATTACCGATTTAAGTGTGCCATAAACTATTTTGTTTGTTTTTATCTTGATTTCAATTTCTTTGCTCTTGTTCTTGGATTAAGAATGAGAAGACTCATCCATAGTGACAATCAAGTACACCCATGCCAAACATGATTTTATCAAAAGAAGCTAGGGTACACCACTAAAGACCCAATGGAGGGTTTTCTTAGCTCTTCCAATCTGAACCAATGATTGTTCCAATAGTGGGAGATATTTTGAGCACAAGTAACTTAGTGTCACTATAAGTAAGTTTCTCAATCCATTTCTAGGAAGCTCTAGGGGGTAAACTAGTGGAAGGAGATGAATTCCAATGTCACTAGACTGAATTGAAGGTTGGTGATGAAATCCAACTCCCCAATGTTTAAATGATATGTGCATGTGTGGTGTTCATTTTAAGCTTGTGTAACATAAAGTGCATCATATAGCAACAATGAATCTTTCCTATATGCCTAAGTACAAAAATACATTTTAATATTCAGAAAGATGCATAAGATACTATGATTTGTATGAGCACACTTTATTTCATGTAGCTATGGCCTCTAGCAGGACCTCAAAGCAAGCAAACAACATACAATGTCTAACACGTTGGATTCTAGGGCAAAATTTTCAGGCATAAGCCGTTGTTCATAGCAACGCCTAGTGGAAAATTTAAAAGAAGATTTAAGATATGCAAAATGCTTAATTCTTTCTCCTTTTATTATTTCAATTACCAAACATAAATGTGCTTTAAGTTCTTTGTTTTAGACACACAGAAGTAGGCAAAAATCTATAAAACATAAAAGAAGCTATACCAACCTTTAATCTAGCTCATAGAGTCGATGTTTTTACCTCTACTGCACTCCAGTTCTAGCCACTGTTGACTAGAGTGGCTGATTCTTGGCCACTGTAGCTTAGAGAAGCTAAGATCTATTGGTCGTTGTAGCTTATAGCAGCTAATTTCTAGCCACTGTAGCTCAGAGCAGCTAGATCTACACATAAAACTAAGTTAGTATTCCAACAAAAAATGAAAAATTAGTGGAGGTCCCACCGTGATCTCCATTTGTAGCGACCCTAGGACACACGTACCACCCCTTTTTAGCTCTACTTGCAATGTTATTAAAAACCCAAGATGAAATGGAAGACAATGAAAAAAAGCATATAACACGAAATAACAAAGATGGATCTCTTTATTGGTATTGAAACTTAGTTACATGTCGGTCCCTCTTAGGGATACCTATTTCGATACAATAAGTTTACAAATAGACAAAGAGATCCCCTTTCATGAAGAGGTGGTGCGCTTATAAAATCTTCCCAATTCTGCACATGAAAATGTATTAGGGCTTACAGATGCCTCCTTCTCCAGGTCTGTTTCCTAAAAGGATCCCTTTTGCTCTTGTATGTTGTAGATTCCTTTCGATGAACCTGTGGCCCTATAAGCAATGAAATAACAACACACACTTAGATGTCCGAAATTGCCTCCTCGGATGAGGTTGTTAGTAATAAAATAATATAACAAAAATATGATGAAACTATGCCATGAAATCAAGTAAATATATGCTAATGATATGAATAAATAGAATAAAAGAAGCTATGTCTAAAACTTCAGCTAAACCAGTGGGCCACTGTCCAAGACAACAACCGCTAAGGTAAACCTTGCTCTCTTTACCCCAAAGTTATGGATCAAAGCCTATATCTAATGTTGAAATAATAGGTTTTATGCTCTTCAATACGTCAGGGCTCCGTCGTACATGTGATCTCCAAGGTAACTCTCCAAGTCTCGAAATCTCTCCTCAAAAGATGTCTCGATGATCTATGTCTCTATATCTCTCTCTCTGATAGTTGATCTCCTCTATATTGGTGCCCTTAGGCTTGTACCTTTTATAGTGTGAAACCCTAGGTCTATGTCCAAGACCTAGGAATGAATTTCTCATGCATAGTGCAAGTTATCATGAGAAGTTTTTGTCCTTTATCTATGCTTGAAGGCCAATTAACTAAAATCTAACTGCCCGCTTGAGTCTCCTGTGTGAACTGGTCATTAGCATGAGAAGCTTTTGTCCTTTTTTTATGCTTGGAGGTTAGTTAACTAAAGTCTAAATGCAAACTCGAGCCTTCTATATGAATTGGTCATGAAAAGGAATGCAAAGTTACTCCCGCTCACCTTTATTGCATGTAGACTACCACTTTCACCTGTGATTAGGCCTATTTGTTTGAAAAACTACTTCTTATGGCTTAGCTACTATTATATGCAATAGCTAAGATCTGTCCACTGTCATCTACAGTGGCTAAGGTCTGGCCGCTCTAGGCTTGAGCGACTAGGATCTGGCCACTCTTAGCTTGAGCGGCTAGGCTTGGATGGCTTAAAAAGACCCCAAATGAGTGGTGAAAACCACTGTTGGTGCTTGGAAAGTCTAATATTATGTCTTATGATATTATGAGTGTGTCTATGTGAGTAGCTCCCCTAAGCATGACACTATTTAGGTGTCTACACTTCATATATTGTTACATATTCACATTTCACTTGAAAGTTACAATGCTATTTGTAGGTCTAATATCAATGATGTCGAGAATAATATTTGAAATAAAATAATATTTGGGAATGGTTGTTATTATGGTAAGGATGTCAATATTTGAACTCACATTTATGTTGGGGACTGAATTCTCAAAATGTTTTTTCTATTGCCAAAGCTATATATTGAGTATTATCAAGAGTATATGGATGGAGTATACAAACTTTCTATTTTATCCTTAAGACCATGATAAAAATTTAAGATCACCAAATTAGATTTAATTGGTAGGTTTAGGTGAAAATAATTTTCAATCCAACATAACACTCCATTATTTCTATTTGCTTTATTTGCATTAGACAGACCACATATGATGTGGAAGATCCCTTGTCAAATATTTGGAGAAATTTATTTTTTGAAGTCAGGTTATAAAAATGGACCTCCTTATTGGTGAATCTACCACAACCACTATTAATGATATTTGGTTATTATGTGGAGCATACAATATGTAAATGTTAATAATAAACTATTGGTGAAGCAGTTAGCAAATTGTTTGAGAAACTACTTGCCCTCACTTATATGGGTAGAAGAGGAAGTGGAAGCAATACATGAAAATGAATTAAGGGAATAATAGATTTGAATAGAAAGGAGAGATGAGAGGGATAATAGAGAGAAGGATTGGTAGGAAGAGAAGGTAAAGGGCTAAGTTTAAGTCTGAGTACTAGAGACTATTGAACTAGGAGTAACATATTACATTGCAGATTGTAACCATTGATTTATAAATACATTACAAACTGATATTCCATGCTAGTTTATTTTCCTATGTATAAGGTGAATGCATAGTGGGTGTACATATTATAGAAAACCCTAATTAATGTGTGTGTAGGTTATAATTTTGTAGGAATAGAGAGGCATTGCCATAGTAAAAAATGGGTTCTATTCAAAGAAGAAACATAGGATCACCATGTGAGAGATGGTTATACGAGTGGAGACTCTGAAGGACTAAAATTGTATGGGACCATGAATGTGTGATTACCTTATATGTGAAATAAGAGCGCTATTTAATTCAATATAAAGTACAAATCCTATTTAGCAAATACTCATCACTAAATATGAATTAACCATATTAAAAAATATTATTGTGAGGAACTTCCATATTGAGAGTAATCATCATGAAGAGTTAAGAATTGTCATCTTGTACAAGCTCGATCATGAGACTTTTTTATCTTGTACATTGATAGTTTTATGTTAAATATGTCATTGAATCATGAGATTTCCATTCAATTGAACATTTTTATACAATAGAGAGGACATTTAATCAAATTATGTTACTATAAAGGAGAAATTTATCATCTTGTAGGACTATTGTCTTAAGAATTTGCCATCTCAACTTGTCATCTTGAGAGCAGTCATACAAAGATGTTACCATTATTTTATATTATCTTTACCATATCATGTTGTTTACATCATTTGGTATTAAAGCAGGTTTATAATACCTACTAAATGAATATGGTGCAACAATAAAGAAGAAGATAGCATGGTCTAAGACCTCGATCAAAAGATATATTAGAAATATTGAGAGAAATTACCGCTAGGTTAGATGTGATTGAGACTAATCAAAGAAGAGGTGTTCATATAGAGGATATTAGTGATATTAAATAAGAGAAAATTGGTCATGCATAAGCATGAGATGAAGATCAAGGAGAAGAATCAAATCAATAGTTGATTCAGACAATATCAAACATGGGAACTAAACCAAAGATGGATATTTCCAATTTTAATGAAATTTTAAACCTGAAAGAGTTAATAGATTGGTTAACCAACATGGAGATATTATTTAATGATGAATCTATGGGGGATTAAAAATAGTTTAAATATAGATGCACATGATTGAAGGGACATGCTTCGATTTGGTGGGATCATGTCCAAATAAAAAGGAAACAAAAAAAGAAGGATGAAATTATAGCTAGGGATAAGTTTGTATCCAAGTTAAAATCTAAATTTTTACCTATGGATTACTAAATTTAATTATTTAGGAGACTCTACAATCTCAAGAAAACGGATTTGGAGTGAAAGAGTGCACAAAGGAATTCTATAAATTAACCATAAGAGTAGGTCATATAGAATATAGTAAGGAGAAGGTGGAAAGATACATAAATAGACTAAGATTATCTATACAATATGAGATTGGTATGATTCAAATAATAAATATTAAAGAGGTATACAATAAGAACTCGAGGAAGAGAGTAAGTTATTTAAAAGTAAATAAAATAATGCTAGAGGAAGAGGATGATCCTCTTGAGGAAGAGGATAAATTAACAATGGAAGAGGACAAAAAATGTAGGAGGGAGAAGCTAGTACTTCTCAAAAATAGGGAAAACATATTTTTCAAAAGGAAGAGGACGTTATGGTAGAGGAAGAAAAGAAGGATTCATTAGAAAGTGTTATATATGTGGAGAATATATCCATTAAATATATGAATGCCATAAAGCATAGCAAACTAGTGGGCATGGAAAGGAAGCCTATAACCATTTTACATAAGCAGGCAAAGAAAGTGTGGCCTCATCGAAGCACATGGAGGAACAAAAATAAGGAGAATACCTTATGATAAGGACATTTTTAAAACCATCAAAGGAGGTGAATGAACCTGAATAAAGAACCCTATTTAGAACAATTTGTAAATCAAGAAGAAAATATTACAAGATGATTATGGATAGTGGAAGTATATATAACTTAGTATCATAAGAGATGGTAGAGAAACTTGGATCGAAGAGGATGGAGATTTTAAACCTATACAAAGTGTTGTGGTTACAAAATGGACACCAAATTTTGGTAATAGAAAAATGTATGGTAAATTTCTAGATTGACTCTTATAAAAATGTGATTCAATGTAACATCATGTCGATGGATGCATGTCATACTTTGTTGGGTAGACCATGGTAATTTGACAAGAAAGCAATATACGAAAAAGACTAAACACTTAATAAATTATAAAGGATGGCAAGAGTTATGCATTAAATCCATTTAATAACAAAATATAAGATGTGGGTAGTCATTCTAAAGTTTGCATTATCTCTAGAAAATAAATATTGAAGGAAATGAAGAAGGGAGAAGCATGTTTTGCTTTCATTGCTAAACCATAATAGATGGGACAGTAAATAAGATGATTGGCATTTTATCTGAAGTGAAATATTTGTTGAAAAAATATGCTAATATTCTTTCAAAATAATTATTTTATGGATTACCACCTCCGAGAAGCATTAGTCATAAAATTTATTTCATTCGTGGTGCAAGTTTTCCAAATAAGGAAGCTTATAGGATGACACCTATGGATAATAAAGATATGAAGATACAAGTCCAAGATCTATTAGAAAAGGAACTAATTAGAGAAATCTTGAGCCCATGTGTAGTACTAGTACTAGAACCCAAAAAGGAGAGTGGTTTATATGCAATTGGCTACCGGGATAACAATAAGATTACAATAAAATATAGTTTTCCCTTATCTTGTATGGATGACTTGATGGATTATTTATGTGGAGGGGATTACTTCACCAAGATTGATTGGAAAATTGGTTACCATAAAATTTGAATCATAGAAGGAGATGAGTGAAACATTGTGCTTAAGACCAAAGAGGGATTGTATAAATGGCTCATTATGCCATTTAGGTTGATAAGTTTACCTAGTACATTCATGAAGGTAATGAATAAGATCATGAAGAATTTTATTGGTAAGTTTGTGGTGGTTTACTTGGATGATATTTTGGTGTTTAGCAATATGAAAGAACAACTAATGCATCTAATGTTAGTTTTGCAAAATTTGAAAGAAGAACAATTGTTGAATTTAAAGAAGTGGAGTTTTATGAGGAAGGAAATGGTATATTTTGGTTTTTTCATATCCAAGTATGGTTTGCATATGGATGCAACAAATGTAAATTCTATTGTGGATTGGTCATTGCTAAGGAGTATGTTTGAAGCCTAAATTTTAAATGGTTTGTCAAGATTTTACAAAAAAACATAAAAAATAGTGGAATTTGTGCTCCAATCATGGAAATGATGAATGAAGGTAAACATGAATTAAAATGGATAAAATAAGCAAAAAGGAGCTTTAAAATATTGAAAGAGAAAGTCATGGAGCATCTAGTTCTAGAATTTCCAAACTTTAACAAGGTTTTCCAAGTAGGTTGTAATGCTAGCAAAACTACTATTGGAGGTGTTTTGAATCAAGAAGGTAGACCCATTTATTACTTTAATGAGAATTTACATAAGTCTAAGAAGAAATATTTAGTTTATGACCATGTATTTTATGCCATTGTGCAAGTAGTCAAGAAATGGAGGCATTATCTATTACCAAAGGAATTTATGGGGTTCACAAATTACCATGCTCTATAGTTCATAAAAAGTCAAGACAAGTTGAACCAAATATATATGAAATGGGTGGAGTATCTTAAAGTTTAGTCATTTTTATTAAATCATAGAAGTGTTAGTTCTAATTAGGTAGCTAAAGCCTTGAGTAGAGGAAACGTGTTGATGAACGCAATTGATGTGACATGTTTTGATGCTATGAAATAAATTTATATTGATGATTTGAAATTCAACAAAGCTTGGATATCTTGAAGTGATCCTATAATTCGAGATATAATTCCATGGTTAGATTATTTCATACAAGAGGAATTATTGTTCAAGGGACAACTGTTATGCATACAATGAATCTCAATGAGAGAGAACCTAATAAGAGAAAAACATGGTGGAGGACTAATTAGACATTTTGGAATAGAAAAATCTTTGAAATAACTTTGTAAAATCTATTATTGTCTAGGAATAAGCGTGGATGTGTAAAGTTATCAAGTTTGTCAACATGCAAAAGGAAAAAGCCAAAACACCGAGTTATATCAATCATTGTTGATACCAAAAAATCCATGGGAAAACATAAGTATGGAATTTGTTCTTGGATTACTTTGAGCACTAATAATTGAATTTTTATTGTTGTAGATAGATTTTTGAATATGGTACATTTCATGCCTTGCAATAAAATGAATGATGCTACTCATATTGCTAATTTTTTCTTTCAAGAAGTTGTAATATTGAATGGTTTTCTGAAAAGCATTGTATTAGATAGTTATGCAAAGTTTATAGCTTAATTTTTGTGTATTTTATGGAAGAATTTGGGTACCAAATTGAGTTTTAATTCATCTTATCACTTGCAAATGGATGGACAAACTAAAGTTATGAACAAAATCCTTAGGAATTTTCTATGGTGTCTAGTTGGAAAGAAGACAAAATTGTGGGATACCATATTGTTATAGGTAGCGTTTGCATATAACAATTCAAAAAATAGAAGTGCTATTAAAATTTCATTCCAGATTGTGTATATAATTCATCCAAGAGAAGTAGATAAGTTATGGGATACAACTGATTTATAGAGACCTAGTGTAGTAACAAAGGACTTCACTGATTACATGTGAGATTTATATCTAAAAGTGAAGGATAAATTAGAAAATAATGACATAAAATATAAAAAAAATGTTGATCTCAAGTGAAGAACACAAGAATTCCAAGTGGGAGACTTGATTTTGGAACATTTCAAAGACTAAATATTCCTAAAAGTTACTTATAACAAACTAAATTGGAAGAACATTGGACCTTGTAAGGTTTTGAAGAAGTTCACAACCAATGCCTATGAAATTGAACTCCCTTGTCAATTTTTAATGTAGTAAATATATATCCATATTCTGAAAAATTCATTAATGGTATTGAAGACATCAAACCTAATTTTTCGATAGAAGAATGGATGGCACAATTACTAGAAAGTGAATGGGATGAAATAGAGGTAGTGATAGAATCTATAGTGGCTAAAATAACAAGAGGAAAAATATATTATGATTATCTAATCAAGGGGAATAATCAGTCAATTGAAACAATGATGTGGATGAATGCTTTTAAGATTGCTAAATATGACATATCAGTTTTTGATATTGAGAAATATTCTTGAGCTTCACTCTTGAAAATGTTTCTCTTACCCAATGAGTATGATGTAGGGTATCTGGTGTGTAGATGTTAATAATTAATTATTTGTGAAAATGTTGGCAAACTATTTGAGAAATGCCCACCCTTGCTTATATGGAAAGAAGAGAAAATGAAAGAAACACAAGAAAAAGAGTCAAGAGGACAATGAGTCTAAAAAGAGAGGAGAAATAGGAGGGATAAGAGAGAGAAGTATTTTCAAGAGAAAAAGGTAGAGGGCGAAGTTTAAGTATGATTTCTAGAGACTATTGAACTAGGAATAACATACTACATTGCATATTGTAACATTTGATTTATAAATGCAATACAAACACATATTCCACTCTAGTTTGTTTTATTGTGTGTAAGGTAAATGCATAATGGGTATGCATATTGTAGAAATACCCAATTAATATATGTAGATTACAATTTTTTAGGAATAGTCAAGCATGACCATAGTATGAGAATAGAGGATTACCATGTGAGAGATGGTCATACGAGTGGAGACTCTGAAGAACTGAAATCGTATGAGACCATGAATGTGTGATTACCATTCATGTGATATATGACCATTATTAACTTTAATATAAAGTATAAATCTATCAAGAAAATACTCTTCACAAAAGAGGAATCAACCATCTTGAAGGAGGTTGATATGAGAAAATTTTGTCTTAAGAGTCATCATCATGAAGAGTTAAGGATTGTCATATTGTGCAAGCTCTATCATGAGACTTTGTCATATCATACTTTGATTATCTTGAAGAATTCCATATTGTGAAAAACCCACCATCATCTCGTAATATTGTCATTCAATTGAATATTTTCATATAATAGAGAGGACATTCAAGCAAATTATGTTGTCGTACAATGGAATTTTACCTTCTCATAGGACATACATCTTGAGATGTTGTCATCTCAACTTGTTACCATTTTGAGAGTGGGTATACTAAGATGTTAATATTATTTAATTTTGTCATCTCATGTTGTCTACATTAGGTTCCCAAATTAGGAGCTATTAATGTGGTATGTCCTACATGGTGTAGATAGATAATGCTATCCATGTTGTCTAACCACCCTTGTGGATTGAAACCCTCAAAGGTGGAATTATCTATGCATGGAATAGGAACATTATTAGGCTAATCAAGAAAATTAAAAGCACCTCCTACTAAGGAATCCAAAAAGAATTCAAAGCCTAAGTTGTAACCACCCATACTTTGGGGACATCCTTAGGTAGCATAGGGAGTTGAACAACTTTCATAGGAATTTGGAGGACTATGAGTAGATGGAATTGTGCAAGAATGCTACTATTCATTATATTTGGTTATTGATGAATTATTCGAGTATATTACCTAGCAATTTTTTTTGAATCATGGTAAAGGGAATAGAAGCATAGTAGTGGATATTTTGAGGACTTGGAAATCAAAGTAATAATATTTTATTGATTCTCTGGATAGGAACATAGAATAGGGTCAATATTAATAGGAATGTTATCTACTAATTTGATAGGAAAAAAGAGGAGTGACAATGGGAGGGTTATTGAAAAGAGGAGAGAAAGGACCAAATATGTTGGGAGGAGGAAAAGTCATGTCATTTAAGAAAGAAGACACTAGTCAAAACCATTGATTTTTGGAGTAGTGTTGTGATGCTTACTAGGATTTTTGGGTTGGCGCTTCTTTATACTCATATATATCCTTTAAATGAACAATGCACTATAATCGACTATTAATACACAACCAAATAGTAGTGGTAGTAGGTTCTTTCATACACTAGGGATAATTGAAAAACCCTAAAACTACTTAAAATACTACCAAAATAATGTTGTGAGAAATACCTCTTACTTTGATTAGCTTGAAGAAAGGATCACAAAGAAATAGGTCTCCCATAAGGATCCCAACATCTTTGCCTTTTGAAAATGTGTTGTTAGAATTACCCCTTGTTTTAACCAGCTCAAAAAGATGATTGCAATAGGATGGGTCTCTTATAAGGGTTTTGTGACACTCATTTTTGTAAAATTGAGTTTGGGAAAAGGAAATAAGAACAATGAAATCACAACTTTCCAGAAGATAATTGCATGAGAAGATGAACTAAAAAAATTATAAAAAAAATTCCAAGAAACACGCAACAATATTGTTTGATAGAGGTTCTTGAATGGTTTGTAAACCCTTTTGCTACAAATTTACACCACCACAGGGAGTCAAGATTGAAGTTTTTATACCATTTATATTGAAAAAACTTCAATAAATATAAAATTTAACAATGGCAATCCAATAATGCACAAATAAAAATACCTAATAATATCAATAATTCATATCTAATTACCAAAAAATAAAATATGCAATTTTTTAGATCCTAGATTCAAATCAATGCAAATCCTTAGATACTTAGAGAGGGAAAAGTCTCATATCCACTTGGATATGACGAAGTCTCATATACACAACAAAGGAAACTAAGATTCAAATATGAAAGATGATTCCAACTACCACTTAACTCTTCCTATTTAAAGACCAAACCAATATTTAACCTTAAACCTAATGCTCAAGGGCTCACTATCTAAACATAGGGACCAATCTAATAAAAATAAAGATAGACAACATGGTTATATTGAAATTTTACAATTGACATGTCTTTGATATTGAAGAAGTTTCATCCTTAGGGGGATAAGTTTTACTATTGATCAAAGGACTATGAACTATAATATGGTCTTTCTTTCTAGTGGTTGCTTCTAGTTTTGGACTTGTATTTTAGCAAATTTTAGTTTATTTTTTGTGGGTTGATGTCTAATAATTTTTTTTATATGACATGTTATTATTTTTTGCAATGTATATTTTGTTTATACCTTAGGGACATATGATAATATATATTCAACATTAAAAAAATATAGATTCATTATTACATTGTACACCACTTATTCAGTTATTTTATTCTCTTACACTTCTCTTTCATGTTTAGTACTTGCTAATGCTAGAGTAATGGAGTATATTTATTAAATAAATTTTAATGAAATTGTGGCATAATTTTATAATATCAATTAGATTATGGTTCATAGATAACTTTAATTCAGCTACTATACAATGCACCAAGATTCCATTTTCATAGAATGATAAGCCTCAACATTCATAAATAAAACGAGGTTGAGAGCTAATACTTGTGTTTTTTAATAATTTAGCTAACATAAAATATAATGTGCTTGTATAAGGAAAAAAAAATAGATCTCTCTAACTTTTAGTTATTGTATCAATTAAAAGGATTTATCGAGAAATTTAATGATAACCTTTGCAAGTTATCAATTTAATTTATCATAATTTATTTACTTTATAACATTCTAATACAGGAGAAATGGATTCTTCCAATACTTTCAAGATCATATATTCTTTGTGTTGAAATTGTTGTTCATAATGTATTCTTTTGTTGGACAAGATCCTACTAATCTAAGCTTCAAAGGACTTAAAGGAAATTGTAATCTTAAGCTAGGAGAAATATCAAATTAATCCATTAAGCTAGTGATTGCAAAGTTATTCATGAATATTTATTACTCAATACCAACTATCATAAACTAATATAAGGAAATAGGTTGTTATCCATGGTGAAGGTTGATGAGTAAGTCCTAGGAAGCATAAAATCCTAGTGTGAGTGGTGCTTCCTTTAGCCCAATTTCAATCATTCTCCTATTATGATACAAGTCTAAGAGAATTGTAGTAAACTTTGCAATATAAGTCAAAAGGACAACTACATTGTTCCACCTCAATATAATTTAAATTTTATGGTAGCTTATTAAACACGAAAAAGGAAATTGAGCACCTATCAATTTTTTAACTTATAATGATTATATGAATTTAAAGAAATTAAGAGGAGATATAATCATAATTTGAAATATGTGCTCATTAGAACATTAATTTGTTTTTACATTGTTTTTGTCATTTACAATAAACATATTTAATAATAAAAAAAATTAGATAACTTTAACTTTTCTAAGTCTTGATTATTATAACGTTTAAAAATAAGAAATATTTAATTTTAAATAATCCAAAAATATTATATTAGATTTCCTAATACTTTTTATAAAACTAATAATAATAACATTTAATGACACGAGCTCAACCAATTAAATAACTTGATTCTTAAGAGGATACAGGTTCAAAAGGTCCATATATATAATTATCAAATATTATATTAATAATAATAACCAATTAACCAATTAAAAAATAATAATGATAACACTAAAACTATATATATATATATATATATATATATATATATATATATATATATATATATATATATATATATATATATTTGCTTGAGAACAAGGGGTTGTACTCAGGTCCCCCACCCTTGACAAGTCACAACTCTCCCCTTTAGAGCTTAAGATTTTATAAATAGATTCAATTCTCATTTCAATTGAGTTTTTATTGTTAGACACCTACATCAAATTTCATAAAATGTTTGAATTCTTGATTTTTACTTTTTGGATCTTCATTTTTCTTTGTGAAATAATATATATATATATATATATATATATATATATATATATATATATATATATATATTCCAAAATTCGACATCCTTCTTGATATTTTCCTCTAGTAGCCTTCAAAATACCAAAAATCTACCTCTACTATCTATGCATTGTATCTTAGTAGAATAATATTTTTGAAAATCACACTATCATTATCCTCTTTACTAGATCTAGATTGTTAGTTTCCTTCCTAAAGCATAAGTGCAACCACAAAAATTGTAATAAATAGTTTATATGAACATATTAATCCTATAAAATAAAGCAAATGTTACCAATGGAAAACATCAAAGTAAATCTTAATCATTATTTTATTTAGGCAATCAATTTTTTTTGTCAACTTTAGGTAAACTTACTACTTCCTCTAACCAAGGAAAAGAGAATTTAATTTCATGATCCTCAATTAAAACCCCTCTATTGGCTAGCCTATATGCACATTTGTTTCCTTCCCTTAATGTATGTGTAAACTTGATTTCTTTAAACTCTATAATAGGGTTTTGAATTTTCACAATTATCTCTTGTATGTTCCAAGGAGCCTTTACTTTCCTCAAAATTGTATTTATTACTAGTAGTGAATCACCTTCCACCCATACCCTATTCCATTTCATTTGTTTGCATATTTTTTACTCTTCCAAATCCGTCCAAGCTTCAACGTCATTATTGGTCTTAAATCCACTATTGAAAGAATAATGAGATAAAATTTCTCCTCTATTATTTCTACTTATTCATCCTCCTCCTACTGGTCCTAGATTTCCTTTAGATGCTCCATAAAAGTTCAATTTTATCAAATCCACATCTAGTGGTTTCCACTTTATAATCTATGCCTTCTTTTTGTTTCTCCTATACCCATCATCATACTTCAATTTTATGATTTGAATCCATCTATCAAGGCTCTCTACTTCTAGATTAGAGATTGGGTGAGTTGATAGGGTTGGTTTAGAATCCTCTATGGCTAAACAAATCTTACTTTTTATTACCTCTAAATTATTTTCTTTTTCTTTAAATATTCTTCTATTCCTTTCTAGCCCAATAGTCCAAAGTATTATATGTTTTAATATATCCTAGATTGTCTATAAAGCCTTACTTTAAAAAGTGCCTTGTCTTTACTTTAACCATTCTTCAATTTTTCCTTTCATCACCATGCATTTACCAAACATATTAAAAATTTTCATTGCCATAGTTTTTAGACTATTAAACAGTATCCCAAGAGATGGTCTAAACTACCCTTCTCCATTTTACAAAGAACACATTGTGAAGGGCCATAAAAACCCCTTTTCATTAGGTTATCCCAAGATAAAATTATTCTATGACCTACTAGCCAAACAAACATTTTAACTTTAGGAATGCTTGGGTTATCCCAAATATATCTCTATATTATTGTGATATTTTCATTTTTTTGATTATATCCACTTCTTGTTGTGTATTCTCCTCAACTATTCAATTTCCATATCATCTTATCCTTGGTTCCCCTTGGAATAATCACTATAATTATCTTTCTGCTCAACTACTTCCTAAAATCAATTTTTTGTATAATTATAAAAGAATATTATTTCCATTTGTATCTTCCTTCATAATCCTTGTACATAATGTTTGAAACCCTATCACATCCATGGTTTCAAAATTGAATCTATATTGAGAGGTTTTTTATCACACCAAGTATCCATCCAATTACAAAAAAGTTCTCCAGTTCCCACCACCCATCTCAGACCCTTCATAACTAAATCAATTTATTTTTTTAAACTATTCCATAGAGCATAACAATTTGGTAGTGATAATGTAGTAAATATTAAGCTTGGGTCATTGGGCTCAACATATTTACTTAGAAGAATTCTTTCCCATCATATCTAACTCTCTTTGTACAATCTCAAAATTAATTTTTCCCTAAGAGTTAAGTTTGCATTTGTAAGAACTCTTAAACTAAGACCTCCCTTAGTTTTATCATCATAAACCTTGCATCATTTCACCAAAGGAAATATTCTTTTATAATGTAATCCTAACTACAAAAATGACTGCATAATATAGATTATAAATTTTTTATCAATTTTGACATAGTATACAAGGGCATATAATATGTTGGAATGGCATATAAGAAAGATTTAATTAGCTACAGTCTTCTTGCTAACAATAAAAATCCACCTTTTCATTCCAGTAGCTTATTCTAAACTTTACTTATAACTAGATTCCATAATTCTATCCTCATTCTCCACTCAAATAAGGGCATCCCTAGATAAGTTGGTAAATTTACCTCCTCCATTTGAAGTAACCTGTAAATCCCTATTTTGATTCTAGTTGGGATGTTCAAAAGTAAATTTTAGATTTTGTCCTATTAAATTTTCCCTGATGCTCTTTCATATTCTTTTAATAAGTCATTCCAAGATTTTACCTCGTTTATTCTTGCATTCCAACAAAGGGTTATATCATCTACAAATTGTTGATGGGTGATGCTGTCAATGCTATTACTAGCCTTAATTCCACTTATTATCCCATATTTTTTAGTCTTATTCAAGTTCTTATACAATACTCTACCATAATATGAACATATATGGTGATAGAGGATTTACGTATCTAAGACCTCTCTTGGTTTTAAAAGATTCAGTTACTAATCCACTGACTAGTACTGAATATAAAACTATAAAGACATCAAATTTAATCGATCTGATCTAATTCTTCCCAAAACCAAAATTTTCTAGTACTACAAAAATAAAATCCCATTTAACCCTATCATAGGCTTTACTCATATCAATTTTTAAGATCATTGTTCTCTTTTCTTGAAGATAATAGAGTAATTTATCAATTCACCATCACTTTGGAGATAATATTATATGCCATATTACATAGGCTTATGTGTCTAAAATAATTAAACAACTATGCATCCTTTTTTTTTGGAATCGAGGTAGGATATGTTGCATTTATTTTATAAGGTATGAATTGCTTTAACCTAGATTGTTCCATTACCACCAATAAATAATCCTTCACTATATCCCAATTATGTTGATAGAAATTTGTAGAGGGCCCATATAGACCTAGATATTTGTCCTTATCAAATGAGAAAAGGGCTAAGTGAAATTCTTCTAAAGTAATAGACTTCATCAAGTTCCTATTGTCTTCATCTATTATAATGAAGGTACTTGTAGTAGTTAATTATTAATATTTTCAAACTACTCTAAATAATAATATAATTAATTAATTTAAAATATATATTTTTAATATTATAAACATCATATTTGTAATAGTTTATTAAAAACAATAAATCTATATCAAACCTAGGCATCATCAACTTTAAATAGCATGACATTAAATGGTATGATCCCAATGAGTTAAATCCATTGACGTCAAAGAGAGGACTTAAATTTCAATCTTACCACATAATGCATTAAATATTTGAACCAATTAGGTAATTAACATATGGTATACTTGGAACCTATTTCAATCCCATATAAAACTTATGCCACTCTGATATAAGTAATTAAGAAAAACCTCATAGTTTCTCAAATGATTGTTCGCCCAAAACAATCTACTTTTCTTAAAGGATGTTATATTTTAAATAATCTTATGACGGCTTGGGAAACTTCAAAATGGTATATCAAATCCAATCAAGATGCCCTCTTAGTTAAGTTATATTTTGACAAAGATTATGATAGAATCATATGGGATTTTATTTTTAGAATGCTTTCTTGGCTTGGTTTCGATCCAAAGTTATGTAATCAAATTGGTATGATCTTTGGTGATGCTTCATATTGTTTTCAAGTTAATGGAGCTCTTTCTCCCTCCTTACTTCTTCAATGGTCTATTAGATAGGTTTATCCTCTTGCTCCTTTTTTGTATGTTTTGATTGTCGATGCTTTTCGTTATCTTCTTTATAAGGCTCATTTTGATGACCTCATTCAAGGGTATTAAGATTCTTAGAGATAAACATGATATTAACTCACATTTTGTTGATGATTCCTTTCTTTTTATTTAAAATGCATAATAAGAGGTGGATATGGATAAGGAGATTGTTCAACTATTTTGTGACATCTTTGGCTCTCGTATCAACGACTCTAAAACTGAAGTCTTCTATACCTATTCCTCTCCTCGTGGATGCAACTCCTTAGTTTATTGGAAGATCATCCCTCATGGTATGATTGTACATTATTTGGTAATTCCCTTTGGGATTAATATCTAGCCTAAGGATATGTGGAATTGGATTTTGGGAAGACTTCAAAAAAATGTAATGAAAAACACAAGCTTATACTGAGAGGGGGGTGAACAATATAAGACCACTTTTTACTTTTTTTTCCCAATAAATAATATGCAATATATCAATGGAAATATCAACAACATTAATCAAAGCAATGTATAAATCACCGCACACAATAGAGACACAAATTTAACATGGTTCACCCAATGTGGGCTTCTCCACAAAGAAAATATTTCACTAATATTTTATCAATAAATATCTTTGGAAATCCTTACCTATTACAATGTTTATGGACATCTATCCAAAGGATATACCACTATACTAATCAAGTTTATAGATCTCTATCCATAGGAGACACCAATCTCCTCTGCTCTGGTTGGTGATCTTCTAGAAGAACTGTTACCTCCACTACACTGGATAATGGATATCTACCCACAGAAGACTCTTGTCCTCACCAAAAGAACTATCTTCATTGTCTTCGCTAATGGACTTCTATCCACTGGAGACTGCCATCCTCTATACTCTATCACCTCCAAAGCTTGCTCTTAGCTCTATCTCAAATTTGCACTAAACATGGTCCTTCGGTCTAGTTCAAATCTGCTCAATATTTGTATTAAAATTTGTACTAAAAATAGTCCTTCAGTCTAGCACAAATCTTTCCTCAATCTCTATCCTTAACTCTTTACTAAACACAGTCCTTCGATCTAGCACAAATCTGCCCTCAATATCTATTCTAAAATTTGTACTAAACATAGTCCTTCGGTCTAGCAAAACTCTATCCTCAAGCCTTAACACAAAGCTTGAATCAGTCACAAATTAAATTTTCTAGATCTGCCCCAAATCTTAACCCAATATTTGAAAAAATAAATCAATCAACTCTTCTCACAAGTATTCTCAAAGACTTCCCTAAAATATGCCTTTTAAGCTTCCACAAAAGCTCACACTAATCTATCCACAAGTCATCTCTAGAACTTGTCCAATCTTCTCAAAAAGTCTTCACCAAGGCTTACCTCAAATCTTCTCAACATGTCCTCACTAGAACTTGTCCAATATTATCAACAAGTCTTCACCAATACTTGTCCAATATTCTCAACAATACTTCATAAAGAATTAGATCAAATATGAATTGTAAGCTTCAACAAAAGCTTACTCAACTAAAAAATATAACATAAAATCCTCTTCAATCACACAAAAAATCTTCACACATAATATTGTTCAATATCATAGAAACATATAGAGAATTTTTAGAGACTCAATATGTTTCACACTCAGAAAAATGCTCAATCACTTTCAATCTCTTTCTCAAATCAAATTTAGAATATAGAATAATTTGTTTCACATAACTTGAACTATCACTTCAACACTTCTACTTGACTAGGCTCAATAAACTTCACTCAATCAATCACTCAATGAAACACTCCTTGATTACAAACCCTAGTCCAAATATATGAACACACACTCAATTATTTCCAACAATGTTTGTCAAACAATCTCACATAACAATGATACTCATGTTCTTGCACAAACCCTAGTTCAAGATAACTCTCAAATTCACATAACAATGATACTCATGTTCTTTCACAAACCCTAGTGAATTATATGAAAGATTTATTAAATATTTCCAACAATGCTTATCAAACAATGTTTCTAGTATCAACTTTCTTTCTAGAAAATCAAACTCAACAATGCTTATCAGACAAGGTTTCTTATCATCAACTTTCACTCAAAAAAACCTTTAACAATCAAACTCAACAATGCTTATCAAACAACCATTTTCTCTCCAACTTATAATTCACAACATCCAACAATAAATCACAAGGAAGACATGCCCATACATTTTTTTTGTTGAATAATTGGCCTCAAAATCTGTCTCAAACATAATTTCCCTCTTTGCCAATTTCAAAGGTTAGATGACAAAAATTATCACTCTAACACTCCGTCAAGATATTTCAAAATTACAAAAGTAATTAAACTCAAATACACCTTATTACTCATTTGAAATAAGCATTCACCAAAACATATAAAAATAAATATTTTATTAAACCTTATAACTCCACTCTTAAACAACTCAAACCACCAAATAATTAAATAAAAAATTATTTAATTTTATCAACCTTATATCTCCCTAAGCTTAGAAATGCACCATACAACCTTAGAATGATAAATAAATTTATAACAAAAAATTTATTACCTCACAAAGTGCTCCTGACAGAATTCAATCCCATGACATAGCATCTCCAGTGCCTTAATCATGTGAGCCAAACACTCACATGGAAGGTAAAATAACCCACGATGCTTTGTATTCTACTTTGGCACCCAAAGGAAAAATCTTTGGCATAGATGACATCGAAAACACTGTACAACCAACTAAAGAACACAAGATTATACTAAGAGGGGGGTGAATAGTATAGTGCTCACTTTTTACTTTATTTCTAAACCAATATCAATTAGTGTCCTCAGTTGCAATAACCAAATGTAGCAATGTGCATTAATAACATAGATAGCAATAGTAAGCAAGTTCACAAATAACCACACACAATTGAGACACAAGATTTAACATGGTTCCCAAAATGTGGGGTAGTCCACAAGATAATATCCTTATATATTTCACAAAGAAATAGGGATCATTATCCCAATACAAATTATTACTTTGATCTGCTCAAATCTCAACTGTCCTAATCTAATCAAGTGGGCTCCACTAATCTTCTCAGCTAGGCTTCCCATTGATCTGATCAGCTAGGCTATTCATTGAGCTGCTAAACTAGGCTATCCACTGATCTACTCAACTAGGCTCTCCATTGATCTGCTCAGCTAGGCTATCCACTGATCTACTTAGATAGGCTATCCATTGATCTGCTCAGCTAGGCTATCCACTGATCTACTCAGTTAGGCTATCCACTGATCTGCTCAGCTAGGCAACTAGTGTTGATGTTTTTTCTATTTCTATCCTATCTCTTTCATTGCTCACAAATCTGTCTCAATGCCTTCTCACAAGGATCAAACAATCCTGCTCAAATGTTGTCCCAAATCTGTCCTCAAAGCCTTCACAAAAGGCTCAAAAAATCCTACTCAAATGTTATCTCAAATCTGTTCTCAAAGCCTTCACAAAAGCCTCAAAAAATCCTGCTCTAATGCTGTTCCAAATATGTCCTCAAAGACTTAACAAAAGTCTCAACCAATCATGCACAAAAGTTGTCTCAAATCTATCTAGAAATTCTGTCCCAAAAGCCTTCCCAAAGGCTCAACCACTAATCAACGAAGGCAAGGCTCAATGATGAACTCAACAATGGATAACAAATGAATGATGACAATACTCAACAATGTGATCAACAATGAATGGCAATGTACTATTCAATAGATGACAACAATGATCCACAATGATCTCAACAATGTATGACAAATGATATCTCAAATGGATGAAAACAATGCTCAATAATGTGGTCTCAAATGGATAACAACAATGCTCAACAATGTACTCTCAAATATATGGAAAATGAGCTCTCTAATGAAAACCTCTCCAAGAAATAACAATGAGGACTTCAACCAACCAAGGACAATCTCCACAAGTGATAGCAATAGGTTCTCAATAATATCTTCCTCATGCAATGTCAATAAGCTCTCAAGAAACAAGCACAACTCCCTCAAGCAAAGAGCTCTCAAATAGCCTACAATGATCTCCTCAAATGAAAGACAAATGTAACCACAAGTGACTAGAAAATCATCTCCTCAATGGTATCAAATAGTGGCAATGGACTTAACAAGTAACCAAAAATAATCTCCTCAAAGCAATAGCAAAAACCTCCTCAATAATGGCAATACTCTCAATGAACTCCACTAAAGCAATCATGGAACTCAATTATCAATTTTATCCATAAAATTGATTTTCTAATCCATCCACTTCCTCTCAATAGCCAAGGCACATAATCAAGCAATTTTTCTTCAACTTCAAATCCTTACTCATGTATATGTATTCTAACTCAAGGTAGCAATTAACTAGGTCTCAAGTTCCTAGTTTAATTTCATAATTAAATCATGCACTAGGACATATAACACGTTCAAAACTTTTCAACCTTATGACTCCCTAATCTCATTAACACATACAACAAGCACCTATGCTTTTATTTTTAATTCCACACCTTATAACTCCACATACAACAATCATAAATATTTAACTTCACATATTATAACTCCCTAAGCACATACAACAATTATTTATTTTCACTAAATACCTTGACTCCCTAGTTATAATAGAAATTATTTTCAATGCACCAAAACTTTGGCAATATCAAATATTACCATGCGCTAGAGATAAATACCTTTTTATGAAATTAATAGCCTTTACAACCTTTGAAATAGTTAATGCCTTTGCCAAAATTAATGCGTCTTCACCACCTTCAAAATTGTTAATGCTTTGCCAAAAATCAATGTGCCTTCACACCTTCAAAATTGTCAATGCCTTACCAAAAATCAATGCACCTTCACACCTTCACGGGAGTTGAACTCTGTTCCTCTCACCTAGCGCTATGAGGTTCTTACCACATGGGCATCAGCCCACATTGGAATTTAATTCCAAACACCCAACTTCACCTGTGCTCAAATAAAAAAAATTAAGTTGCCTTCCTTAGCAAAACACTTTGCCCCTGGCGAGATTCGAACAGTGAACCTACCTTGTGTAAAGTTCATGCGCTACCAACTACACTATAGGCTCTTGCATGATATCACTTTCCCGTGTTGTTTACTTGACCTTGCTCTCAAATCAAAAGTTATTTATCCTTATTTCTTCGCTGCTCCCCTTTCGACGACTCTCTCTCATGCACTATCTCTAGTCTTCAATAAACAATATTTTTTCACCTTTTATTTATATGCACCTCCATCCTTCGAATGACGTTGGTGAATATTTATTTATCTCCCCAACCTTTGCACATCGACGGATAATATAATACAACATTAGACCTTAAAATTATTAAATAAAAATTTAATAATTCACCTTTTAACTTTGAATTGGGATATCTCCTTCATTCTTTTGAATTTGGTCATGAAACATTTTGCACCTAGGTTTTATTGGAAAAAAATTTCATCCATCATAATTTGGAGAAGTCTTAGCATAGTGGTTTTAATGAAAAACCCTTTCCAATGGTTTTAATGAAAACCCTTTCCATTGGTTTTAATAAAAAACCCTTGTCGTTGGTTTTAATAAAAACCTTTGTTGTTGGTTTTAATAAAAACCTTTACCATTGGTTTTAATAAAAACCATTAATATAATATTAAAAAAATTAAATATTATATGCCTCTTGTGCCACAAAACCCTGTAAATATCCATGCTCTCCAAAATATCATAAATGATTATTTATGAAGTGCTTTTACCACCAAAACTCAATGTGATCCATGTGACATCAATGACAACACAAAATAACTCAAATTGCCAACAATATCCCCATTTGTCATTGATGGCAACACCTCTAATGAAAATCACCACAATCACTCCAAAATCCATTTCTAAAAATCAAAGCTGCTCCCCCTGAATCAATACTCTCTATGGAGGCTTCTCCTCCTATCTCAATGTTCTCTTTGGAGGCTGCTCCCCCTATCTCAATGCTCTCTTTGGAGGCTGCTCCCCCTAACTCAATGCTCTCCCCCTTACTCAAATATCTTCCCCTTTGACATCAATGGCAAAAGGGACACCTATGGGGCTAAAAGATATGACTCTTAAGCTTAGGCCCCCTACCACATTCTCTCTTGAGGTGATTAATTTTGGGGTGGGAGTAAATTTACTCCCATATTACATTGTTCCTTTCCTTTGTCAACTTCCTTACACATCTTTCTAATATCATTTTCTTGATGATTTACTTGATCTTCTTGTCTTGAACCTGTTTTATCATCTTGCCTTGAAACTGTTTGGAATTGAGTCCTACACCATCTTGCAATATGTCCAAAGTTATTGCAATTTAAAAACTTGATATTGTAGCCTTTGGATGGTTCCCATATCTTGAATTATTTCTTGAAACCATTTCCTTATCCTTTCCTTTCCTGAACCCTGTATTGTAAAGTTCTGTTTTCATAATCATTTTGACCATGACCTCTGAATTGTGCAACTCTATAATCAAAGCCATATTGCTCGTTTCCTTTGCACTGAGAAGCTCTATGATCAATCCTGTTGCATAATAAGTAATTTCCCTAAAAACCATACCTTCGTCCTTTGAAGTTCCTTCTATCAAAATCAAACTTCTTTGATCCATAGACCCTATAGTGTATAGCCCTGTGTCCAAATCCATTACAAGAAAAATAATGTCCTTGAAAAGCCCTTTGTTCATGCCTTGGTTCCTCATACCTTTCTTGACCTTTATCCTTGTGATCATATTTGACTTGTGCATTGTATCCTTGATCCTTATTTGTGGTATCCAAATCTTCTTCCTTAACTTCTTCCTTGATTTCTTCTTCAAGAATTTATTTGCTTATTGAACTTGATTCACCTATCTCAAAACAAGATCCAAACTGGATATTTAGACCCATAGGAGCTTTGGAACTTTCTTCATGAATCTTAGGTGCTTCCTTGCTTTAATATTTTAGAACTTCCTTTCCTTTTGGGTGTGATTCCCCAAACCTAAAATATGAGACCTTTGGTGCTTTGGAACCTTCCTTTTCTTTCTCTTCATTGTGTCAAATAGCAATTTGACACATATCTCTATAGACTATGAAATGCAAGTATCCATTTATGCTGCTTCCTTTTCTTTGGGAACCGGTTCTTCCTTATAGATTTTTGAAACAAAACCTCCTGATACAAATAGATGTCCTTGTGTGTTTATTTTTTATTTCCCTTGTTCATAACCAAGCCCTAATATTTATAGATGGATCTCGTTGTAAATCCAAAATGTTATCCAAAGTTTTTGAATTCCTTTGAAATCGTGCTAACTTATTTATGTAGTTCCCCAAAAATTTTTGATAGTCTTCTTCTAACTTATTACATATTTCTTTCTTATTATTCAATTTCTCATAAATAGTGATGCCAAGCTCTTTTTTTTCTTGAAGATCTTTTTCCAAACCTTGAATGTGTCGATTAAGCATTACTTTGACCTTTTCATTTTTATGAACCTTATTTTCAAGCATTTTGATTTTCCTTTTCAATCTCTTGATTTTATTTTCTTGTTTTGTGGATTCCTCTTCTTCATCATCACTGCTACTGGAATTGTCACTAGAACTACTGCTAGAACTATTACTAGAACTGCTACTTTCTTTTTCCACAAATAAAATTTTCTTGTTGCAATTGTTGTAGTATGTGCAATCATCATCTAAATTCCCAAAGTCTTCGCATATGAAAAATTTTCGTATTCTTAGACCCTTCTTGTACCTATTTTCTTGCTCAATGGCTATAACAAGCTCTTCATATCGTTCTTCGATAGATATATCCTCTTATTTAACTTCAATACTTATGAATAGGTGTTCTTGCATTTATTCACTTACTCCAAAGAATGTACATTCTTCTTCATCCGATTGGTATTCATTACTGTGATCTGAATCATAACTTGCTTCTTCAACGTAGAAAGTTTTCTTATTCTTAAAAAAACTCTTCTTCTTCTCATGCTTGCTTTGCTTGTACCTATCCTCTTTGTCATGCTTATGCTTTCCTTATTCTTTTCTTCTATGACCCTATTTTTCATCATCATTGTTTTCTTCATGTGGACACTTGTTTGCATAGTGACCATAATCACCACACTTGTAGCATTTGAATTTCTTCATATCCATGTAATTCCTTGAGTTCTTTTTCATTTTGATGAACTTAGCTTCCTCATAATTATATGAATCTCTATCTATCTCTAGATCTTTCCATTTATTTTTCTCTAAAGCTTTGAATGCAATTTCTTTCTTTGGAGTACGATGCTTATCTATCCTCATCTCATATGAGAGTTCCTTGTAGTTCTTACATTGTTAGATTGTCGATATTCATTGTTTCTTCTATTGCTGAAACCTTTGCATCATAATTCATGGGAAGTGATCTCAAAACATTTTGAGTAACATATGATTCTTTCATCTCAAATCCTAGACCTCTCATAGTTTTAGCAATCTCATCAACTCGAAGCAAGAAATTTGTAATATCTTCAGAATCTTCCATTTTCAATTCTTTGAATATTTTTTTGAGTTTGTAGTTTTTCTAACTTTACCTTTGAATCTAATTCATAGGTATTCCACAAATTGGTCTAAATTTCATTAGTTGAATTACATACCATTATATTTGCAAAATCTATCTCTGAAGCCCACTAAGAATACAATTCATTACCTTTGCATTGATCTCAATCAATTTTTTGATAGTCTTATTTGTCTCAGGATCACCATCAACCTTATACTCTTTTGCAAGCATTTTGCCATACCTCATATCCCTGTGATATCAAGTAGTTCTTCATTGTCATGCTCCAAAAAGCATAATTGTTATTGTCAAATAGTGGAGACTTACTTGTATACGATCCATTCTGTGAATCCATATGTGTTCTTGTATAATATGCCCTCAACTTGTTAGCCTTTCCTAAGGAAACCTCTCTTATATCAATTGAAGAATACAAGCTTATATTGAGAGTGGGGGTGAACAATATAGCACCCACTTTTTACTTTTTTTCCAAACCAATATCAATTAGTGTCCTCAATTGCAATAACCAAAAATAGTAGCGTGCATTAATAACATAGATAGCAATACTAAGCAAGTGCATAAATCACCACACACAATTGATACACAATATTTAACATGGTTCCCCCAATGTGGGGTAGTCCACAAGATAATATCCTTATAATATTTCACAAAAAAATAGGAATCCTTATCCCAATACAAATGATTACTTTGATATGCTCAAATCTAGGATTTCTTGATATACTCAGGTGGGCTCCATTGATCTACTCAACTAGGCTCCCCATTGATCTAATCAGTTAGACTCCTCACTGATCTGCTCAGCTAGGCTATCCACTGATCTGCTCAGTTGGGCTATCCACTGATCTGCTCAGCTAGGCTCTCCACTGATCTTCTCATATAGGATATCCACTAATCTCCTTATCTAGGCTATCCATTGATCTCCTTAGATAGGCTATCCATTGATCTGATCATCTAGGCTATCCACTGATCTACTCAGCTAAGCAACTGATGTTGATGTGTTTCCTATTTCTATCCTGTCTCTTTCACTACTCACAAATATGCCTCAATGCATTCTCACGAGGCTCAAACAATCCTACCAAAATTCTATCCCAAATCTATACTCAAATCCTTCACAAAAAGCTCAAACAATCCTTCTCAAATGCTATCCCAAATTTATTCTCAAAGCCTTCACAAAAGGCTCAAACAATCCTGATCAAATGCTGTCCCAAATCTGTCCTCAAAGCATTCATGAAAGGCTCAACCAATCATGCACAAAAGCTGTCTCAAATCTGTCCAGAAATTATATCTCAAAAGCCTTACCAAAGGCTTAACCACTAATCAACAAAGGCAAGGCTCAATGATGAACTCAAAAATGGATAAAAAATGAATAATGACAATACTCAAAAATGTTCTCAATAATGAATGGTAATATACTCTTTAATGGATGACAACAATGATTCATAATGATCTCAACAGTGTATGACAACTAATCTCTCAAAAGGATGACAATAATTCTCAATAATGTACTCTCGAATGGATAATAATAATTCTCAATAATGTACTCTCAAATGTATGGCAAATGAGCTCTCTAATAAAAAACTCTCCAAGAAATAACAATGAGGACTTCAACCAACCAAGGAAAATCTCCACAAGTGATAGCAATAGATTCTCAATAATATCTTCCTCATGCAATGTCAATAAGCTCTCAAGAAACAAGCACAAATCCCTCAAGCAAAGAGCTCTCAAATAGCCAACAATGATCTCCTCAAATGAAAGACAAATGTATCCAAAAGTGACCAACAAATAATCTCCTCATTGGTATAAAATAGTAGCAATGGACATAATAAGTAATCAACAATAATCTCCTCAAAGCAATAGCAAAAACCTCCTCAATAATGGCAATACTCTCAATGAACTCCACTAAAGCAATCATGGAACTCAAGCATCAATTTTATCCATAAAATTGATTTTCTAATCCATCCACTTCCTCTCAATAGCCAAGGCACATAATCAAGCAATTTGTATTCAAATTCAAACCCTAACTCATGTGCATGTCTTCTAACTCAAGGTAGCAATTAACTAGGTCTCAAGTTCCTAGTTTAATTTCATAATTAGATCATGCACTAGGACATATAACAAGTTCAACACTTTTCAACCTTATGACTCCCTAATTTCATTAAAAAATACAAGCACCTATGCTTTTATTTTTAATTCCACACCTTATAACTCCACATACACCAATCACAAATATTTAACTTCATACCTTACAACTCCCTAAGAACATACAAAAATCATTTATTTTCACTAAATACCTTATGACTCCCTAGTTATAATAGAAATGATTTTCAATGCACAAAAACTTTGGCAATATCAAATATTACCATGCGCTAGAGATAAATACCTTTTTACAAAATTCGTAGCCTTCACAACCTTAGAAATCATTAATACCTTTCCCAAAATTAATGTGTCTTCACCACCTTTGAAATTGTTTATGCTTTACCAAAAATCAATGCGCCTTCACACCTTCATGAGAGTCAAACTCTTTTACTCTCACCTAACGCTGTGATGCACTTATCATGTGGGTGTTAGCTCACATTAGGATTTAATCCCAAACACCCAACTTCACCTACACTCAAATATGAAAAACTCAAGTTGCCTTCCTTAGAAAAACACTTTGCCCCTGGCAGGATTCGAAAAACGAACCTACCTTGTGCAAAGTTCGTGTGCTACCAACTGTGCTATAGGCTCCTGCATGACATCACTTTATCATGCTGTTTACTTGACCTTGATTTCAAATCAAAATTTATTTATCCTTATTTCTTCGCTACTCCCCTTTCGACGACTCTCTCTCATGCGCTATCTCTAGTCTTCAATAAACAAAGGTCTTCACATTTTATTTATATGAACCTCCATCATCCGAATGATGTTGGTGAATATTTATTTATCTCCCCAAACTTTGCATGTCGACGAATAATATAATACAACCTTAGAACTTAGAATTATTCAATAAAAATTTAATAATTCACCTTTTAACTTTGAATTGGGATATGTCCTTCATTCTTTTGAATTTTGTCGTGAAACGATTTGCACCTAGGTTTTACTGGAAATTTTTTTCATCCATAATAATTTGGAGAAGTCTTAGCATAGTGGTTTTAATGAAAAATACTTTCCAATGGTTTTAATGAAAATCCTTTCCATTGGTTTTAATAAAAAACCCTTGTCATTGGTTTTAATAAAAACCTTTGTCATTGGTTTTAATAAAAACCTTTACCATTGGTTTTAATAAAAACATTTACCATTGGTTTTAATAAAAACATTTACCATTGGTTTTAATAAAAACCATTAATATAATATTTAAAAAATTAAATATTATATGCCTCTTGTGCCACAAAACCTTGCAAATATTCATGGTCTCCAAAATATCATAAATGATTATTTATGAAGTGCTTTTGCCACCAAAACTCAATGTGATCCATGTGATATCAATGACAACACAAAATAACTCAAATTGCCAACACCAACCCTGATCCGAGTTGAATGTAGAACCTCACATTCCCAAGGTGCATCCACTTGCCATTAGCCCACCTAGCTAGGTGGTGACAAGACATTCGTGCCTTGTTTCTTTTGTTCCTTTGCTAACTGCCAAAAAAGGTCAATGGGGACTTCTTCCCTCTCTTGCTTACGATTATTGCGCACATCATTTTTTTCTTAGGAGATTATTAAAATTGCGGATGAATTTGAAGCCTTTTAGGCTTGGGGTATTTATACCCATTCTTTAGAAATTATTGATGTCGATGGAGGAGATGGAATATGACGTCGGTGCTTTGCATATGCCCTTTATAACCCTAAATCTAGGGTTTATTAAATTAATTTATAAACTAACTTATAATTAAATTATAATTAACTTATAATTAATTTAATCCCTTTAGAGTTAATCAAATTAAATTATAAATTAATTTATAATGAAATTATTATAATTAATTTAATATTTAGGTCTCAACCTTAGACCTCTAATATTATAATAAAATATTATAATATTATTATTTTTGGGCCTTCCAGTTGTTATTTAGTGCTCCTATGACCACCTTGAATATTATAATTAGGGGCATTATAATATTATTTTCCTTAGATCTAGAAACAATATTTTTCTTGCATAACTGACTTCTTGACATCCTTCCTTTTGTCCTGCTCACTAAAATTGACTCTTGACATCAATGACAACAAATCTTGCTCATATTTCCAAAAATATCCCTCTTTGTCATTGATGGCAACCCACTTTATTTTTATCATTCCTTTTACCTTTTCCTATTCTGCTCCCATTGAAAATTGCTCCTCCTGACTTAATGCTCTCCTCCTAACTCAAATATCTCCTCCTTTGTTATCAATGGCAAAGGTTCACCTTTGGGGCTTGGGGCTAAGAATGAAAATCTTAGCTTAGCCCCTACCCCACCTCCTCTTGATATGGTTAATTATGGGGTGGGAGTATTTCTACTCCCATCATGCACTAGTATTTACCTTTGTCCACTTTCCTTCTCATCTGATCCTTTTGATTCCTCTGACTATTCCTATTTTCGATTGTCTCTAGAATTTTTGTTGTACACCACTTTGTTGTATGTCCATTATTATTGCACTTATAACACTTAATTTTATTATTCCTTGGAGGTGCAAATATCTTGGGATTTATCTTGGTGAAGCCATATCTATTTCTGTTATGAACCCTACAATGCATTTCCTTATGACCAAACTAATTACAAGAGTAGTAATACCCTTGAAATAGCTACATGTTTATGAAGTTTCCATATTCATGTATTTCATGTATCCTGCACTGATAAGCTTTGTGCCCAAACCTATGACATGAGAAGCATCATCCATTGAAATTACCTTGTCTTAACCCCATGGGTATTTTAGTCTCTTTTACCCTGTGTTGGTTCCTATTCCATTTGTTCCTATTTTGTGTATTTTTACTTTCCTTGTTGAGCTTCCTGTTGCCCAACTCATCCTCATAAGTCTCACTCTCTCTTAAACTCTCTTCTTCTGAAGTTCATTCTTCTTCAGAACTTGAGGTTGACTCCTCTTCTTATTTTTTTTGTACCTATTCAAAACCAAGACCTGTCTTGTTTTTTGATCATCTTTTTACCTTGACCATATTATCTATAATTTTTGAGCTCTTTCTAAACCTATGTAACTTGTCGTCCTTAAAATATTTTACTTCCTTCCTTAGTGAAGCTACTTCATGCTCTAAATTTTCACATTCTAAGACCTTTGCTTCTAACTTGTCTTTGAACTTTCTTGTCTTAGCCATTGACTTATTTAGATCCTATATAAGATTTTCTTTTTCTTCATCACATTCTTGAAACTGAAGCTTAAGTTGGGAGTTTCCTTTCTTACCTTCTTTAATGCATCAAGGGCATGGATAAGCTCTCCCTCAAGATCAACTTCTCCTTCCTCTGATTCTTCCTCTATTTGTTTACCTTTGAAAACATCTTCATTATTTTTTTACTCATATTTTATAGGATCACCTCCTTCTTCTAATTCCATTAGAATATTCTCTTCTAGTCCTTCAAGTGTATCTTTATATTCATCATCATTGAAACTGAAACCATTCTTTGTACAACTATCTTCAATATGACCAAAGTTACCACATCTAAAACACTTGAGAATTATTGGTGACCTTTTATTAACATCTTTTTTTATTTTAAGAAAAATAGAACTTTATCTTTATCATTATCTGAGGAACTATCATAAATATCAATTGAGTATTTAATTGCCCTATCTGCATAGAAACTATTCTTATTTTTTTGAAAGAACTTCTTTCCTTGCTTGCCTTGTCCATCCCTATTTTTCTTTTGGTACCTATATTTTTATGTTTCCCTGTTCTTATGATCCTATTTTTTGCCATCATTTCTATTTCCAGCTTCTTAACAATTAGTTGCTTGGTGACCATACTTTCCAAAATTGAAATATCTAACTAATTTTGTACCTTTAAACTTTCTTAGATCTTTTTTCCTTCTATCATAATTTACTTCTTCATAACTGGATGATTCATTTCTTGAATATGACTTCTTACCCTTAATATTCTTAGTATCTTTGAAGGTTGCTTCTTTTCGGAGATTAGGTTTCTCTTTTATTCTCATCTCAAAAACTATAAGAATTCCAAGTAATTCATCTCTTGTCAAAATATCACCATATTTTGATTCCTCTATAGTTGAAATATTTTCACTAAACCTTTTTGGGAGTGATCTTAAGATCTTGTTACAAACATCAGATTATTGAACCTCAAGTCCAAGTCCTTGCATGGAGTTAACAACCTCATCTACAAGAATTAGATAAGCACTAATTTTTTCCTCATCCTTAATTTTTAGATCTTCAAATTGTCCCTTTATATTTTGCAAATTTGTATTTTTGACCTTTTTATCTCCTTCATATATGTCTTGCAACTTATCCTAAATTTCTTTTACTGATTTGCAATGCATAAACTTAACAAAATTTGTTCTATGCAAACCTCTCAAAATTATATTCATTGCTCTTGAATTGTAATGATGTAGAATATTACCATCTTTATTTGTAGGTGGTGTAGTTGGTGGTGTTTAGCCATTTTCAATTGCTTCCCATATTTCATTGCTAAGTGCCATCAGGTGAATTTTCATTCTCATACTCCAAAGTACATAATCGCTCCCATCAAATATTGGTGCTGAATTATCTAAGGATCCACTCTTAGATCCATTTGTGTTCTTGTAAGCATTTTATTCAAGTTGTTAAACTCTTTTGAAGGAACCTGCTTTGATACCAACTGAAGAACGCAAACTTATACTGAGTATAAGACCACTTTTTACTTTTATTTCCCAATTAATAATATACAATATATCAATGACAATATCAACAAAAGTAATCAAAGCAATGCAAAAATCACCAGACACAATAGAGACATCAATTTAACATGGTTCATCCAATGTGGGCTACTCCACGGAGAAAATATTTTACTAATATTTTATCAACAAATATCTTTGGAAATTATTCCTTATTACAATGTTTATGGCCCTCTATCCAAAGGAGACATCAATCCCCTAATAAAGTTTGTGTATCTCTATCCACATGAGACACAAATCTCCTATGCTCTGGCTAGTGATATTCTAGAAGAACTGATGCCTCCACTACATTGGCTAATGGATCTATATCTACTGAAGACTCATGTCCTCACTCAAAAGACTTATATTTACTACCTTGGCTAATGGATCTCTATCCACTAGAGACTATCGTCCTCTATAATTTGTCACCTCCAAAGCTTGCTCTTAGCTCTATCTCAAATCTGCTATAAACATGGTCCTTCGATTTACCATAAATTTGCTCAATATCTATCCTAAAATATATACTAAACACTGTCCTTTAGTCTAGCATAAATATGTCCTCAAATTTGTACTAAACATAGTCCTTCAGTCTAGCACAAGTCTATCCTCAATCTCTATCCTCAAATCTATACTAAAAATAGTCCTTCGATCTAGAACAAATTTGTCCTCAAGCATTAACACAAAGTTTAACTCAATCACAAATCAAATCTTCTAGATCTGCCCCAAACCTTAACCCAAGGTTTGAACAAATAAATCAATCAACTCTGCTCACAAGTCTTCTCAAATACTTACCTAAAATATGCTTTGTAAGCTTCCATAAAAGCTCACACTAATCTGTCCACAAGTCCTCTCTAGAACTTATCCAATATTCTCAACAAGTCTTCACCAAGACTTACCTCAAATCTTCTCAACAAGTCCTCACTAGAACTTGTTCAATATGCTCAACAAGTCTTCACCAAGACTTGTCCAATATACTCAACAAGCCTTCACCAAGACTTACCTCAAATATGAAATGTAAGCTTCCCCAAAAGCTTACTCAACTAAAAACAATCTAACACAAAATCCTCTTTAATAAAAAAATAAGCTTCACATAGAATCTTGTTCAATCTCACACAAAAATATAGAGAATTGTTAGAGACTCAATATGTTTCAAACTCACAACAATGCTCAATCACTTTCAATCTCTTTCTCAAATCAAATTTAGAATATAGAATAATTTATTTCATAGAACTTGAACTATCACTTCAACACTTCCACTTGACTAGGCTCAATCAAATCCACTCAATCAATCACTCAATGAAACACTCCTTGCTTACAAACCCTAGTCCAAACATATGAACATTCACTTAATTATTTCCAGCAATGATTTTCAAACAATCTCACATAATAATGATACTCATGTTCTTACACAAACTCTAGTTCAATATAGCTCTCAACTTCACATAAAAATGATACTCATGTTCTTTCACAAACCCTAGTCAAGTATATGAAAGCTTTATTTCCAACAATGCTTATCAAATAATATTTCTAGTATCAACTTTCTTTCTAGAAAACCAAACTCAATAATGCTTATCAAACAAGATTTCTTATCATTAACTATCATTGAAAAACCTTTAACAATAAAACTCAACAATGCTTATCAGACAACCCTTTTCTCTCCAACTTAGCATTCACAACATCCAAAAATCACTCACAAGGAATATGTTCTCATACCTTTTGTTTGTTGAAGAATTGGCCTCAAAATTTAATTCAAACACAATTTGACTCTTTGCCAATTTCAAAGGTTAGATGAAAAAAATTATCACTCTAACACTCCGTCAAGATATTTCATAATTACAAAAGTAATTAAACTCAAATACACCTTATTACTCCTTATTTCAAATAAGCATTCACCAAAACATATACAAATAAATCTTTTATTAAACCTTATAACTCCACTTTTAAACAACTCAAACCACCAAATAATTAAATAAAAAATTATTTAATTTTATCAACCTTATATCTACCTAATCTCAAAAATGCACCATACAACCTTAGAAGTACAAATAAAATTATAACAAAATTTTTATTATCTCACAAAGTGCTCCTGGTAGGATTCGATCCCATGACACAGTGCCTCCAATGCCTTAGCCATGGTAGCAAAGTCACATAAGCCAAGTGCTCATGTGGAAGGCAAAAGCGCCCACTGTGCTTTATCTTCTACTTTGATATCCAAAGAAAAAATCTTTGGCATTGTTGGTGCCCAAAACACTACCCAACCAACCCTGCTGCGAGTTGAACGTGGAACCTCATGTTCCCAAGGTGCTTCCACTTACCGCTAGCCCACCTCACTAGGTGGTGACAAGGCCTTCGTGCCTTGTGCCTTTTATTCCTTCGCTAACTGTTGAAAAGGTTCAACGAGGACTTCTTCCCTCTCTTGCTTACAAAAATTGCACACACAATATTTTTTCTTAGGAGATAATTAAAATCGTAGATGAGTTTGAAGCATTTTAGGCTTGGGGTATTTATACCTGTTGAGTGGTATTTTCACCCAGTTGTGAAAGTACACTCTCCTTTAGGATTTGGGTTCCAAATCCCCTCTTGCAAAGAAGTTAAACAAACAACTTCTCCAAGGTCTCCGTTGTATTAGCATTTGCAAACTGTGTATTAGTAATCTCAAATAAAGATATTCAATTTAAATGCTTGGAACACCTTAGTGATTGCAAGTAACTGTAAACAAGGGGCAATGTTGTTTTATTTCACCATGAAACTTTAGTGATTGTTCATTGTTTTTTTGGATTTTGTAATTTTTAAATGTTTATTTTAAATAAGTTAAACTTTCTGGAAAAAATAAAATGCAGAAAATGAAAATGAAATGCAAAAAAAACTGAAAATAAAATGCACTCAGTATGATGCTATCCTGTTCCAACAAAACCGAAGATGTGAGGTCTCCATGCATGCAACCTAACCTATTGGACTTGCAAAACATGCACAATCCCCATAGACTAAGTGTTGGTTCCTAGGGTACGAAATAAAATTTCAGATTTCAAATATTCGCCTAATGTAACCCAAAAAAAATGGCATTTAACATTATCTATAAATTCGAAATCTGAAAAATGAAAGAATAAACATTAAATCCATAGCATGCAAAGAAAATCTCCTTCTTTCTTGCCCACAAGATGCAAATTTCTGAACACTTCTGCATTAAAAATATGTCATTTTACAATAGCAGAATTTCTGGTTTTTCCAAACTAGTCTGTGGAAGAGAAACAACTCAAACAGGTCCAGAATGGCCTTCTCGCCTTCAACTCTGCAACTCTGCTTACAGCGGTTTCCAACCTCAGTCCATGGAAGAAAAATGACTCAAATAGGTCCAGAATGGTCCTGTCACCTTCAGCTCTGCAACTCTGTTTGCAGCCGTTTCGACCCCCTTTTGGCCTCTTTGAATGGCGTATTTAAACTTCTGAAAAAAATTGTTTCTCCTTCCATGACGGTTTGTTTCATTTTTCGATGGCTGTTCGTTTCACCTTCCCTGGTTGTTTGTTTCACCTTCCCTTGTATGCGTGTGCTTTGGTTTCCATTTTGTGGCCCTTCGCTGCATTTTCTCCACATGGGCTTGCATTCGTTTCCCTCCGTGTGTAACGACCATCTTAAATGATCATGTAACGCTTTGTCTTATTCATTAGATTTTGTCCTTATGTCCACGTTGATGCAGGTCCGTTACCTTGGCGAAACTGGAACATGTCGCGATATCGTGACACTTTTGCCTCCTTGCTCTCTTTTGTTGCTTGTAGCCGCAAAAATGTAACATGTCACGATATCGCGACACTTTTTCCCTTTTGGCCGCGACAGTGCAACATGTCGCGATATCGTGACACTTTTTCCCTTTTGGCCATGACAATGCAACATGTCGCGATATCGCGACACTTTTTCTCTTTTGCCTCTCTCTATGCTTTGAATCGCGAAAATGCAACATGTCGCGATATCGCGACACTTTTTCTTTCTTCTCTCTCTCTTTGCTTTGAATTGCAAAAATGCAACATGTCGCGATATCGCGACACTTTTTCTCGTACGGTCGCGAAAATGCAACATGTCGCGATATCGTGACACTTTTTTTTCTTGTTCTTTCTTGTCTTGTTTGGTCGCGAAAATGCAACATGTCGCGATATCGTGACACTTTTCTTTTTGCCTTCTCTCTTTGCTTTGAATCGCGAAAATGCAACATGTCGCGATATCGTGACACTTTTTCTCTTTTGACCGCGAAAATGCAACATGTCGCGATATCGTGATACTTTTTCTCTTTTGACCGCAACCATGCAACATGTCGCGATATCGCGACACTTTTTCCTGTATGGCCGTGAAAATGCAACATGTCGCGATATCGCGACACTTTTCTTTTCTTGTTCTTTCTTGTCTTGTTTGGTCGTGAAAATGCAACATGTCGCGATATCGTGACACTTTTTCTCCTGCTCTTTCTATTTGCTTTGAATCGTGAAAACGCAACATGTCGCGATATCGCGACACTTTTTCCTATACGATCGCGAAAATGCAACATGTCGCGATATCGCGACACTTTTTCTATTTTGGCCGCGATGGTGCAACATGTCGCGATATCGCGACACTTTTTCTATTTTGGCCGCGACGGTGCAACATGTCGCGATATCGCGACACTTTTTCTATTTTGGCCATGAAGGTGCAACATGTCGCGATATCGCGACACTTTTTCTATTTTGGCCGTGATGGTGCAACATGTCGCGATATCGCGACACTTTTTCTCTTTTGGCCGTGATGGTGCAACATGTCGCGATATCGCGACACCTTTTCTCTTTTGGCCGTGAAACTGCAACATGTCGCGATATCGCGACACTTTTTCTCCTTGTGGTATTTTGCTTTTTTCCTTGATCTTTAGCCTATGGGCCACTTCAGTCTTCTTGGAACACATGCAAAAAAGGTGGGTCCCCAATTTTGGGGTACATTGTGGAGCAGCCACAACAAATGGCGACTTTGTTGGGAAATGCTCCTGAGCATTTCGGTGAGAACTCAACCTGAAAACACAGACTCAAATACAAGCATCAGAAAATATCCCAAGAATGAAACTAGACGAGAAATACATGAAGCATTAGAATTATTAAGCATCAGCTCGGTGTGTGCAATGTGCTTCATTCCCTATCGTTTGAAATTGATCAACATTCCATTGTCAGCTTCACTTATGATTCGTATGCAAGGCTATGAATGATTTGTGCAGGATTTGATGTATGATGAAGATGCTAGAGATATAACAACTTGCTTTGCAAAGGCTCAAACCTTCTAGTATCATGAACAAACATATTAAAACTGTCAAACCCTCTTAGGACCAAATATATGTATACTGAATTAATTTACTAGATCCCAAAGTTGGTTATGTGTCACTACCATCTTGAACCCATGTGCAAGTGTAAGTGAAATCAGAGCTTTGGGGAATAGGATTCCCAACCTAAGCGAGATGGGAATTTAACCCTATCCTTACTACTCTGATCTAGAGTTCATTACCTCATCTTGAACAAAATGATTTAACCTGTTATGGATGAAACTATCAAGCTAGCCTGTCCGTTTGAGCAGTCAATGGTCTTGTTTTTAGACAAGACATGTTGCCACGCATGAGCATACTCCACTGCCAGCCAGGCGTCTATAGCCTCGATGGAGATTAACCCCATAATCTAGGATTTGGCTTTACTTTTGATTTCTTGGACCTTGGGGATGACTACCCATCCTTGCAAGGGACATGTAGTATGATCCTTCCAATCCAATATTAATAAAGAAATGAAAAATATTTGCTTTGGAATTTCAAGTTCTTGAATGGGCAAAATAGAAGCCTTGGGGAATCAGATTCTCAACCTAAGCGAGATGAGAATTAGACCCTATCCTTACTACTCCATGAAGGTCAAATCAGAGCTTTGGGGAATTGGATCCTCAACCTAAGTTCGATGAGGATTTAACCCTATCCTTACTACTCGATTTTAGGCTTTAAGCATTATGGGAGTGGTAAAAACCACTATTTTAAGGATTATGTTGCATGATAGGATAGACATGAAATATTCCTTTCGCCTCACCTTTTCTTCCAAGTATGGTTTTGACCGTTTTGCTCAAGATTCTCTTTAATATGCGTAGAACGTGCTTGGTTCAAGATAGTTCGGGCATCAGTTCCCAACCTTAGGATCCTTTTAATATATGTTATGTAATAACCCTAAGAGGATTCGACACCTTTTCAATGATTGTACATGAGACGAAGATGCAACTGAGATGAAATGTATATGCAATGCGGAATGTAATATGAGATATGAATGCATTGCTCCTTTTGAAATGCGGATGGAGTATATATATCACCTACTTTACCATAATGTGAAAAACTGACAACTTCATGCATCACAAGTTCCAAACGATATTCTTTAATGTGTTTGCAATATTCGTGGAGCTTTCTGCAATACAATTCCGATGTTTCATATTCTCCAAGTCTTAGTCAACATTCATAAGGACCTAAGTTGACAAACCAAAAATGTCCAAAGGACCAACACACAAAACTTAAAACCAAAATGAGATCCATTCCGAAACGAAAACACGAAAACCAAAAGTATATACAAATGTACAAAAAGTTTGGATTATCATTTTCCCGGATCCCAAACCTGATTAGAATTCTTTAAAAGATATATGACGTGATACACATACCAAGTTTTGCAGGAATCCAAAAAAAACAAGATCAAACCAAACAAAGAAACAAACCTCCACTTGCCCCTCTCACCATACCAATTTGATTTAGTTTCATTAATAATCCTATGGTGGAGCTTCAAGTTTTCAAATTGATTAGACAATGATTGATGTTCAATTCTTTTATGTCTATTCTTTAAGATGTCCATTTCGCACTTTGATTCATGGTGTAGAAATAAGCTTTCATTTTCATTCAATAAAGCCATAACATTAATAATATTTGGATCAAACCATTCATTAGGCAAACCTTCATTCGAATTTTGCATGGTGAAACCAAAAAGATGAGATTTTACCTTTGGCATGTTTTCATTTGACCTTACTTGAAGAGGATTTGAAAATTCCTCTTTTCTCTCATGACATTCATCATCATGTAGCACTTGTTCTTTCTCCATGATTTGCTTATCAAAGGCACCAAACTTAGGTACCCAATTGAACACATGTCCATCCCTTTCAAACCATAAGTCTTGTCTATCTAGGGGTGGGTTGACTAACACATTTCCATGATCAATCACCTGGGTTGTTTTGGGTAACGTGAGATTTTCAATCGGATCATCAATGATATCAAACCCAAATGATTCAGGTTTTGTAATTTTCTCATTTTGAAATGGCATAATCATTGTAGCACAAGTAAGTGGGTCAAGATTTTCCATTTCTTTTCCTCCAAAGGAATCTAAAGCAAGGGACTCTCTTTCTTGATTCATGGTTGTAGAATCCTTATCATGTTCCAAAATTTGATGAGATTCTAATTCCTCTTCCAAAACTTTCTCAAATTGTACAGGATTTACAGTATCCTCATGTGAGGAAGCAATTGAGTTATCCTGCATATTAATTGACACAACAAGTTTATTAGAAGATTTAGATTGATAATGTTCTTCCCATTTCTTCCACGAATCATAGTAATCATCCTCCAAGTTCAAGTCGTGATGCTCAAGTACCTCTTCTTCATCTTCTGATTCATCCACATGTTTCTCATCCCATTCATCTTCACCTTCCTCATTCTCACTCTCTTGACGATATAGAGTTTCCACCACCAAAACGTTGTCCACTCCTTGTTGATGTTGGGGTGGACCATTATTTGGCACAAGTTCCAAATCATCCACTTGAGCTTGGAGACAATGGGTATACCTAGCCATTTCGGGACAATTCCTTTCATTATGCGCCTTTGTATTATGCAATCTACACCCCTTTTCCCATGCAAAATCAGAAAGATTAAGAATGGAACTAGAGTGACTTGGTCCTGCAGAAGTATCTATCTGATTAGCAATAGGGGAAGGCACACCCCCATTGTTTGGCTTCGTATTCCACCGTCTCCCTCTATTGTTGAAATTTTGATTTGGGTGAGGGGCATGGGATTCATACTTCTATTTTTGAACCAAATCATTACTCAATTTGTGAACCATATTTTTGAGCTCTTCAACCTCTGAATAAATCTCTTTTGGTTGAGCTATGTTATTGCTAGTTCCAATAGGATTTGCATAATTGGTGAGATCTTGACTTAACATTTGAGTTGGATTTTGAGCCACTTGATTTGCGTAGGGATTCACACTTTGAATCGAAATGAGGGGAAAGGAAAAAAAAAAAAGGAGGGGGTGAATTGGAATGGGTGCGTAAGCGGGTGTTGATGAATATGGGTGTTGATAAGGCAAAGCATTTATGCCTCATATTTGTGGTGCCATGATCTGATTCATCATAGGAGCTTGACCATATGGACCATATTGTCCTACCATAGGCATCCTGGGAAAACCCATAACCCTGTGGTGTCATTTGTTGTTCAATGGTCATAGCTTCATTGTAGGCTAGAGCAAGTGTGGTAACTTGAGGATTTCGCCTTGCAAACATTGTCGTCATAGGATCCAATGCCCCAAAATATATTTGCAAAGCTACTGCGGGATCAATGGCAAAATGCCGAATTGCTCTATTATAGCACTTCTGAAATATCTGATTAAAAGTTCGGATTGGCTCACCCTGGCCTCTTTTGCACGTAATGAACTGATTATAGATGATTGTGGGATCTAATGGTGACCTGAATTGGTTGACAAAAGCATTCTCCATTTGCGTCCATGACGTAATGGAACCAATAGGTAAGCAAATATACCATTCGTAGGCCACTTGGTCTAGGCTCATGGGGAAGAGTCTACAAGCCACATCTTCATGTTGAACTTGCAATCTTATCAAAACATCCCTATAGGCCTGAATATGTTCTTCTACGGTCCTTGGGCCATCCGATTTGTATTTGGGCAAAAATCTATCTATATTCCTAGGGATCTCGTGAATATCCCCTACAATATTCAAAGGAATGTTATGGGCTCCGTACCAAGGAGGTGGTGGAGGTTGGGCCATTTGATTCAAAATCGATGATGATAACCCTACAAGAACCATGGAAATGGTACTGATAATTGGTACACTAGTGGCAAATGACACCACCGGTGCAAGTCCGCTAGATGCGCCGAAACAAAAGGATCTTCTCTAACAAGAATATCCGATGGGACCACAATTTGCTCGGTTTTATTCCTTGGATTCCTATGAGTGATTGGGAGGATTTGGAATATGGTTTCCTCGATTGTTTTGGATCTAGTTGCGATGCGATGCAGTGGGTCCAGCTTGTAAATGAAACTACCCTGCAAAACCTGACAAAACTCTCAATACCTCAAAGACAACCTACGAGACAAAGAAAATCCTGTAATTAGTGAAATTCATAGAATAACTTCCAAAATCAATTTGTTAGTCGTGAATAAACGAAGGAAGCATGACAAAACAATATTCTAAAACAATGCACAATCAAAACACCTTATTGCAAACATCTTATTCCTGTATGAACAATCAAAAAGCGTTAGGACAATGAAATAAACCGATTCGGCCCTCCTTCTAGCGCCAATCTGTTGAGTGGTATTTTCACCCAGTTGTGAAAGTACACTCTCCTTTAGGATTTGGGTTCCAAATCCCCTCTTGCAAAGAAGTTAAACAAACAACTTCTCCAAGGTCTCCGTTGTATTAGCATTTGCAAACTGTGTATTAGTAATCTCCAATAAAGATATTCAATTTAAATGCTTGGAACACCTTAGTGATTGCAAGTAACTGTAAACAAGGGGCAATGTTGTTTTATTTCACCATGAAACTTTAGTGATTGTTCATTGTTTTTTTGGATTTTGTAATTTTTAAATGTTTATTTTAAATAAGTTAAACTTTCTAGAAAAAAATAAAATGCAAAAAATGAAAATGAAATGCAAAAAAAACTGAAAATAAAATGCACTCAGTATGATGCTATCCTATTTCGACAAAACCGAAGATGTGAGGTCTCCATGCATGCAACCTAACCTATTGGACTTGCAAAACATGCACAATCCCCATAGACTAAGTGCTGGTTCCTAGGGTACGAAATAAAATTTCAGATTTCAAATATTCGCCTAATGTAACCCAAAAAAAATGGCATTTAACATTATCTATAAATTCGAAATCTGAAAAATGAAAGAATAAACATTAAATCCATAGCATGCACAAAAAATCTCCTTCTTTCTTGCCCACAAGATGCAAATTTCTGAACACTTCTGCATTAAAAATATGTCATTTTACAATGGCAGAATTTTTGGTTTTTCCAAACCAGTCTGTGGAAGAGAAACAACTCAAACAGGTCCAGAATGGCCTTCTCACCTTCAGCTCTGCAACTCTGCTTGCAACGGTTTCCAACCCCGTCCATGGAAGAAAAATGACTCAAACAGGTCTAGAATGGTCCTGTCACCTTCAGCTCTGCAACTCTGTTTGCAACCTTTTCGACCCCCTTCTGGCCTCTTTGAATGGCGTATTTAAACTTTTGGAAAAAAAATGTTTCTTCTTCCATGACGGTTTGCTTTGTTTTTCGATGGCTGTTCGTTTCACCTTCCCTGGCTATTCGTTTCACCTTCCCTTGTATGCGTGTGCTTTGGTTTCCATTTTGTGGCCCTCACTGCATTTTCTCCACATGGGCTTGCATCTGTTTCCCCCTGTGTGTAACGACCATCTTAAATGATCATGTAACGCTTTGTCTTATTCATTAGATTTTGTCCTTATGTCCACGTTGATGCAGGTCCATTACCTTGGCGAAACTGGAACATGTCGCGATATCGCGACACTTTTGCCTCCTTGCTCTCTTTTGTTGCTTGTAGCCGCAAAAATGTAACATGTCGCGATATCGCGACACTTTTTCCCTTTTGGCCGTGACAGTGCAACATGTCACGATATCGCGACACTTTTTCCCTTTTGGCCACGACAGTGCAACATGTCGCGATATCGCGACACTTTTTCTCTTTTGCCTCTCTCTATGCTTTGAATCACGAAAATGCAACATGTCGCGATATCGCGACACTTTTTCTTTCTTCTCTCTCTCTTTGCTTTGAATCGCGAAAATGCAACATGTCGTGATATCGCGACACTTTTTCTCTTTACTGGTCGCAAAAATGCAACATGTCGCGATATCGCGACACTTTTTCTTGTATGGTCGCGAAAATGCAACATGTCGCGATATCGCGACACTTTTCTTTTCTTGTTCTTTCTTGTCTTGTTTGGTCGTGAAAATGCAACATGTCGCGATATCGTGACACTTTTCTTTTTTTCCCTCTCTCTTTGCTTTGAATCGTGAAAATGCAACATGTCGCGATATCGCGACACTTTTTCTCTTTTGACCGCGAAAATGCAACATGTCGCGATATCGTGACACTTTTTCTCTTTCTTTGAACCGCGACCATGCAACATGTCGCGATATCGCGACACTTTTTCCTGTACGGCCGCGAAAACGCAACATGTCGCGATATCGCGACACTTTTCTTTTCTTGCTCTTTCTTGTCTTGTTTGGTCACGAAAATGCAACATGTCACGATATCGCGACACTTTTTCTCCGCGCTCTTTCGCTTTGCTTTGAATCGCGAAAACGCAACATGTCGCGATATCGCGACACTTTTTCCTGTACGGTCGCGAAAACGCAACATGTCGCGATATCGCGACACTTTTTCTATTTTGGCCGCGACGGTGCAACATGTCGCGATATCGTGACACTTTTTCTATTTTGGCCGCGATGGTGCAACATGTCGCGATATCGCGACACTTTTTCTATTTTGGCCGTGATGGTGCAACATGTCGCGATATCGTGACACTTTTTCTATTTTGGCCGCGATGGTGCAACATGTCATGATATCGCGACACCTTTTCTATTTTGGCCGCGATGGTGCAACATGTCGCGATATCGCGACACCTTTTCTCTTTTGGCCGCGAAACTGCAACATGTCGCGATATCGCGACACTTTTTCTCCTTGTGGTATTTTGCTTTTTTCCCTTGATATTTAGCCTATGGGCCACTTTAGTCTTCTTGGAACACATGCAAAAAAGGTGGGTCCCCAATTTTGGGGTACGTTGTGGAGCAGCCACAACAATACCCATTCTTTGGAAATTATTGAAGTTGACGGAAGAGATGGAATATGATGTCGACGCTTTGCATATGCCCTTTATAACCCTAACTCTAGGGTTTATTAAATTAAGTTATAAACTAACTTATAATTAAATTATAATTAACTTATAATTAATTTAATAACTCTTTAGAGTTAATCAAATTAAATTATAAATTAATTTATAATGAAATTATTATAATTAATTTATAATTAATTTAATCTTTAGGTCTCAACCTTAGACCTCTAATATTATAATAAAATATTATAATATTATTTTTTGGGTCTTCCAGTTGCTCTTTAGACCTCATCTGACCACCTTGAATATTATAATTAGGGGCATTATAATATTATTTTCCTTAGATCTAGAAAAAATATTTTTCTTGCATAACTGACTCCTTGACATACTCCTTTGTCCTGCTCACTAAAACTGACTCTTGACATCAATGACAATAAATATTACTCATATTTCCAACATGTAATGCTTGCCCAACTCGGTTTATTTCCTTAGCAGGAAAAATTCAAGTAGCAAATAAAATTATGGCAACCTCTCTTTTTTATTACTCCTCTTGTTGGATGGCCCCTATGGTAGCCTATAACAAATTAACTTAGGCCATTTTTAGGAGGTCTAGGCATTATTGATCCTCTTACCCAGAGCAAAATTTTGGTTGCTAAATGTGTTACTAGAGCCATCATTGGTGATGAAAATGGAAAACATCTATTTCGTTATAGATTCTCACAAGCTACTCACAAAGATAAATGGAAAGAATCTCCTTGGGAGGATAAGGTCCTTAATGTGCCTTACTATATGACCCAAAACTGGAAAGGTTGACAATCAGTTTCTCATTTATTGGTTTGGAAGTCTTACTCCTTGAGACATGGTCTAAAAATTGGTCTAAATAGTATTTGGTGGAATAAACTTATCCTCTATAACGATAAACCATTAGCTTTATGTAATGCTTTTCAAGGTCCAACTTTTTTGAAGAAAGGTATTAATAGAATTAGAGATATCTAGATACGGGCAGTTGCTCAATTCTTACTTGGAACCAAATATGCAATTACTGTGCCCTTCCCTCTAGGTTTAAAGAGTCTTATGGCCTAGTTGTGGCTTCCATTCCTTGTGAGGTCCTTATAAAGTTAGGTACGCATGCCCATAATATATGGAATGACTAGAGATGGCTTAATGGTATAGAATCTCTTCCATTACTTCTATTTGGATTTACAAAAATCTTTTGTGTCCTTCTCTAGACTCTAAGTTCAATGTCGAGTGGCAAGTAAATTTTACCAATGCCTAATGACAGTTTCTTGCTACTCATATTTGAAAAGTTCTTGTTGAATCCAAAACTCAACTTCTTGGATGGCAGATTTTGCATCAAAAACTTCCAACTTCTAAAAGTTTGGCAACAATTTTACATATTTCCCCTCTTTGCAATTTTTGTAATGCTTTAGAAACTCTAATTCACTTGTTTTAGTTTTGTGGCATGGCTAAACAATTTTGGAATGTCTTCTACTCCTTTATTTTTCTCTCTTTCACTAGATCTTGGAAGTTATCTCTTGGGATGTCTTCTACTCCTTTCTTTTTCCCTCTTTTACTAGATCTTGGAAGTTCTCTCTACTTATTTTTCTCAGTTGGATCAGTACCCCAAACTCTGGGATGTTTGTAGAGTCATCCTTCTAAAGCACATTTGGCTGTACAGATGCAAAAATATGTTTATTGGATCTACACCTCCATGGGATATTTTAGCAAACTTGACCTTTGATCTTTTATTACATGTGGTACACATTCATTCCCAAGTCTATGGAACTTCCAGCATACCAAAAGATATTTTTGATAGACTTCATCGACTTTATCATATGATTCAAGATCTTCAGAAGGTCCAACAAGAAACTAAAAAGAATGTTGTTAACAATGATAGGCAACTTCAGGTTTTGATTACTTCTATTTCTTCTTTGAAGACTTCTAGAAATATCACGGAAGACATGCCCAAAATTTCTTCATATAACAGACTCTCCCACAAATGAATGTTGATATCTAGTGTATTGCAGCAAGATATAGCTATAGTCTGGATGTTTTACTTCTAATCCACCTCATTTTGTTTTTTAACTGATAGACAATGCTAACACCAAAATATTGTAATGTTTTGATTAATAAATATATAATCTAACTTTTTCTTAAAAATATATTAATTTATAAAAATTATAAACATCACTTAAATATTTTATATTTTCTACTTTTTTAAAAATTAAAAACTAAATTTTTTAAAATCTATTTAAAATTTATTTTAATAAAAAACTAATAATTTTAATAAATAATTTTAATAACTCAAAAAGGTGACACAATTTAAAAACCCATCTACATTATAGACCCTAACATCTAATTCTGATTTTCTATAAGAAATATATTAAGATATACTCTAACCAATACATTCTTCCTTTGATTAAAAGTTTTTTTTTGCTTTTAAGTTTTTTTTTGCTTTTTTCTTGGAACTCCTTAATCAACTCCAAGTCTTGAAATTAATTATTGAACAGTATGTGGCTTCAAATGACATGTTTTTTTTTTTAACACTTAAATATTATAAAAATTAAGATGATCTAGAAAAGAATTACATTATTCCTTTATTAGAAAGCTATCTAAATTTTTTTTATTTAAAATTTAAAATTTGAATTTTTTTATTATATAGGAGAATTGATCACAATTATATTATTTTTAGTAATTAATAAATTCAGGGTTTAAATCATAAAGACTATATTTAGGAAATCCTTTATACCGAGTTATTATTATTATTGACCCTGTGAGATTCTTGTTGGTTTGACACTCACCTAGAGGGAGATCAGACTACTACCTTTACACACAAGCTGCTCCAAAAATTTAAACATTAATGTTTTTTTTTAGTATGTGTCTGATCAAACAAACACCTAATCCATTAATTCTATAAACTTTAAAATTTAAATTTTACTAACATAAAATTATACATTATACTTTAATACTTATAATATATAATATAATTTAATAATATATGATAACCATATATTAAAAATAATAATGTTTTTGGCTACATAGGTGAATTGGTAAAAATAATAATGTTACTTTACCATTGTTATCCCCTTTTAATTTTCCCACGTCAGACAAAAGTACACTATCATGCATATCTGTCGTCCACGTCAGCTCCTTGTGCAAATCATCCCATCTGTCAAACTATCACCAAAGTCAACGTCCACGTCATACATCAAATGACAAGTTTCGTAGGCCATGCAGTCCTCATCCGCAACACAATCCCTAACCCGATTAAAACGTCCAAAAACACGTCACATGTTTATCACGTCAAGAATTAAAAAAGGATATACATAATTAGCGTAAGTATATATTCACTGTGTATATGTCTATAGAAGAATCTGAGGTTGTTTACGCGGGTTCGAATCGCGTAATGGGCACCTGCGCATCGAGGTCTGGCTTTAATTCGCGTACAGATTTCATGAAAACGTCCAAGGTGATATTTTTCGGCGGTGGAATGAAGGAATTCGAGGAACCTATTAAAGCCGGCGACGTGATTTTGGAAAATCCGGGGCATTTTGTATGTCACGCGGATTACCTGCACATCGGAGAATTCATGGCGGCCGTGGATTCCGACAAGATGTTGGAGGCCGGGGAGATCTATTTTCTACTTCCCCTAAGGAAATTGGAGTATGTGCTTTCTGCTTCGGACATGGCCGCCATGGTGACGAGGGCTAATTCCGCCATTAATGACCGCATCAGATCTGCGAGTGACAATAATAATGAGAAGAAGAATAGAAAAAATACTGAGCAAAGCACTGTTAATAATTTTAATGGTAACATTTGCTGGGAAATCTTGGCGGAGGAGGAGAGGTGGGAGATTATGTGTGTTTCTAGGAATGGCTACACGAAAATCAAGCTTGAATCTATTCATGAATGAGAGCCTGTAAATGTGTGGTTTTTATGATATTAAGTGATCTGCAAAAGAAAATTCATTCTAAAATTGTTTTAAATTAATTATATGAAATTAAAATAAATTAAAATATTTAATAAATTATTTATATAGTTTAATAATAAATATAAAAAATTATCATCGTATTTCTTTACGTATGTTACACTATCTAATTTTTTTTTAAAATAGTGGTTAACTCCGTCTAATTTACAATTGGAGAATTAGTTGTTTGGTAGACAATTAAAGGTGACCTCAAACTTCTTGACTTGAATTTGAATTTGGAACATTTAAAATAGCATGTTAATTTAATTTAATTTTCTTTTATTTTCCATGAAAATAATATGTTGGTTTTATTTTTGCGTTTTTATGATTAAAAGTAAAAAAATTAATTTAAAAAATATTAAAATATTTAAAAATCTTTTATAAAGTTTATAAAATTTATCATATTACATAAAGGTAAATGGTTTTTCTGATATCATAAATAAAAAGCATGTATAAAAATAATCATATATATTGATAAACGGTCAATAAGTTATATTAATGATTAATGTTTTGATTACAATGATAAAAAAAAAAAGATATTATTTAAAATTTGAGATATGGTTTTTATAAATCATTAAGATTGCAATTCATTATCAAACACCCTCCTAGAATGGTGGAAGCATCCTCATAGATCTATGAGAATCTTGAGTCATTGGTCTCAAGTGTGTTTGTGACTGGGTCCTTATAGGCAATGGAAGTTGTCGGTCTATAGGTATTACAATGTGATACCCATCCTATAATGTAGCACTCATTTTATCTTTGCCTAAAAGTTTCATTCATTAATATGGTGCTCCTCTTAAGTAGTAATGATAGAAGCATCCAACGAAAGGCAAAATATAGCAAAGTAGAAAAAGTGTCGCGATATCGTGACATGTCGGCAAAGAAGAAAAAGTGTCGCGATATCGCGACATGTCGCAGAATCGCGACCAAAAGTCGAGAGAAGGCTCAAGTAGAAAAAGTGTCGTGATATCGCGACATGTCGCAGAATCACGACCAAAAGCCGAGAGAAGGCTCAAGAGAGAAAAGTGTCACGATATCGTGACATGTCGCAGAATCGCGACCAAAATCCGAGAGAAGGCTCAAGTAGAAAAAGTGTCGCGATATCGCGACATGTCGCAGAATCGCGACCAAAAGCCGAGAGAAGGCTTAAGAGAGAAAAGTGTCACGATATCGCGACATGTCGTAGAATCGCGACCAAAAGCCGAGAGAGGGCGCAAGAGAGAAAATGTCACGATATCGCGACATGTTGCATTTTCGCGACTCAGGAAGGAGAGAGAAATCGCGGAGAGAAAATGTCACGATATCGCGACATGTCGCATTTTTGCGACTCGAGAAAGGTAGGAAGGCCGAAAAGCAAAAGTGTCGCGATATCGCGACATGTCACATTTTTGTGACTCGAGAAGGAGAGAGAAAGCGTGGAGCAAAAATGTCACGATATCGTGACATGTCGCATTTTCACGACTCAGGGAGGAAAGAGAAGCGGAGCAAAAATGTCGCGATTTTGTGACATGTCACAAAATCACAATCGAAAGAAGACCAGAAGGGCCAGAGAAGAAAATTTCGTGATTTCGCAACATGTCGCGAAATCACGACCGACGGAGCAAAAATATGACAAGGAAGGAAACTGTCACGATATCGCGACATGTCACATTTTCATGACCCAAAACAAAGAAACAAGGCAGAGAGCAAAGTTGTCACGATATCGTGATTTCTCGACCCGAGAGGTGAGGAGGAGGCAGAAAGGAAAGATGTCACGATATCGCGACATGTCACGATTTCACGATCGAAAAGGAGAAAGAGGAACCGGAAAGGAAAGATGTCACGATATCGTGACATGTTGCGATTTCGTGACCGAAAAGGAGAAAGAGGAACCAAAAAGGTAAGATGTCGTGATATCGCGACATGTCGCATTTTCACGACCAAAAGGCGAAGGAAGGCATAGGAGAGGAAAATGTCGCGATATCGCGACATGTCGCATTTTTGTGACCAAAAGGCGAAGGAAGGCGCAGGAGAGAAAAAATATCGCGATATCGCGACATGTCGCATTTTCTCGACCAAAAGGCAAAGGAGGGCACAGGAGATAAAAATGTCGTGATATCGCGACATGTCACATTTTTGCGACTCGAACATGATAGGAATGCAGAAGAACCGAAAGTGTCGCGACATCGTGACATGTCTCATTTTCGTGACTCGAAGAGAATAGGAAGGTGGCAAAGCCGAAAGTGTCGCAATATCGCGACATGTCGCATTTTCATGACCAAAAGAAAGAAAAGAAATGACAGGCGGTTATAGGGTCCGTTACAGAGGGAATCATCAAGCGATGGGTATCTCGAACGTCATCATGGGTTGAAAAGCGGACAGAGTCCATAGTGGCAGCATTGGACAAGCACGTGGCACCAAGGTGCAGTAGAAGCAGACGAAGACCAAGAGTCAGAACATTTCGAAAGCCAGAACAATGAAGAGGCATGGGAGATGAAATGAAGGGTCCAAAAAGGGAAACAAAGAGTCACGCCCGAAAGTTTAAAAGGGGGAAGCAAAGGCATGTAGAGGGGTCGAAAAACAGTGCAGATAGAGTTGCAGTCGAGAAACTGTAGAGATGGAGTTGCAGCCGTGAAGGCAAGAGGGCCATATTGGACCCGTTAGGCTATTTTTCTTCCAAAATTGGAATAATGAAATGGAATGTAAAACATAATAAACTATATTTCTATAAAAAAAGTTGATTTGGCAGAGTCTGCCATTTTTGTAAATTTTTCCAAGTTAATGAATGAGGTTTGTGAGCATTTGGGCTGAGCGATTTTGGCTCCCCCATCAAGTGGTATCAGAGCTGAAAGTTCCTGAGCGTGTAAATAGATCGCCGAACGTGAGGCAGTTTGCACCAGGATCTATGGAAGAGCTTAGAGTTCTTGAGTATGTGTAAATAGATCATCGAAAGTGAGGTAGTTTGCACCAGGATCAGTTGAAAAGCTTAGAGTTCCTGAGCGTGTAAACAGATCATCGAAAGTCAGGCAGTTTGCACCAGGATCAGTTGATGAGCATAGGGTTCCTGAGTGTGTAAACAAATCATCGAACATGAGGCAGTTTACACCAGGATCTATGGTTAAGATTTATGAGAAGAGAGAAAGGAGAAGCTATGGTCACAAGGAGAACCTTGTTGAATGAGGAGAAAGGACCAGACTAGAGGAAGATCTTGTTCCGCACAAGGTGCAAATTTTTAGGGAAGGTCTGTAATGTTATCATAGATAATGGTAGCACAGATAATTTGGTTTCAAGAGAAATGGTTGATAAGTTGAAATTGGAGAAGAGGGCACACCCGCATCCATATCGGATTACGTGGTTGCAGAAAGATCATAGAGCATTAGTCAGTGAGTAGTGTTTAGTTAAATTTCATATTGGAACTTATCAAGATGAGGTTCTGTGTGATGTTTTGCCTATGGATGCTTGCCATTTGTTGTTGGGAAGGCCGTGGCAATTTGACAGAAGTGCGATGCATGATGGGTATGCGAATACTTACTCTCTGATGAAATCTGGAGTGCGTCACAAGTTGAAGCCATTGAAGGAGATGGATAAAAAGAGTTTGCTGACAACAATGAGAGTGGAAGTTGTGGGATCTGAAGAACTTAAGGGTTTGTACCCTGCAGATGCAGATTTTGCTAAAGCTTGGAGAGCTTGTATAGGCCTAGTTAAAAAGAAGGGGACAGAACAGTACAAAAGTGAAGGTCACTTCTCCATCCACCCCGGTTGTCTGATGCAGGAGCATCCAACGAAAGGTAAAATACAGCAAAGTAGAAAAAGTGTCACGATATTGCGACAGGTCAGCAAAGAAGAAAAAGTGTCGCAATATCGCGATAGGTCAGCAAAGAAGAAAAAGTGTCGCGATATCGTGACATGTCGCAGAATCACAACCAAAAGCCAAGAGAAGGCTCAAGTAGAAAAAGTGTCACGATATCGCGACATATCATAGAAAAGTGACCAAAAACCAAGAGAAGGCTCAAGAGGGAAAAGTGTCACGATATCGCGACATGTCGCAGAATCGCGACCAAAAGTCGAGAGAAGGCTCAAGTAGAAAAAGTGTTGCGATATCGTGACATGTCGCAGAATCGTGACCAAAAGCCGAGAGAAGGCTTAAGAGAGAAAAGTGTCACGATATCGCGACATGTCGCAGAATCATGACCAAAAGCCGAGAGAGGGCGCAAGAGAGAGAAGTGTCGCGATATCACGACATGTCACATTTTCGTGACTCAGGAAGGAGAGAGAAAGCGTGGAGCAAAAATGTCACGATATCGTGACATGTCGCATTTTTGTGACTCGAGAAAGGCAGGAAGGCCGAAAAGCAAAAGTGTCACAATATCATGACATGTTGCATTTTCACGACTCAGGAAGGAGAGAGAAAGCATGGAATGAAAATGTCGCGATATCGTGACATGTCGCATTTTCGCGACTCAGGCAGGAAAAAGAAGACGCGGAGCAAAAATGTCGTGATTTCGTGACATGTCACGAAATCGTGACTGAAAGAAGACCAGAAGGGCTAGAGAAGAAAATGTCATGATTTCACAACATGTCACGAAATCACGATCGATGAAGCAGAAAGAAGGCAAGGAAGGAAACTGTCGCGACATCGCGACATGTCACGTTTTTGTGACCCAAAACAGAGAAAGAAGGTAGAGAGCAAAGTTGTCATGATATCGCGACATATCATGATTTTGTGACCCGAGAGGTGAGGAGGAGGCAAAAAGGAAAGATGTCACGATATCACGACATGTCACGATTTCACGACCGAAAATGAGAAAGAGGAACCGAAAAGGAAAGGTGTCATGATATCGTGACATGTCACGATTTCATGATCGAAAAGGAGAAAGAGGAAACAAAAAGGAAAGATGTCACGATATCGTGACATGTCACGATTTCGCGATCGAAAAGGATAAAGAGAAATCGAAAAGGAAAGATGTTGCAATATCGCGACATGTCGCATTTTCGTGACCAAGAGGCGAAGGAAGGCGTAGGAGAGGAAAATGTCGCGATATCACGACATGTCACATTTTCGCGACTAAAAGGCGAAGGAGGGCACAGGAGAGAAAAATGTTGTGATATTGTGCAATGTCGCATTTTTGCAACTCAAGCAAGACAGGAAAGCAGAAGAACCGAAAGTGTCGCGACATCGCGACATGTCACTTTTTTGTGACTCGAAGAGAACAGGAAGGTGGTGAAGTCGAAAGTGTCGCGATATCGCGACATGTCACATTTTCATGACAAAACGAAAGAAAAGAAATGGTAGGCGATTACAGGGTCCGTTACAGAGGGAATCATCAAGCAATGGGTATCCCGATGTTGCAATATCGTGACATGTCGCATTTTCGTGACCAAAAGGCGAAGGAAGGCGCAGGAGAGGAAAATGTCACGATATCGTGACATGTCACATTTTCACGACCAAAAAGCGAAGGAAGACATAGGAGAGAAAAATGTCGCGATATCACGACATGTCGCATTTTCGTGACCAAAAGGCGAAGGAAGGCGCAGGAGAGAAAAATGTCGTGATATCGTGACATGTCGCATTTTTGCAACTCGAACAAGACAGGAAGGCAGAAGAAGCGAAAGTGTCGCGACATCGCGACATGTCACATTTTTGCGACTCGAAGAGAATAGAAAGGCGACGAAGTCGAAAGTGTCACGATATCGTGACATGTCACATTTTCATGACCAAACAAAAGAAAAGAAATGGCAAGCGGTTACAGGGTCCGTTACAGAGGGAATCATCGAGTGATGGGTATCCCGAACGTCATCATGGGTTGACAAGCGGATAGAGTCCACAGTGGCAGCACTAGACAAGCACGTGGCACCAAGGTGCAGTAGAAGCAGATGAAGACCAAGAGTCAAAATGTTTTGAAAGCCAGAATGATAAAGAGGCACGATAGATGAAATGAAGGGTCCGAAAAGGGAAACAGAGAGTCACACCCAAAAGTTTAAAATGGGGAAGCAAAGGCATGTAGAGGGGTCATAAAATAGCACAGACAGAGTTGCAGTCAAGAAACTGCGAAGACAGAGTTGCAGCCATGAAGGCAAGAGGGCCATATTGGACCCGTTAGGCTATTTTTATTCCAAAATTGGAATAATATAATGGAATGCAAAACATAATAAACTATCTTTCTATAAAAGAAGTTTATTTGGCAGAGTCTGCCATTTTTGTAAATTTTTCCAAGTTAATGAATGAGATTTGTGAGTATTTGGGCTGAGCGATTTTGGCTCCCCCATCAAGTGGTATCAAAGCTAGAAGTTCCTAAGCATGTAAATAGATAGCTGAACGTGAGGCAGTTTGCACTAGGATCTATGGAAGATCTTAGAGTTCCTGAGTATGTGTAAACAGATCACCGAAAGTGAGGCAGTTTGCACCAGGATCAGTTGAAAAGCTTAGAGTTCTTGAGCGTGTAAATAGATCATTAAAAGTGAGGTAGTTTGCACCAGGATCAGTTGATGAGCATAGGGTTCCTGAGTGTGTAAATAGATCGCCGGACGTGAGGCAGTTTACACCAGGATCTGTGGTTAAGATTTGTGAGAAGAGAGAAAGGAGAAGCTATGGTCATAAGGAGAACCTTGTTGAATGAGGAGAAAGGACCAGACCAGAGGAAGAGCCTATTCTGGACAAGGTGCAAATGTTCAGGGAAGGTCTATAATGTTATCATAGATAATGGTAGCACAGATAATTTGGTTTCAGGATAAATGGTTGATAAGTTGAAATTGGAGAAGAGGGCGCACCCACATCTATATTGGATTTTGTGGTTGTAGAAATATCACAGAGCATTAGTCAGTGAGCAGTGTTTAGTTAAATTTCATATTGGAACTTATCAAGATGAAGTTCTGTGTGATGTTTTGCCTATGGATGCTTGCCATTTGTTGTTGGGGAGGCCATGGCAATTTGACAGAAGTGCGGTGCATGATGGGTATGCGAATACTTACTCTCTAACAAAATCTGGAGTGCATCACAAGTTGAAGCCATTGAAGGAGATGGATAAAAAGAGTTTGCTGACAACAATGAGAGTGGAAGTTGTGGGATCTGAAGAACTTAAGGGTTTGTACCCTATAGATGCAGATTTTGTTGAAGCTTGGAGAGCTTGTACAGGCCCAGTTAAAAAGAAGGGGATAGAACAGTACAAAAGTGAAGGTCACTTCTCCATCCACCCCGGTTGTCTGATGCAGGAGCATCCAATGAAAGGCAAAATACAACAAAGTAGAAAAAGTGTCGCGATATCGCGACATGTCGACAAAGAAGAAAAAGTTTTACGATATCGCGACATGTCGCAGAATCGTGACCAAAATCCGAGAGAAGGCTCAAGTAGAAAAAGTGTCACGATATCGCGACATGTCACAGAATCACGACCAAAAGTCGAGAGAAGGCTCAAGAGAGAAAAGTGTCACAATATCGCGATAGGTCAGCAAAGAAGAAAAAGTGTCGCGATATCGCGACATGTCGCAGAATCACGACCAAAAGTTGAGAGAAGGCTCAAGTAGAGAAAAGTGTCGCGATATCGCGACATGTCGTAGAATCACGACCAAAAGTTGAGAGAAGGCTCAAGAGAGAAAAGTGTCACGATATCGCGACATGTCGCAGAATCACGACCAAAAGCCGAGAGAAGGCTCAAGTAGAAAAAGTGTCGCGATATCGTGACATGTCGTAGAATCATGACCAAAATTCGAGAGAAGGCTTAAGAGAGAAAAGTGTCGTGATATCGTGACATGTCGTAGAATCGTGACCAAAAGCCGAGAGAGGGCGTAAGAGAGAAAATGTCGCGATATCGAGACATGTCGTATTTTCATGACTTAGGAAGGAGAAAGAAAGCGCGGAGCAAAAATGTCACGATATCATGACATGTCACATTTTCGTGACTCGAGAAAGGCAGGAAGGCTGAAAAGCAAAAGTATCATGATATCGCGACATGTCGCATTTTCGTGACTCAAGAAGGAGAGAGAAAGCATGGATCGAAAATGTCACGATATCGTGACATGTCGCATTTTCATGACTCAAGAAGGAAAGAGAAGACACAGAGCAAAAATTTCGCGATATCGCGACATGTCACATTTTCACGACTCAAGGAGGAAAGAGAAGACGCGGAGCAAAAATGTCGCGATTTCGCGACATGTCACGAAATCGTGACCGAAAGAAGACCAGAAGGGCCAGAGAAGAAAATGTTGCGATTTCGCAACATGTCACGAAATCACAATCGACAGAGCAGAAAGAAGGCAAGGAAGGAAATTGTCGCGATATCGTGACATGTCACATTTTTGTGACCCAAAACAGAGAAAGAAGGCAGAGAGCAAAGTTGTCGCGATATCGTGACATGTCGTGATTTCGTGACCCGAGAGGCGAGGAGGAGGTAGAAAGGAAAGATGTCACGATATCGTGACATGTCACGATTTCGTGACCGAAAAGGAGAAATATGAACCAGAAAGGAAAGATGTCGCGATATCGTGACATGTCACGATATTGTGACCAAAAAGGAGAAAGAGGAACCAAAAAGGAAAGATGTCACGATATCATGACATGTCACGATTTCATGACCGAAAAGGAGAAAGAGGAACCAGAAAGGAAAGATGTCACGATATCGCGACATGTCGCATTTTCACGACCAAAAGGCGAAGGAAGGCGTAGGAGAGGAAAATGTCGTGATATCACGACATGTCACATTTTCGTGACCAAAAGGCGAAGGAAGGTGCAGGAGAGAAAAAATGTAGCGATATCGTGACATGTCACTTTTTTGCGACCAAAAGGCGAAGGAGGGCGCAGGAGAGAAAAATGTCACGATATCGCGACATGTCACATTTTTATGACTCAAACAGGACAGGAAGGTAGAATAATCAAAAGTGTCACGACATCGTGACATGTCGCATTTTCACGACTCGAAGAGAACAGGAAGGCGACAAAGCTGAAAGTGTCACGATATCGCAACATGTCGCATTTTCATGACCAAACAAAAGAAAAGAAATGACAGGTAGTTACAGGGTATGTTACAGAGGGAATCATTGAGCAATGGGTATCCTAAACGTCATCATGGGTTGACAAGCAAACAGAGTCCACAGTGGCAGCACTAGACAAGCATGTGGCACCAAGGTGTAGTAGAAGCAGACGAAGACCAAGAGTCGGAATGTTTTGAAAGCCAGAACAACAAAGAGGCACGAGAGATGAAACGAAGGGTTCGAAAAGGGAAATAGAGAGTCACACCCAAAAGTTTAAAATGGGGAAGCAAAGGCATGCAGAAGGGTCAAAAAATAGCGCAGATAGAGTTGTAGTCAAGAAACTGCAGAGACGGAGTTACAACCGTGAAGGCAAGAGGGCCATATTGGACCTGTTAGGCTGTTTTTCTTCCAGAATTGGAATAATGTAATGTAATGTAAAACATAATAAACTATCTTTCTGTAAAAGAAGTTTATTTGGCAGAGTCTGCCATTTTTGTAAATTTTTCCAAGTTTAATGAATGAGATTTGTGAGTATTTGGGCTGAGCAATTTTGGCTCCCCATCAAGTAACCAACTCTCTTTAGGACCTATCTAACCATCTTGCATCTGAGCTATCTTCTTCTCCATATGACATTATTCCCCCATATGATTGACTAAGATTGCCCTATAGCTTTGATAACATATGCATCATATCTTCTCCACCTGCTCTAACTATAACTACCTATGCTATAACTACATTACACTTTGTAATCAGAATCTCAATAGTTTGATGCATCACAATCATTTCTACCAACAATCACTCTCCATCTTACTACTATTATATCTCTCTCTCAATCTATGAACTATATTCTCAACTCAATAACCTATATGTACCTATCTAGCTAGAGCTAATTTATCTCTATCTGTAATTGATCTCTTTTCAAGTGAAGTAGATTCATATCTCTATCTTGCTCCTCTTTTAATCATTATGCTATCTTCCAACTTGCTAATTACCCTGCTAGAATATCTCTCTTTAACTCTATCTTGGTCATATGTTGTAGTAAAATCTCTATATCCTCTTCAACACCAATAGGTCGAGACTTATCATCCTCAGTCTCAAAATTCAAAGGTGATGACATGCCATCCTCAACCCAAAAATAAATGGGTGGTGATATACTACCCTCAACCTCCCTTACTATATAATTTGATGGGGGTATACCTTACACTTATGAAATGGGTATAGACACATATTTTTATCTTTACCTCCTAAGGAATTCCTGAAAACACCTCCATAAATAAGAATTTGTTGTCTTCGACGATCTAGGCCTAGGCATCTACTCATATGGTAAGGTCATTCATTGAGGATGAAGTCCCTTATATTAAATATTGTAACGCTTAATGACACCAACATCATTCTATTCAAGCTCAGGGAGAATAGGGTAATCCACTTCCTCATCTACATAGCTCTCTAGATCAAGAAAATATCCAAATTCTCACTCACAATGAGCTCTCATATAATGGATCACCCCCTTAGGAATACCCTATATAGTAAGAAAATATTTGGTAACCTGATCAATACATTATAGCTCTAACTCTTCTCTTGGCCTGCACAACCATATGATACATACCATCCAAGATAATTGATACCCATCATATACCCATCCATGGTGTAGTTGGTAAGGTTACCATATGAAATAATCTAGCTAGAGTTCATTTAATGCTCTTTGAACACTCAAAAGATACTTCTTGATAGAAGCTCCCTCTCATATCAAAGCATAGTGTTTGATGGAATACCATAGAAACCTCCCAATAATCCACCATCCTTGGCAATCCAAAGGGTTGTAGAATCACATGTGCTTCCATACCCAAACATACAGTAAGGTGTAACATACCAAGCTATGACCATCCATGTATACTATACAATGTAGTGTTTGATAAAGGTATGCCAACACTATCGACCCCCATGCAAACACAAACTTCCTACCTCTCATGTTAGTAACCATACTACCCATACTCTAGTGTATCACACACCTACTAGCATCTCCCATAAAAAATATAAATACCAACACACGTAACAAAGTGATTAGTTAATTCAAATGATTCCCTACAAAAATGACATTGATATAAATGCTATATTAGATAATTGAGAAGTCATAATGCCCTTTCAACCTCCATAGGTACTACTTCTAATTCATTTCAATAACTAATTTAGTACCCTTGATAGGGATTTGGAAGATTTCCTAGACATCCTCCAATGTAATTGTCATCACCCTTATAAGAAAAATAAAGGTATTCATCTCCAAATATCATTGGTCTACTAAAGTAGTCAACAAAGCCCAATCAAATATGACCTTGGGCATATGAACTAGATAATACAACCTCATAGTAGTTAATAACCTATTATATCTTATCCAACAAAACCATAATGGCTTGTAGTGTATGAAGCATATTCTCATAATAATCTTGAGCATCTAGATAGTCCTGCATCTATAAAAAGAGATAAACATCGACATCAACCATATAGCTAAATATTCAAGATAAACAAAATTACATCAAACTATCATAAAAATTATATATTTGGAAAGATATTAGATCTTAGAGAGATATTTTCAATAGATGTAAACAAACCTATACTAAATTCAAAATTTTTGCCCTAAAACATTGATAAAAATGCTATGGGAAAGTCTTACAAAATTTCCTAACCTTTAAGGCTTATAAAACTGCCTCAAATCATTATAAAAAATTACAAAATTAGTACCATTAGAAATATATTAGAAAGAGTTTTCCAACTAGTATAAAAACAACTTTGTTTTCTAAAAAATTACCTTCCAAAATAGCTCTAAATGAAGGTACCTTGGCTTGAAAATAGTATCGTACAACTCATATTTACATCAATGGTGATAGTATTGTATGGTAGTGCCATATGGTTAAACCCACATATTTAATGTGTGTTATCATTGTATGAAATAACCATTTGATGATTATAGTGCTATATGATAATAAAAGAATCATATAAACACTTGAGTGTCATACGATGAAAGTGTTATATTATCATTAAAGTATTGTATGAATAAAAGTGTTGTATGAATACATCAATGTTGTATGTTAATAAAAGCATCATAAAAATAACCATCGTATTATACAAATATATTTTTAGTCCAAAAATTTACTTAGGGTATGCAAATCAATGACACAAACCCACCTAAAATAAAAACACACAAAATTAAAACATACAAAAGTAAAAGTTGTGTTGGTTACCTCTATTGGAACCATCTACCCTCACTCGATTGGCCTACACAATCTCTTCCTGGTTTCTTGTTCATCCCTCAATCATATTTGTAACTCACTCTCTTGCCTTTCCTTGTTTGACTTCACATGGTAAAAATAAGTCTCTTTTTCACCCACTAACTCCATTTATATCCATTTTCTATCCTTTTTTCCAATCCAAATGATCTTTCCTCTAATTTTAATCAAACCTTTATTTTAAAGGTTTTCACATAATTTTAATAAATTAAAACAAACTTTTATCTCTCTAAAGTTTCCATCACAAAATTCAAGCATATATCATGGAAAGGATTTATGCTTCTCATTCACCTCCTTTTTAAAGTTTCCTCAATACCATTTCCTCTTCAAAACTTGAGGGAACATGCTAGGTTTCAAACCACATCAAATATAAATCAAGCACCATAAAAATAGGTAACTATTTTTCTAAAATTAGGATATCTATGACAATTTTGAACATGATTATCATACAATAAACACATTAAAAAGGGAAAAATATAGACACCTAATTTTTCCCACCTCCTTAGACTTTGAATTTCATAAATAAAATACCCTTATTGTAATCAAATTGAGGGTAAAAAGTGACCTTAAGTTCAATGATTACAAAAATTTATCAATAGTATTCAAATTTTATAAAATTGCTATCGTTAATAATCTCTTAAAAATATATTTTAAAAAATATAAAATTATCTATTGTAGACATGGAAAATCAACCCATTAATATGAGTCATTTTCCTTAGATCCTAAGTTTTCCTCTTAGAAAAGTAGGGTCATATTTGAGCCAAAATTTCCCCCATCAAATCTTCTCCATTACTTTATCTCTTCTTGGTTTCTTGTTCATCCTTCAATCATATTTGTAACTCACTCTCTTGCCTTTCCTTGTTTGACTTTACATGGTAAAAATAAGTCTCTTTTTCACCCACTAACTCCATTTATATCCATTTTCTATCCTTTTTTCCAATCCAAATGATCTTTCCTCTAATTTTAATCAAACCTTTATTTTAAAGGTTTTCACATAATTTTAATAAATTAAAACAAACTTTTATCTCTCTAAAGTTTCCATCACAAAATTCAAGCATATATCATGGAAAGGATTTATGCTTCTCATTCACCTCCTTTTTAAAGTTTCCTCAATACCATTTCCTCTTCAAAACTTGAGGGAACATGCTAGGTTTCAAACCACATCAAATATAAATCAAGCACCATAAAAATAGGTAACTATTTTTCTAAAATTAGGATATCTATGACAATTTTGAACATGATTATCATACAATAAACACATTAAAAAGGGAAAAATATAGACACCTAATTTTTCCCACCTCCTTAGACTTTGAATTTCATAAATAAAATACCCTTATTGTAATCAAATTGAGGGTAAAAAGTGACCTTAAGTTCAATGATTACAAAAATTTATCAATAGTATTCAAATTTTATAAAATTGCTATCGTTAATAATCTCTTAAAAATATATTTTAAAAAATATAAAATTATCTATTGTAGACATGGAAAATCAACCCATTAATATGAGTCATTTTCCTTAGATCCTAAGTTTTCCTCTTAGAAAAGTAGGGTCATATTTGAGCCAAAATTTCCCCCATCAAATCTTCTCCATTACTTTCAAAACCTAAACCATTGGGTTGGGCTCATAAAGAGATTTCCAATGGTATAAGTTTTATCCTATTTTGACTCTATTTGCTCCCACAAAGTGAAAACAACCTACACATGGGTCTAGCTATCATGGATTTATGGTTGATGATACAAATTCATCGTACAGGGCATGAATTTACCGTATAGAACATGAATTTTCCATCTTGGATTTTTCTCTCTCAAAAACCCTTTCTAGCATCGACTCTTTGTGATATGAACCCTTGCCTAAGGTTAAGTTTTATTAACCTCTTGTCATAACCCACCCTTGTGGGACCCTTGATGAGGAAATAATATAATTAGATTTATTATTTAATTATATATCTTTGATAATGCTATGGCCATGCTTGGAGATGATGCAAAATTTGAGTGTGATTTATACTTATAACATTGCTATATTTCATGGTTTTGCAGGGTTAACCATGTTAACATGTGCACATTGTCAAACTATCAGTTTGATAATAGTTTTGATGTCACTCTTAATTGATTAACGATATTGTTTATAATGGATCTTAGTTAAATGGACTAACCAATATGATGTTATGCTGCAATATAATATCCACCTTGATGATGTTTTAATTGACCAAAAACTTAATATTGGATTTAATTTTACTTTTAATTTAAATGGGTAAAGGAGTTAATTGATATTATCTTATGCTAATGATGGTTGTATTTAATGTGGCAGGCTCATAAATATTTAACATATTTTATTTATAGGAGGACTCTTTTAACTTCCCATAAAGAGTAGATCTTTAGAATAATTGGAAAAAATAAATATTTTTTTGGAAATTATGGAGGTCAAGGGAGTGGGGACTAAGCTAGCAGGTAGCAATAATGAGATTTTCCCCTACCAATTTGGAAAAATGTGTACATATTAAGGGAGAAAGGGAGGATGGATTGGGAGTGAAGCCATCATATTTTGCAGGAAAAAACCAATTAGGCTGGAGGATTTGGCAGAAGAAGGAGGTAGAAGGATGAATAAGGAGGCTAAGGAAGAATCAACTCCATGAGATGTTGCAATTTGGACACGTCCTTCACCATAATTTTATTTGTTTTACATATATGTTGTTCTTTAGTTGGAGTATATATACATTTTCTTTATCCTCAAAAAAATCCTATAAATAGTATTTTTATGGGGTTGAATGAAATTTTAATCTTATGCCTTGTTGCCTAAATCATAATTGCTCATGCAGGTTTGATTATTTTTTTTGGGGCCAAACATGACCTATGAATTTTACTAGATAGGCCTCGTTAAGACCTTTTATTCTTTCATAATAATTTTTTAGGACCTATATTTGGCCCTAAATATTTTTGGAGTAGTACTATGCCCTATATCTTTGCATTGATCAACTGATGCCTTGGTCGTGGTAGCTTTTGACCCCTTATCCTAGCCATTATCTCCTCCCCTCACAACTTTACACTATTTTTTTGTGGGGACCAGCCCTGCTAGTCGAATAAGGAAATGCTACTTGTTGCACCCTATACAAGGCCTATGCCATGCATCCAGCAGCTAGCTTCAAATCCAAAATATTTTTTGGATGTATTATGAGCAACAATATTGGATGTTCATAAATGAATGCACCTTAGTGATGTTCTTCTCTGTTAGCTGGTCGAAGATGGTGAGAAACCTTGCCATAAATTTTTGTTAAGGTTTCTAAAATTTTTCCTCTCCCATTACTTTAAAACCTTGTTGGGATGTGGAAGGAGGCTAATTATATCTCATTTATACCTTAAATATTACTTGTTGTAGCTTGCTGAGTAGGAGGGGTCCATAAATTTAAATATCTTCCAATGATGTTATTCCAAATGACCTCCTTTGGTAGCTTCGTTTCTTTGTAGATAAGTTTGTGTCCTTCTATAATTTTTGTAATCTTATATCACCCTGGTGTTTCCATCCATGTTTGTTGTTTAACCTCCACTATTGTTAAACCTATTCCTGCCATCACTATTTTTGTTACTCTTTACCCTTTGTGTTGTTCTTCCATTTGGTGCAAATATTGTTATCGATTGCTTCTTTGTGATTGAACCCTCGACCAAGGCATGATGGATTTTTAACTTTAAGATCTATTTAATTATGTTGTTCTCCATCTCTACCACTATCTTATCCCTTGTTGTTGCTACCTTAGATGGGATCTCCACCACCACTTGATGAGCATTTATAAAATGAAATAACATTAATTTCCTTAAGGTTTTCACCTATGGTAGTTTAATTTAATTAATACAATAACTTTGTCATTGAAAGGGAGTCTCTCAACAATTGAACACTTTTGAGCACTGTCCCTCTAAGTTTATCCTAAGCAAAAAACTGAGGAGTTATAATTTTATTTTGTTTGAATATGCTTTTGCATGGTGGCACCGCATGCGAGTGAGCTCCGACGGGAAGGCTAAAATTGGCCTTCCCAAATATAAATTCCATATGAATGAAGCATGGGGATTTTCTAGCCTTTGAAAGGCCTTACGAGTAGTTAATAAAGTAGCCAAGCACTAGGTGGGGTGCCTCATTGGTGTTCCCTTCAAAGGCTCTATATACCTACTTCCTTCGTTGTTATCCAATGTGTGGACTTGCAGTTTCGTTGAAATTTGGTTGTAGTTGTAGACTTGTGATGGTTTATTGATCGTCGACCAGTTGAATGGACCAGTTTACCATCGGGTCATGGCATCAATATTTTTTGAAAACAAAATGTGGGAAGGCCCTTTTAAAGCTAGCCATGGATTAAAGATGATTATATTAACTGTTAATAAAATAGGGGCTCAGGTTATAGTTATTAAAAATACTTTAAAATAAGGGGGACAACATTTTAAATATGGTCGATGGTTTGATTAAAAAGGCCCATTAGTAAAATGCTTTATTTATTTGTAAAATTCCATGGAGGGCCATGTTTATTATGCTTAAATATTTGTTACTTGTTTAGAAAGGTCACGGTGAGCCATGGAAGCAAATTATGAAATTGATTTATGCCATTAGCAAGTTAAACCAAAAAGGAGGGTTGATGTCTATTTTGAAAGGTGATTCTTGATTAAGTAAAAATGAGTTATGGAAGGGGATGTATATATATATATATATATATATATATATGTGAATTTAGAATCTAGATTGTATAAAAAGGTTTATATGGTTTGAATGAAATATTTCCCTTGTTTTTTATGATGTTATTGCTTTTATTGACATGTTCAAAGGCCATGGGGTTACTATTTTAAAATTATAACTTTAAACTATGATTTAGAAAAGGAAGGGAGAATTATTAAATATTTGACTTACCCTAAATGAAAGAGGGCTAAGGTTTTCTTAACAAATCCCTTGAAGGATTAAGAGGTGGGTTTATGTACTTAAGTGAAAAGGTTCTTCCTCTTAAAGAAAAAACACCACATGTTTTCCTTTAGGATAAATTTCATGGAGAATTTGATAGACCTTGGGATCAATTTCATGGAGAATTTGACAGACCTTCAGATCAATTTCATAGTGAAACTAAGATACTTGGGATCAGTTTCATGGAGAAACTAAGCATTTGTTTTAATTCAATTTTGTGGAGAAATTGAGAGTTTTGTTGGACCATTTGAGTGCTTAGTGGGATCAATCTTGTGGAGAGATTGAGTGTTTTTTTTGGAATCAATTGTGGAGAACTTAGTTTGAGTTTAGGCTTACGGTTTTAATTTAATAGAGAGATATTTATTGATGCTACCCTTAGTTAATGAAAGGTTATATTTGGACTGTATGAGTTAGAAAATACATTAGTGGACAATATATTTCTTTTAAAATGATGAATTGAACATGTTATTAGATAGTATACTTCATGTGCTAGGAAATACATGTTAGTGGATAATATGTTTCATGGTATGGAAATGATCATTAGTGGATAATGCACTTCATGTAACTTGAATTATAAATTATTAGTAGTTAATATGCTATATGAGTTAGATATGCATTAGTGGATAATGTGTATAATTGATGGATGTTTTAATCTATGTTAGAGGATAACATGTTATTGAGGAGAAAATATACTTGGTAGATAATGTAAATCATTGGTTTTATATGTGATATAAATGTATTAGTAGAAAATACATTTCATGTGGTTATCATCATTGTTTAGAGTGATCCATACTAGATGTATTAGTGTTTATGTGATACTTTAATAAGTAGGAGAAGGATCTTCTCCTTGGTATATTTTCATAGAGCTCACTAGGGAGGATTTAGGGTCCTCTTTAAGGAGTTGACTTGTGCAATGAGATTCGAGATGCGACTATTTTGGACACCTATATGGAGATGTCCCCTTGTGGTTGAACTAAGGGAAGGTGACATGTTGGTGGGTGAATGCAAAGTTCATTTGAGGAAATTATGGGGTTTCCTCATGGCTATGTCATATGAATTAATGGATATATTCACATTTTTGGAAATGGTATTCCTCTATTAAGATGTAATATAAATTAATAGAGCTATTCATGTATTGGAAGGCATAGGAATTATGCGGTTCTTATGTTCTTATTATGATGGATGTATTAAAAGGGATTATGATATTACTTTAATATGATTGTAATGGAGGTATTTAAATTAATGAAATGAGAAAGGATATTCAAGGTCAGGTTTATTCCCCATGAGGGTTCCCAAGATATATAATGTGTCATATGTGTTATGGTTGTTATCAATTCATGATATTATTCTTGTTGCTTTTAGAATTAACTTGCTATGGACTGGTTGCTCCAAAATTATGAAAATATTTATGGGTAAGAAATATTTTAAGTAAAACATGGAAATGACATATGTAATTTTAGTTAACCATAACAAATATGCGTATGGTCTAGTAGATTAGAATAAATGGTAGAGAGAGAAATATGGATGACTTACTCACAATATGCTTAGTGCACCTATGTAGACAAACGTACGTATGGTATAGGGATAAGCGTACCCTATTGACAGACCAAGAGGGATAAGCTAGCTCATCATGGAGATGATATGGATAACTTATATCATTAAGCTTAGAGCACCTAAATATATAGACTTACACAATGGGAGGATATGTGGACTCTGATTACATATTAAAAAAAAAATTCCTCCCTTGAGTCGGGTTGGAATTTTTTGGGTTGTTACATCTAGTATCAAAGCTCTAGGTTGCAATGGAACTAGAGGCTTCCACAAATAAGCTAGAGGATACTTGAGAATTGAATCCTATGAAGGATAACTTTACATTGCCATGGCACGTTGCATGAAGCAAGTGTGAACATCATCATTATCAAGAGATTAATAACGTAAAAGATTTCCTAGATAATAATATCTTGCATGGAGCAAGAATCACCATTATCACTATCATGAGAATGGTACCTTACAACGAGGCAAGTGTGATCCATATAATTACTAGGAAGTAAAAATTGGTCATAACAATAATGATTCCTTGTGGGGATACAAGGTGATGATGACCAATAATAATGTAAGTTAGCCCTTATGAAGATATTGCTAGAATTTAAAAATTCAAAAAATTTGATACAAATAGCTTAGGCTAACTCATCATGGAAATGAGACATATAGCTTAAGATAGCTCAATATTGAGATGGGATAAATATCTCAAGATAGCTCATTGTAGAGATGATATAGATAGCTTGAGTTATCTCATTGTTTAAGTAAGATGAATAGCTTAGGATAGATAATCATGGAGATGAGACAAATAGCTAATCTAGCTCAACATTGAGTTGAGATAGATGGATTAGACCACCTCATTGTGGAGATAAGATAGATAGCTATGCTAGATCAATATTGAGTTGAGATAGATGGCTTAGGCTAGCTCATCATGGAGATGAGAGAGATAGCTAAGCAAAATCAATATTAATATGAGATAGATAGCTTAAGTTAGCTCATCATTGTGAAGTAGATGATCTTCATAAAATCTAGGACTAGGTAATTAAGATTGAAGTATGCTTGAGACCAATAAATTGGTCGCATTCCATTCCAACATGATTTAAAATGGTTGATTGTAATAATATCAAAGTTATATGAAAAATGAGATCTGAAAACATTGTTGACTTGAGCAGAGAAGAAACAAATCTAATTTTGGGATTCAAAGAATTTAACATTTGTCGTGTACCTTGATACATCTGATTTTGGAGCAAATTCTCTACAAAATAAGGCTATTTATCTTCTAGATGATTTTATGCAAACCATAGTTAATTCCAAGATGAATTTCTCTATTGATTTATAATTCTCTTGGGTTACAGGTAGAATTCATGCTTGGGATTTATAATAGGTGAAGATATTTTTAATATTGATTTTAACCATAGTGAATGATGGTCCTAAAAAATGGGTAGGCTTAGGCAAGGTTTTGAGCAGTGTAGCTTGGACTGTGATAAGTCCATTTTGTGGTGTTTTAAATGTTGAATTTGGCTCTTTACTTATTATGAACATCAACCATGGGTCCTAGTTTACCTAGGCTATGTATTAGGCATAGCAATTGGAATAGAAAAAATACTGGAAGAGAATAGGTGGGGAATCTATTCTTAAGAGGACTATGGGATCCTCTTAGAACAATCTAATTTGTGGCCGGACTTAATGGAAAATAATGAAAAAATAATTCCAATCATTGGTTTGAATAATTCTTGGTGGAAAGATTAGATGGAGGAATATAATCTTAAGAGGAGTGGGATCTTCTTTTAAAATGTTTATAAAGTATATACCAATTTATGATTTTTCTAGACTTTTGGAAGGATATAAATTTACCTTAGAAGTAGATCCTAAGATTAAAACAAGATGAACTTGTTCAAGCCCAAAGCATTGAGGAGGGATTACCATAGTTTGGACCCCTGTAGGCTCCTAGAAATAATGGATCAGGTCAAGGCAATGCAAACTCGGTATGAGCATTACAGTGAAGATTTAGACTAAAATAAAAGAAATTTCAAATATAATAAGGACTCCAGTGTTAGGAAGGGAATCTCATGCTTGGGAGATATAGAAACTAAACCCAAAATTAGAAAATTAATGAGAACGACTATGTGGGAATCACATAGTTTCCTTAATTTTCCTCATCTTGGAGGGGTTAATATGATGGAGAGCTAGGATAAAGGACCCTCTTATAGGTAGGAACAAATAAGAGAAGGTTAATTTTTTTGTTCAATGGATGGAATGACACCCTTATGTGGAGTGACCATTTTTATCATCAACGAATGATGATACCATGGAATGACACCCTTAATGGAGTAAGTGTGGTCATTTGTATCATCAATAAATGATGATAAGGCTTGGAATGACACCCTTACATGGATTAAGCATGGCCATTTATATCATTAGTAGATGATGATAATGCTGGAAGGACACCTTGCATGGTAAGCATAGCTATTATTATTGGATGATAATGTAGAATCTAAAACCTAGCCACTTGTCGTCTATGTAGGTCTTCCCGCCATCTTTACCCCTTTATTTATGTATATCTAGGTATATTTGTTAAATATATGTTTAATATTAATATTTTAATATTATATTATATTTATATTTAATAAATATAAATATTATATATAAATAAATTTCAACCATCCAATTTAATTTATTCCTAGCCATCCATCTACATCTATCCATGCCACACACTCAAAATTAATATCCATCCTCCGATGTGTTTTAATAATGATTAGAGGAGAAATATAGAGAGATGAGTATGCTTCACTTGAAAATGGATCAATTACAAATGGATTTAAATTGACTCTGGAGAGAAAGGGACAGATAGCTCGTAAAGTGGGAGAGAGATATAGTAGTTTTGTAGCAAGATAGAGAGATTCTTGGTAGAGGTGACTATGATGCATCAAACTATTGAGAGTCTGATTACAAATAATAATGTAGTTGTAGCATAGACAACTATAGTTGGAGTAGATAGAAGGGATATGATGCATATGTTACTAGAGATATAAGGTAATCTTAGTTAATCATAGGGGAATAGTGTCAGATAGAGAAGGATATGGCTCAAATACAGGATGGATTAAATAAATCCTAGAGAGATTTGGTTCCTACATAAGAGGAACACCATATTAGTGAATAAGACTTTAAGTAAAGATAAAATGAGTGCTACATTACATGACATGTATCACACTATAATGCCTATAGATTGACAACTTTTATTGCCTATGAGGACCTAATCCCAAGCACACTCGAGACCAATAACTCAATATTCTCAAAGATCTATGAGGATGCTTCCACCTTTCTCATAGGGTGTTTGATAATAGATTGCAATCTTAATGATTTGTAAAAACCATGCCTTGATTTTTGAACAAAATATTTTTTTAGCATTGTAATCAAAACATTAATCATTAATATAACTTTTAACTATTTATCAATTTATATAATTATTTTTATGAATGCTTGTTTTTTTATAATATCATATAAAATTTACATATTAAATAAAATACTTAAATATTCAACTAATTTTTAAATTTATTTTTTTTACTTTTTATGAGCAAAAATAAAACCATTCCTTTAAAACTATAAACACTTTAAAAAAAATAACATGCTATTTTAAATTATCGAAATTCAAATTCAAGTAAGAAGTTTGAGAAGGTCACCTTAGAACTAATTGTCTACCAAACAACTAAGTGCTCTAAATTAGAGGGATTTAACCTCTATTAAAATAAATTTTCCTATTTATTTTAAAAAATAATAATAGGAAAATATGATGATAATTTTATTTATGGGTGAGGACTTGAATCAACCGTCAAAACACTTAGTTTTAGTTGGTTCAACTGTTAAAGCGTTTCGTTTCAGGGTTTTAATTATTCGGGGCTAGTGGACATATATATATAAAACGAAGCCCCGGGTGGATATATCGCATCAGCATAGCCCACCACAAAATAGAAAAAATAGAAGATTAAAATTGGTATCTTCATCCTATTATAATTTTTCATTAAAAAATTAAATTTATTAACAGAAATTAACACAGTCCCACACACTGATAAATTTTGAAAGCCATCCCACAAAAACAAAACCCAACTGATTGTTATAATCCCAAAACATAGTCCCTTAAACATAACTTTCTATATTTATATTTAAACTATTAAATTTATTTTAATTTAATTAAGAAGATAAAATTTCTTTTGCAGATCACTTATTATCATAAAAACCACACATGTAAAAGCTCTCATTCATGAACAGTTTCGAGCTTGATTTTCGTTGAGCCATTCCCACAAACACACATAATCTCCCACCTCTCTTCCTCAGCCAAGATTTCCCAGCAAATGTTATCATTAATATTATCAACAATGCTTTGCTAGTATTTTTTCTATTCTTCTTCTCATTATTATTAATGTCATTCGCAGATCTAATGCGGTCATTAATGGCCGAATTAGCCCTCATCACCATGGCGGCCATGTCCGAAGCAGAAAGCACATACTCCAATTTCCGTAGCGGAAGTAGAAAATAAATCTCCCCGGCCTCCAACATCTTGTCGGAATCCACGGCCGCCATGAATTCTCCGATGTGCAGGGAATCCGCGTGACATACAAAATGCCCCGGATTTTCCAAAATCACGTCGCCGGCTTTAATAGGTCCCTCGAATTCCTTCATTCCGCCGCCGAAAAATATCACCATGGACGTTTTCATGAAATCTGTACGCGAATTAAAGCCAGACCTCGATGCGCAGGTGCCCATTACGCGATTCGAACCCGCGTAAACAACCTCAGATTCTTCTATAAACATATACACACTGAATATATACTTACGCTAATTATGTACATCTTTTTTTTAATTCTTGACTTGATAAACATGTGACGTGTTTTTGGACGTTTTAAACGGGTTAGGGATTGTGTTGCGGATGAGGACTCCACCTACGAAACCTGTCATTTGATGTATGACGTGGACATTGACTTTGGTGATTGTTTGACAGATGGGATGATTTGCACAAACAATGAAGGAACTGACGTGGACGACAGCTCTGCATGATAGTGTACTTTTGTCTGTGTCCTTTTGTCTGACGTGGGAATATTAACAAGGGGATAACAATGGTACAAGTAAGGTTGTTAGATTATATTATAAGTATTAAAAAACAGGGGATTACAATGGTACAAGTAAGGTTATTAAATTATATTATAAGTATTAAAAAAAATATATATATATATATATTGCGATGTAAAAGGATATAAAGGTTAAGTGTTAAATTTTTTATTGATAAGCATAGCTATCGGTTTTAGAGGGATCATGGGTGGAAGAGATTGTTCAGCCCTATGATTGGTCATATGGGTTTCTCACGTTAACCTAAAATTTTAAAAGTGATGTGGGCGACTAAATGAGGGTGAGTGTGTTCATAAATAAATAAATAAATAAATATATATATAAATAAATAAAGGTTCGAGTGTGTGTGGTGGCTTTGTGTTAAATTCTTGATAAGTATAGTTTTAAGCTTTACGAAAGATCATGATTGAGAGGAAACTGCTCAACCTTTTTCACAATAACCAAATCAAAAAATAGTAAAAAAATAAAATAAAATAAAATACAACTTTATTTAAATAAAAGTAAAATTTTAGATTTCGACCATCAAGCTAAAGAAGTGAGGTTTTTATAATTTTCTAATTAAAAGTAAGGACGAAGACTAGATAGCTTTCTAATCAAGGGATAAGCTCAACTTCTTTTTAAAGTTAGCATCATATTTTTTTCTATTTTTTTTTTATCATTTTAATCCCTAATATTTAGGGATTAGAAAAATAAAGATACAATATCATATTTTTTTATAATTTTTTTTTATATCATTTTAATTTGTATAATATTTAAAGATTAAAAAAATAAAAATAATTGACCAAAGTTAATGTGAAAGACTTAGAGTTGATTGGACTAGAGTTAATATGAAAGACGTAGAGTTGATTAAGGAGTTCCATGTAAAACAACTTAATGTAGAGGTAAAAGAAAATAAAAAATTTAAATTCTTTTTTGATTGGTCAGAAAGTATAACATGATATATTGGTTATAAAAAATTAGAATGAGATATATTGTTAGGATTTATAATGTAGATGAGTTAATGTGATTTATAATGTAAATGACTTAATGTGAAAGACTTGGAGTTTATTAAGTAGTTCTAAGCAAAACAAGTTTTAAACAAGGGTAGAGGTAAAAAAAAAGGAAAATGAAAAATAAAATGAGATCTATTTAATTAGAGTTGTTAGGATTTATAATGTAAATGGGTTTTTTTAATTTGGTGTCATCTTTTTTAATTATTAAAATTATTAATTAAAATGGTTAGTAATTTTTATTATAACAAATTTTTAATAAATTTGGGAAATTTTAGTTTTTAGTGCTTTAAAATTATATATAGTGAATATAAAGTAAAAAAATATTCAAGTGATATTTTTAATATTATAAATTAAAATATTATTAATAGAGTTGATGAGGTTCTTTTTAATTGATTATATGGGAGTGTAATAAGTTTTATATGGGATTGAAATAGGTTTTAAGTATATTATATGATGTAGCAGGAGAAAATTGCTTTGTCATGTACGATTCTCGGTTGGATTCATTAGGAGTCGTGGTGACTGTAGGGGTGTGTTATATTCTCTATACTCGAGGGCTTGAAGATTGAAGGGTTCACTAAGAATAGTTTTAGGACTCGCTCCAAGTCTGGGGTGGAAATGTTTGATGTGTATATTGAACAAAGACCTATGTTTGGTATTTCTAAAATCTAACCTAAAGAAACGAAAGAACAATGCAAAACAAACAAGAATGCAAGAAGACAAGAAACTAACCCTAAAATGATTCTTGATATTCACTGATGACTCAACAATGCATTACATAGTTTTATAGTTCTTGAAAGAACTAAAAATAGACACGGTGGTTGAGAGAAATCCTCTTAAACTTATTACAACAAACTAACTTAAAGATAGCTCTTATCCTAACAACATGCTAATCTTGGACTATGGTCAAACATTGACCAACCAAGCCAAAACCTCAACGTATGCTAATCAAATTAACTAGAAATATGTAAATCAAAACATTAAACTAAAACTAAATACTAGGACTTAATACTTAGGACTAAGGAGGCAATGTTGAAAATATTCCAACATTCTCCCCCTTGATGCTAAAGACACTCATGCAAGAGTTCTTTAAGCATCACAGAGTTGGAAGAAAATATTTCTCTTACGTTTCCTCCAATCTTGAATCAAGAAATCAGAATTTACAAAATACTTATGGTGGCACTCCTTCCACTCTTCATGTGGAATTTCCTGCAAATGCTTGAGTGCCTTCTTTTGTTGATTAGCTCCCCCTTCAACAAAAGTATCTCCTCTTGTGGTTTTCAGCAACCACTCTCTTACATCTTTATCATTATGGTCTTTAAACCATGCTCTCACATTTTGATCTTCTTTTACATCTTCAACACTAAACAATACTCCACATGAGTATTTACAATTAATCATCTCACATAGATGATTATACCATACAACTCTTTCACATATTTCCACACAAAATATCACAACAAATATGGCCATATAATGACCAACTACATATGCAACATAAAGTTGCTCCTCACACAAATATTCTCTCACAACAATGACTTTACAAGAATCCTTCTCCCAAGGAATTTTGAACACATCATTTTGATCCATGTGACCCAAGTTCTCCATCACTGTATTCTCTCCAAGAAGACTCTTCATCAAAGTTGTCTCAATGAGACAATCACCTTTCTTTTCATTCCTGCTCACAAAAAACAAATCATTAATCATAAAAACATTACCTTTAGTATGAGTAGATTTGGTGCTTCCCATAAAGCTATTTTGTAGCAGTTCTCCTTCAGTGTATGGTGCTTCAAGATCAACCATCAACTCTTCACTAAGAGTTCTCCTCCTTTGTTCAATCCATGTTGGTGTGTTGAAACACCATTCATTCAAGCAATCATACATTGTTGCCTTTTCAAGACAACTCTCTTTCTGCAATGTAGTCACTCCAAGTGAGTGATCATCATCCATGAGTGATGTTTTCTTTGCCATTACAACAAGAAAATCAGCAATCTCATTTTCATTTTCTGTTTCTATCCCATTTTCTTTCTCACTTTCCATATCCCAAATGAGAGAGTCTTGTGTGTTCTTTTCTTCACACAACACATCCTTCACCCTTGATGAGTGATCTTCTAACAAGAAGCTTATAGCTTCCATTTCCTCTTCATCAAAATTTTCTTGTGGATCATCATCCCACATTACTTTATTTGCTCTTTCAAGAGAGCACACATCCATTCCAAGTGAATGGTCTTCAACAAAAATAAGCCAATAGTCTTCCATGAACATTGCTTTTCCATCATCATATTCTTTATTCTCCTCCATGAGAATTGTAGATGCATTCTCCATGAAGTATTCTTCAACAAATAGCTGATTTGGTGTCTTCTCCATAAGACACTCTTCTTCATATGTCTCCTTCATGAGACATTCTTCATCATACATCTCACCTTGGTGATCTTCAAGCAAGGAACACTCCAATGTGAGTGTTTCTCTTCCTTTATCTTCAAATTCTTCTTCCTCTTTGCTATCAATGTGAATGCTTTCAAAGCATACCATTCCTACAAAAAATTCTTTAGTACAATTTTTCTTTTCAACTTTTTCTCCTCCTAAAAGAAATAATTGTTTATTACAATTTTCCATGCCTATACAAGACATGTCTTCAATGATCTGTGTCTCACAATGACTCTCTCCAAGGAAAGTTGTACAAGTCTCTTCCTCTTTGTTATCCTCTTCTCCATTAAGGGATTATTTACTCTCTTTCACACAAGGCTCTTCTTCAAGTATATCTTCCTCTTTAAGAAATAATTCTCCATTATAAGAATGTATGTATTCTGCAAAAGACATACCTTCATATGAGTCTTCACAAGACTCTTCAAAAGCTCCTTCAAAAGGATCTAATTCAGAAACTTCTTCAAGGAAGCAAGGCTCCTCCTTGCTTAAACAATCTTCATGATTGTCACACATGGCTTTATGGGTATCCTCATCAAACCCATAAGCATCCTTCAACACTTGCCATGCCATTGTAGCTGATCTACAATTGGCTATGAGAGGAAAAACATTCTTTTCCATTCCTCTCCTCAAATCCATAAGAGCTAAGCAATTTGCATATTGCTGCTCCTTCTTCTCTTTTCTCTCCTCGCCTTGTAGCTTGCTCCAAGTGGGTTCCTCATAGCCTTCTTGAACTATATCCCATAAGTCTTGAGCCTTCAAGAAGGTCTTCATCATTATGCTCCAAATAGCATAATTATCTCCATCAAATTTTGGTACAACCAAGTCTGCATACATGGCTTCCTTTTATTTACCAAAGTCTCAAGCACCCAATTTATCATAAATCGGCCAATACTGATTGAAACAAACTAAAATTTTTCCTGTAGACTTCTGATATACTTATCTAAAAATCCACTAAATTTCAGATCCAAATTCACACAAATGAGAAATATGTGATCAATTTACTTTTGCCCTTTCTAGATCTTAGAGTGTTTTTGAGACAACCTCAATGTTCTTCACATAAATCAATCCATACAACTCCAAAATTTCTGAAAATTAAACTCTGTATTCCTGAGACAATAATATGAAAACCCTCTAAATTTTTGAAGAAAATTTGCAAAGGTGAAAAATATGTGATCATTTACTTTTTCCCTTTTTATCACAATTCCGGATCTAGGATTTTTGAAGAAAAAATCAATATTCACACAAATCAATAAATACAGATCCAAATGACCTAAAATTTTGTCTGAATTATTATTTTATCTAAATAATATTTCTCCCAAAATTTGAGAAGCAAATACCCTGTATTCCACCTTATACAACCATTTTATTGAAAAACTCAAAATGCTAATAAAATCAGCAAATTAGCTCCAAATCACCTAAAATTTTGACAGCATCCTCTTGATACAATTATCTAACAACCCTCAAAATTTCATAATAAAATACCTCAGGATGCATGAGATATTAATGATTTACTCGAGCTCTTCCTTGCAAATCTGCTGAGTGCTGGCCACTTGAGTTTCTCTGACAAAGTGCGTGCTTCAGATCTCTTCACGCCACTCTCCATAGGTTTTGATCCATCTGAGAAAACCTGCTCTGATACCAAATGAGAAACAATGGTGAAATTGTTCTATTGATCAACAATGCATTACATAGTTTTATAGTTCTTGAAAGAACTAAAAATAGACACGGTGGTTGAGAGAAATCCTCTTAAACTTATTACAACAAACTAACTTAAAGATAGCTCTTATCCTAACAACATGCTAATCTTGGACTATGGTCAAACATTGACCAACCAAGCCAAAACCTCAACGTATGCTAATCAAATTAACTAGAAATATGTAAATCAAAACATTAAACTAAAACTAAATACTAGGACTTAATACTTAGGACTAAGGAGGCAATGTTGAAGAGGGTTACACAAAATATTCTCCTACTAATTGGTCTACCTTAGTTTTGCTGATAGAAAAACCAAGAAAGAAGCCCAAAAAAATAATTCCTTTGCCCTATATCATTTACAAGCAGCCCTAGATAAAAGCATATTTCCTAGGATAGCATCCTGTATAACAACTCAAGATGCTTGGAAGGCTTTAAAGGAAAGATTTCAAGGGAGTGATCAAATGAAGCAGGTTAGGCTTCAAAATCTTAAAAAATATTTTGAAAAACTTAGAATGCAATGTAGGAGACTACTGCGTGTGAGTCAAAGTCATAGTAGATAAAATGGTCACTCTAGGTGAAGAGATTAAACCAGAGGTTGTAGTGAAGAAAGTGTTGCGAACACTTCTTCCTAAGTGGAATCATGTAGCAATTATTATTGAAGAGTCAAAATATTTGACTGTACTTTCATTTGATGCACTAATTGGTTCTCTTATTTTACATGAAGAGAGATTGCAGGAATCTCCTTCCACTAGCCACAAAGGTGATGAAAAATACTTCACTTCACAAGAAGGAAAAGGACAAGGTAGAGGTCGTGGCAGAGGTCAACATAGAGGTAGAGGTAGGAATAGTCCACGAGGTGGAACTCCTAACAGAGGATGATCTTCAAACAGAGGTGGAAGTCAGAATAGAGGTGGACAACATAACAGAGGGAAGCATCCAAGATGAGGAAAAGGAAGTGACAAGTCAAAAAAATCTTGCTACAATTATGGTAAACTTGGCCATTTCGCTCGTGACTGTTGGTCAAAATATTATCAAGGGAGTAGCAGTCAGAGTAGTCAGTATGACAATGTTGAAGAGGGTTACACAAAACCTTCTTCTATTGACTGGTCTACCTTAAGTGATTCCAACAATGACTAGACCCTAACTTGCAATAAAAATAATATTTTTTCTTTTGAGCAAGGGCTTTAGAGAATGTGCAAACGATAATTGACCTTAGGATGCAAACTATATTTTTTTATTCCTTCAAATTCCTAGAATTCAAATTCAATATATATTTTTCTTTTATGATCAAAATTTGAAATAGAAAAGAACAAAGATACTCACCAAACAACCTAAATATCTACTAGGGTACTTTCCTAATTTGATGGTTGATCTTAGCCTTAACATGCATCCAAAATATCCAAACAACTTTAATATTGTGAAACAACTTACAAAACCTTAGAAAATTTGACCAGCATTTGGCAGCCTGCTTAGGTCGCTATATGACTAAGCTTGGAGGTGCAACAATCAAGCCCCATTGGTCCTTTTAGTTGACCACTCAAAAATGAAATGATCTTTGAACCTTGGAACAAGCACGCGCAATATGAAATAGATATGAAATAGTGAAATGAAATGCAAACAAAATGGATATGATAAAATCCTAACATTCAAGATACAAATTAGGGTTTTGAGAAAGCAAGAACTTGCCCCCAAGCCCTAATTGACCAAATTTGCATCCTGTAATGGGTGGGCACGAATCTAACTTATTGAATTTGCACCCTCTATGGACAGGGCATGAATTTGGTTCAAAGAACTTTTTGTGTCCCCAAAACACTAAAAAATGAGATGCAAAACAACAAAAAATAAAGCTAATGAATAATAATACAAGTAAAGAACTTGGTTAGTTGATGGAGGAAGCAAGAAGCAATAAAAATATGAAGGAAGCACTCAAGTTGATGAGGTTCTTTTCAATTTATTATATAGGAGTGAAATAATTTTAACATGGTATTGAAATAGATTTTAAGTATACTATATGATGTAAAGGAGGAAAATTGCTTTATCATGTATGATTCTCAATTGGATCCACTAAGAGCCGAGGTGACCACAGGGGTGTGTTATATTCTCTACATTCGAGGGCTTGGGGATCGAAGGGTTCACTAGGAATGGTTTAAGGACTCGCTCCAAGTTTGGGGTGGAAATGTTTGATGTGTATATTGAGAAAACACCTATGTTTGGCCTTTCTAAAAGCTAAACTAAAGAAATGAAAGAACAATGCAAGACAAGCAAAAATGCAAGAAGACAAGAAACTAACCCTAGAATGATTCTTGATTTTCAATGATGACTAAACCCTAACTTGCAATAAAATAGATATTTCTCTTTTGAGCAAGGGTTTTAGAGAATGCACAAACAATAATTAACCCTAGGATGCAAACTATATGCTTTTACTCTTTCAAATACCTAGAAATAAAATATCAAATACTTTATTTTTCTTTTATGATCAAAATTTGAAATAGAAAAGAACAAAGACACTCACCAAACAACCTAAAGATCTACTAGGGCACTTACCTAATTTGATGGTTGATCCTAGCTTTAACTTGTGTCCAAAATATCCAAACAACTTCAAACCTACGAAACAGCTTACAAAACCCTAGAAAATTTGATCAATGTTTGGGGGCCTACTTAGGCCGCTATATGACTGAGCTTGGAGGTGCAACAATCAAGCCCCCTTGGTCCTTTTAGCTGACCATTCAAAAATGAAATGATCTTTGACCTTTGGAACAAGCACAAGCAATATGAAATAGATATGCAATAGTGAAATGAAATGCAAACAGAATGGGTGCAACAAAAACCTAACATGCAAGATGCAAATTAGGGTTTTTGGGAAGCAAGAACTTGCCCCCAAGCCCTAATTGACCAAATTCATGCCTGTAATGGGTGGGCATGAATATAGCTTTCCAAATTTACACCCTATATGGGTGGGGCATGAATTTGGTTCAGAGCACTTTTTGGGTCCTCAAAATACCAAAAAATACGATGCAAAATAACAAAAAATAGAGCTAATGACTAATAATGCAAGTAAAGAACCTGGTTAGTTAATGGAGGAAGCAAGAAGCAATGAGAATATGAAGGAAGCACTCCAAAATGGTAGACTTATCCAACCATCAAGACTCCTCCACTTGATCCCCAAGGGCAGCCAACACCAAAGTAGAAAAACAACAAAACAATAATCCCACAACAGAAGAGCACTTGTTAGCAAATGAGCAAGTCAAGATTAGGGTTCTCTCTAGATCAGATGTCTCTAGATTCTATATGGATGGAAAGAGGGAATCCAATCCTCTATTTATAAGAGGTTTGGAGGGCTAAAGGGTAGGAAAATGAAAGTTCACCATGGGCAAGGGCCGACACCAAAATGGGTCGATGAGGGGTGGGGTTTTTGAGAGAAAAACCCCTAGAACACCAAATTTGTGCCCAATAATTATAGGGTATAAATTTGGTAAGCCAAATTCCCATGCCCTGTATGGATCGGGTATGAATTTGGTAAGGCTAGAGAAAAAGGACAAAGGAAGAGGGAGAAAGGGCCCCAAATTTGCACTTGGTAAGTTTGGGTGGCTTCCTAAGGATCTAAGGAAATATTGACTCATTTTGATGGGTCAATTTTCCATGTCTACATTTTACCCCTCTTTGATGCATTTATGGCCAAATAAATGCATCAAAGAAAGATGTAGACTCCTATGGGCAAAGATGATGAACACACAAAAAAGGGGTGGTTAGGTTTGGATGGAGGGGCGGTGCAAAAAGGGGTGTCATTCTAAACATCACAAATTTACATGCAAATCAAGGCATTACTACCATTAATGCCTCTAAGGCTAGGGTGCCCCCTCGAGTTTTAGAAGGAATGCGAAATTCTTGAAGAAAACTCAAAAAAGAGATAAAAAAAAGTGAAAACAAGAAAAGTAAAGAAGAGAAAGAGAAAAGAAAAGGAAGAAGGGGAGGAGAGAGAAGAAAGGGAGGGAAAAAGAAAAGGAAGAGAGAGAAAGAAGAGAGAAAAAGGAGGGAAGAAAAGAGGAAAAGGAGAGAAAAGGAGCTCATTTTCACCACGCGAGGAGGAGAAAAGAGCTCTAGAGAAGAAAAAGGAGAATGGTACTTCCAACTCATTATGTTGTCATGGCAAGAGGTGATGCTAGCACTTACTACAAGTCGAGAGAAGGTATGGATCGAAACCCATTTCTTGTTAAAAGTAGATTTTTTACCTACAAAATAAATTTTAGCAAAATTTTTATTTTTGGATTTTTAAGCAATTTTTTACAAAATTCATCATGGAGCATGAATTTTGTTGTGGAGAATGAATTTGGTCAAGTGTCCTTACAAATTCATGCCCAATCATTTTAGGGCATGAATTTGGTAAATTTTACAAAAAATGTACTTTTTTTAAATAATGAACTTGATGAAATGTGTGAATGTTGTTATGTTGATTGTGCAACTAGATGTACTTGAGAGTAGAGAGTGGTGGTCAAGCACACTCAAGGAGGCTATGAGAGAGCTCATAGTGGTAGAGAGGGAGACACTAGAGAACATGGGGCTACTACATCTAGCAGAAATGCCCTACATTGAGGTAGATAGGGCACTATTGATGGCTCTGGAAGAGAGATGGTATCTAAAATCATCCATATTTTAGTTATCGATAAGGGAGATGACCATCACACTAGAGGATGTGTGGCGCATCTTGAGGATCCCCATCAGGGGGAGGACTATTTACATGGTATGAGTGTCAATGGTGGCATCAAATATGATGTCGAGGGATCTAATACATGTGATCCATCAGAGTGGATTCCATGTTGATGAGATGCCACGTTGATATGGAGTTGGGGCACTAATATCCATACTATGTGGGGTGGTGGTGGGGATGTTGGTGTGCCACATAAGTAGGTGATACCTACCATGGGTACTAGTGGGAGTAGTGGTAGACATGTGAGATCAAGGAGTTAGATTTGCATGGGGACCATATGTGCTGGCCTACTTGTATAGGATGTTGCATGGCATCATGTATAAGTGGTAAATAGGGCTGATCTGTATGACGTTGCTCTAGGTGTGGTGTTGGGAGCACATAGCAGTCCAAAGGTTGAATGCACTACCAGGGCCATTACCCAATGTGGAGCAACCAATAGCATATAGGTGGAGCCGACACTACGAGCGTGGGCATAGGGTATACACTAGTGTCTTACCACTAGGGAGGTAGGTGATAGATGAGCTATGGGAGCACCAGATCATATGGTGACTATGGCATCTACACCCTAGATAGGTGAAGGATATAGAGGAGTTGGCTTAGGTGAGGAGGATCTAGTGGGTCATCACTAAGAAGGGTGAGTGAGAGCTATACCGATTTGATCGAGTATAATACTAGTTTGATATTCTATAGGAGATACTAGACCTTAGAGACTACTAGTTCAAGAGGGTGAGGAGGGACCCATCAAGAGTTAGAGGTGCTCCTAATGTGGGTATATGGGTAGAGGAGGACCTAGATGACCCACTATATATGGATCCAAGGGTGGATGATATTAGAGTGGCCCTTAGGTACAAGAGATGGTACAAGAGCATTACACCCTCAAGGATCTCCCCACCAGTGCCAATGTAGAGATACTAGGTTATGAGTCGATGAGTGCAACTAGCACTTTGAGAGGCCACTCGATGCACCATAGAGTAGGAATAGAGGGGTACAATCCCATCGATATTAGCATGGGTATAGGTTTAGGTGGAGATAGTGATAACCATGAGGGGGATGATCACCATATCTAGCTCAAGGGGAGGGAGAACTATAAGAGTTACCCCCATAGTGGCATAGGTAGGACCTAGTGAGGCTACAAGTCCAAGGGAGTAAGATGAGGGAGATAAAGGTACTATGGGCCATAGTGGTAGCTATGCAGGTAGATATGGACACCATCCACATAGTGCTAGACCAAACATAAGTAGAGTGAGACACGATAAGGGCTGAGGTAGAGTACCTCAGAGGGGAGATGGGCTAGTTGGAGTGAGAGTGACAATAGGCCTAGGTAGAGGGGATGGTTATCATTATAGGAAACCAATAGAGTGAGGGAGACCACCTACTACTAGTAGAGCTATAGAGGGTGAGGGAGTCATATGAGATGGCAGTGTAGAGGGAAGCCTACTACTAGATGGTATACTTCCATGTCATCCCAGTAGATCAGAGGGTTCCACCACCATCATCTCTATGATCATAGAGTCACTCATAGTCATAGGTATGATCTGGTTCATGATATATGAACATGGCTCCTCCACCACCTCCAATAGGTAGAGTAGAGGGGATAGGCTTACATGGCTAGGGCAGGGATCAAGATGACATATCAATTTTTATTGTGGCATGCATCCCTAGGGATGGTCGAGTGTGCCAAGCTCTCTACTATGGCACATTGATCGACTAGCATGCACTTAGTGCTTTTGAGTAATACAAGCTACTTTATTTTATTATGTATTAAATGTGTGTTCCTTATGTGTGTGATTTTTATTATTATCTTTTTGTGTTTTATTTTTAATGATGCATGATGATCATGAATAGGATGAGTGCAATGCATGATGATCCTAACTAAATGAAATGCATGAATGAATCTAACTAAATGAAATGCAATCTAAAATGAATGTAAAGTGAAATGCATGAGTGAGCAGACAAAAAAGAAAGGATGGAAAGAAAGAAGAGAGAAGAAGGAAACAACAAGATGATAGAAGAGAGAGAGAGAAGATGAAGAAGAAAGCAAAGCTCCAAAAAGGTCAAAAAGAGAAAAGAAAATAAAAATAGGAGTGAAACCCTTGTAAGGATGTATGCTCACAAATGATCGAGATGGAGGCTACCCCTTATATGTGGCCATGAAGCTTATCCTAAAAGGGTGTTATGCTCACAAATATGGTCAAGTGTGGAGTGATACCCACTATGGGTGTAGTGCTCGCTAATGGCCAGAGATGAAGAGATACCCACTAGGATGTATGCTCAAAAATGGATGAGATAGAGGTTACTCCTTGTGTGTGTCCATGAAGCTTATCTTGTATGGGGTGAAGAGATGTGATTGATTTTTCCAAAATGAGTACTACCCAATAAGGGTGTGGTGTGTGCAAAATATGTATGAGGAAAGTAGAAAAAAGTGAGTGTGTGAGTGTTAGAAGAAGATAAAAGAAAGAGAGAAGCAAGAAATAAAATATAGTGTGTGTGCATCCTTAGTAAAATTTCAATAGCTAAGAGGTGTGCGTAAGATAGTTAGTGGTCATATGAGTACCATAAATGATATTCATGTGGTATCTAACCTATCCCATGAGGACCCCTTAATAGGTGAAATATCAAGAAGGAGAAGGTGTGAGCAAAAGCAAAAGTAGAAGAAATAGAGAGAATAAATGTACATCCTTTATCTTGGGGAGGAGAAGAAATAATTAAAACTTTCAAGGAAAAAGAACATATAATAGGTGAAGAACTATATCCCTTGACTTGGGGAAATTAGAAATGATGAAAAATTTTCAAGGTCAAGGAATATAAGAGAAGAAAAGAGAAGAAGAAGAGATGGATGAATGCAAAGATGAAAATGCATGGAGATGGGCCCTAGGTTGGGGATTCACTAGGCATCACAGCCCTAGTATGAGTGCAATGCATGTGAGCTAATACCTAACTAGGTTTCATCACTTGCCATCCTCATGAAATCCCCAAAATCTATATGATAAAGTATTCATGCAAATATGATCAAGAAATAATGCAACTATATGAAAAGTAGAATGCAAATGGAATAGAATGTTAGGCAAACCATGCAAGATATGATAGATAGTCATGCAGTATGAACAAGTAAACCAAATGAAATATGAAAACTAAGCTAAATGTAATATGAAAATGTAGATTCATGCATAGTATCTCTTTAGATGCATTATGTTCATTGGTTCTTTAAGCTCTTTACCATCTAAAGAAGCTAAATGATAGGCCCTTGAGCCAAACTTAGCTATTATGAAAAAGGGGCCTAACCAATTGGGCTAAAACTTACCTTTAATATCTGAACAAGCATTGGTGTTCTTTTGGTTTTCCTTGAGGACAAGGTCCCCAATCTCAAAAGAATGATTATGAACTATCTTGGAATAATATCGCTTGAGCCTATTCTGATAGGCTCACAAATGCTCTAAGGAATGAATGCACTTTTCATCTAGTAGCTCCAATTGGTGCAAACAATCAAAGTGATACTCATCATTAATCGAGGCATCTTGTAGCAAGATGCACAATGAAGGGACCTCTAACTCAAATGAAAAACCACCTCAATCCCATAGACCAAGACATACAGAAAAGAGAAGTGCATGTAGGATAAAGCTGGATATGCTAGTCACTACTAGTATTACTAGCCAAATTCTTGAGGATCTTGATCAAAGACTTGTTGGATGCTTCAACTTATCCATTACCCTATGGGTAATACATAGTTGACCACCTATGCTGAATTTTGTACTTAGCACAAAGTTTATGGTCATCCTTGTTCTTTAAAGGAGTTCTATTGTCAAGAAATAATCATTGAAGGAATCTCAAACCTACAAAGCATTTGATTGAATATGAACTTGGAGACTTGAGTTCTAATAACCATGGCTAGGGGTATGACTTTGACCCATTTAGTGAAGTATTTTATCATTGTTATGATAAAATTGTGACCATAAAATGATGTTGGGTTAATATTCCCTATGATGTTCAATCCCCACATGGAAAATGGCCAAGGAGAAGAAATAACCTGAAGGTTTTGAGGAGCATGAACAAGGTTGTCATGGCATTGAAACTTGTCGCATCATCAAACATAGTCACATGCATAGTTCTATATAGAATGCCAATAATACCACATTCGAAGGATTTGCGGAGCGATTGGCGGAGCGATTGCCGGGATTCCCACGGTTGGTGGGTGTGGGTGGTTTAGCCCACGGTATTGTGCCCATTGTATTCTAATACCACATAGTGGTTTAGGGTTGTGAGAGTTTCCTTTATATTTTATTGTAATGTCCCATTTTCGGGCAAGAAAGGAAAATAATAATATCAAGGAGGAGTGGCTCTTGTTTTGCTGGAGTAGCCCACATCGGGTGAACCAGGGTAAATCTCGTGTGTCATATGTGCATTGTGTGGTGTCATTTCTTCTAAGTTATTTATTTTTGCATTATTTTTGGAATAAGTTTCTATAGATCTCTTCATTTGGTATCAGAGCCAAGTTTTTAGCCATAGGGGGACGCCTTTATTGCTAGGGTTACATTTCATTTGAAGGGTTTCTAGGGTTTCTAGGAGGGAGAGAAAACCTATTTTGGAGTGTGAGTTTTTTCGCAGAAGGAGCTTGAAGGAAAATGACAGGAAATCATTCAAGGATAGAGATCGAGAAATTTGATGGAAAAAGCTTTGAGCTATGGAAGTTGAAGATGGAGGATCTGCTCGTGGACAGAGATCAGTGGGTTGTTATTTTTGAACAAATAAAACCTGCAGGAACATCCGATGAAGATTGGGAAAAGATGAATCGAAAAGCAAGGAGTCTGATTCGACTGTGTCTTGCAGATTCAGTCCTAATCAACATTTTTGGAGAAGCTACTGCAAAGGATCTCTGGGAGAAATTAGGGGCTTTGTATCAATCTAAGTCCCTGGTGAACAAATTGTTCCTCCGAAAGAAACTGTACAATCTCAGGATGAATGAAGGAGATTCAGTTGCAGATCATCTGAATTCATTCAATACAGTGGTAAGTCAGCTTACATCTGTTGATATTAAGTTAAGTGAGGAAGATAAATGTATTACCTTGCTATGCTCTTTACCAGATTCATGGGATAACCTAGTTGTAGCAATTGGTAGTACAACTTCATCTACATTGAAGTTTGAAGATATTGTGGCATCTCTAATATCAGAGGATATGAGGAGAAAAGCCATGGAGGGCACTTCAAAGGAAGCCCTAACAGTGAGAGGGCGTGCCAAGGAAAAGGATAAAACAAGATACGGTGATAGATCTAAGTCTAGAGGTAGATCCAAGTCTCGTGGAAAGTTTGAGAGAAAGTGTTGGAAGTGTGGCAAGCCTGGTCACATGAAGAAGGACTACAGATCAAAGAATGTTGATTCTGGAAAGAGGTCTGATGAATCCACTTCCACAGAGACACATAAATCTATTGATGAAGGAGGGGATGTATATCTGGCATCCTGCTCCACATGATCAGATAAAAATGATTGGTTGATCGATATTGGTGCCTCTTTTCATATGACTCCTCATAGGGGGTGGTTCGATGAATATGAAAGATATGATGGAGGGGAGGTACTGTTGGGAGATGATTCACCACTTAAGATCATTGGTCATGGAAGGGTGAAAATACTATTGCAGGATGGTAGGGTTAAGACCCTTCCAGGTGTGATGCATATTCCAGGCCTTGTTAGAAATTTAATTTTTGTAAGCAAAATGGTTGATGCAGTAGTAAATGTTAGTTTCAACAAATATTCATGCAAAATGGTTTGAGGATCAATGGTGTTAGCAAGAGGAGTTCGTATTGGAACTTTGTACAAGCTATTGGGAAGAACTATGACAAATGAGTGCAATAGCTCAACTATTTTTGAGGTTGAATCAGATAAAAGCTCAACACTCTGGCATCAAAGAATGGGACATATTGGAGAAAAGGGATTGCATACCCTGCACACAAAAGGTATGGTTCATGGTATCCCTGATTGCTCAATGGTTTTTTATTTCTGTGAACACTGCATTTATGGAAAGCAGAATCGTGTGAGTTTCCCATATGGTGCTGCTAGAGCAACAGGGATATTAGATCTGATTCATAGTGATATATTTGGTCCTGTCCCTATACCATCACTTGGAAAATCATGGTATTATGCTTCTTTTGTTGATGATTTTTCAAGATATGCATGGATTTATTTTCTTAAGAGTAAATATGAAGTGTTTGATAAATTTAGAGAATTTAAAGCACTTGTTGAAAATCAAACTGATAAAAGAATTAAGGTGTTGAGGTCTGATAATGGAGGAGAGTATTGTTCAAATAAATTTGAGGATTTTTGTAAGCAGTGTGGTATTGCAAGATAGAAGACTACTCCATATACACCTCAACAAAATGGAGTTGCAGAGAGATTGAACAGATCTCTGATGGAAAAGGCTAGGAGTATGCTCAGTGGTGCAGGTTTGACACAGGAATTCTGGGCTGAGGCAGTGAGTGCGGCATGCTACTTGCGAAATCGATCTCCTACATCAGCATTGCCAGATCAAACTCCATTTGAAGCATGGTTTGGTAAGAAACCCTCTCTCTCACATCTTAGAGTTTTTGGTTGTGATGCATACATGCACATTCCAAAGGAGAAAAGAAGTAAGCTTGATAATAAGGTTGTTAAATGTATCTTTATTGGTTATAAAGATGGTGTTAAAGGATATAAACTTTGGAATCCAGAAACTAAAATAACGGTGTACAGTAGAGATGTGGTGTTTAGGGAAACTAAAAGTGATCACAGGAAGGAAGTAACAGAAGAAGAACCTGAAAAGGTCCAATTTGATCTCATGGAAGAAGATCACATAGAAGAGGATCTGGTAGAGGAGCAGACAGATGAGGATCTGGATGAGGATTTGTATGAGGATGAACAAGAGGTTCATACACCTGTGGTAAGGAGATCAACACGGGAAAGAAGGCAACTCTGAAAGGTACAGTCCATCTGCATTTCCTACTTCTTTTGTATTATCTATTACTGATGAAGATCCTAGAACTGTTAGAGAAGCTATAAATTTTGAAGAGGTAAACCTTTGGGAAGAGGCCATGGATGAGGAAATGATGGCCCTGAAAAAGAACAGAACATGGGATTTAGTGAAATTACCTAGTGGAAGAAAAGCAATAGGTTGTAAATGGATTTTCAAGAAGAAGCAGAATGTTGAAGGTAAAGTGGAGAAATACAAAGCTCGCTTGGTGGCTAAAGGTTATTCTCAAGTAGAGGGAATTGATTATGGTGAAGTATTTTCTCCTGTTGCAAAGCTAACCTCAATTAGATTTTTGTTATCTGTTGATGCTGCTTTTGATCTTGAATTAGAGCAAATGGATGTAAAGACTGCATTCCTACATGGAGATTTGGAGGAAGAAATCTATATGAGACAACCTGAAGGTTTCACTATTGCAGGAAAGGAGGATCTTGTATGTAAGTTAAAGAAATATCTGTACGAACTGAAACAGTCACCTAGAATGTGGTATCAAAAATTTGATACTTATGTCTTAGGAATTGATTTTGTTCGTAGCAATGTTGATCACTGTGTATATTCAAAGAAAATTGGTAATGTACTTGTCATTATAGTTTTGTATGTTGATGACATGTTACTAATTGGAAATAGTAAGAAAATGATCAGGGAAGTGAAGTCTCAGTTAGCATCACAGTTTGATATGAAAGATCTTGGCCCTGCAAATTTTATTTTGGGCATGAAAATAAATAGAGATCGTTCTAACAGAAAGCTATGGCTGGATCAGAAAAAATATGTTGAGACAGTATTAAAGAGATTCAATATGCAGGATTGCAAACCAGTGAAGGTACCTATTCCTTTGGGGGAAAAATTGTCTGTTGAACAATGTCCAAAAATAGAAGAAGAGGTAGAAGAAATGTCCCATGTTCCTTATGCAAATGTTGTAGGTAGTTTAATGTATGCCATGGTCTGTACTAGACCAGACATTGCCCATGCGATGGGAGTTTTGAGCAGATATATGTCCAAACCTGGTAAAGAGCATTGGACTGCTGTGAAAAGGGTTTTCAGATATCTACGTGGTACTTCTAATTTTTCAATCTGTTATGAGGGTACAGGTAAAGAAGATAGATCCTTGGATATAGAAGGGTTTGTTGATGCAGATTGGGATGGAGATCTGGACAATAGAAGATCTACTAGTGCTTATGTATTCAATTTGTTTGGAGGAGTTGTTAGTTGGATGAGCAAAAGGTAAACTGTTGTTGCTCTTTCAACCACTGAAGCTGAGTACATGGCAGCCATCGATGGCAGTAAGGAAGCAATATGGCTACAAAGACTATGTGCTGAAACTGGGTTCTTTCAAGGAGCTGTGAAGATAAATTGTGACAGTCAGAGTGCTATATTTCTAGCAAAGAACCCTGCTTACCATTCCAGAATGAAGCACATTGATACAAAGTTCCATTTCAGTAGGGACATGATTGAACAGAAGAAAGTGTTGCTGGAGAAAGTGGATACAAAGGAAAATGTTGCAGATGCTTTAACCAAGGCAGTTAGCACAGAAAAGTTCAGATTTTGTATAGTTGAAATGGGTTTGGCAAAGTATTCAACAAGTGGGAGAATGTTGGATGTGTCTCATCCTTTGCCGAGGAAATACTGTACGACAGGCACGAGAGGGTAGGAGGAGCGGAGCTCCTCACGAGGAGGGTGAAGCCCTCCTCGGGGGTGTCGAGGGGGTCCGGGAGGGGCGGTAGCCCCCCGGCCACGTCGAAGGCGGTTTTCGGCAACGTCGAAAAATTTTTTCCCCCTTTTTTGGAGCGATTGGTGGAGCGATTGTCGGGATTCCCATGGTTGGTGGGTGGTTGGTGGGTGTGGGTGGTTTAGCCCATGGTATTGTGCCCATTGTATTCTAATACCACATAGTGGTTTAGGGTTGTGAGAGTTTCCTTTATATTTTATTGTAATGTCCCATTTTCGGGCAAGAAAGGAAAATAATAATATCAAGGAGGAGTGGCTCTTGTTTTTTCTGGAGTAGCCCACATCGGGTGAACCAGGGTAAATCTCGTGTGTCATATGTGCATTGTGTGGTGTCATTTCTTCTAAGTTATTTATTTTTGCATTATTTCTGGAATAAGTTTCTGTAGATCTCTTCATAAGAGAGAGATCTTAGATGGGGTACTAGCTAATTTTGTTATGAATATCAAAGGAGAATTTAGGTTGTGGATTCAAAACTAAAGGTGGGTTTTCTATTATTGTGCTCCTTTTGTGTACTCTTCAAAACTAAGGGTGGTTTTGTAGGTTGATTATATGTAGAACTTATCTCTTGTTGAGATCATTGGGTTGGTTGTGCTTGAGGTTGTTGCCTTACAGTTTTTGCTATCATACCAACCATATTATTGTAGGGAGGTGGCACATTACGATATGACACTTGATTAGCTTCATGTTGACCATGATTAGGTAAGGGATATTGGAATATCCCTGTATTTATTAGTTATGGGTGCTTGTTGAGTAAGAAGTTGATTATTTTTTGGAGGATTAGATTGTGGACCCTCTATAACAAGGCAATCTTCATTAATTAAATTTTGAACCACATGTTTAAACCTCTTACATGAAGTTGGCATGTGCCCCTCCAATATATGATATGCACAATGCTGACTAGGTTTATACCAATTACTCATGGTATTAGGTTATCTTATGGGAGGTAACTCAATCATATTTGCTTCCAAAATCTGCTTTAGGACCATGTTCATAAGCATGTTGAGTTTTGTAAAATTTCTTGGTGGGGGTTTTTGAGGTTGGCTAGGCACCATATTTTATAGGGTGTTAACAACACTACTAACATGCCTACTATCTATTACCTCATCACCAACTGTATGATTTTTCTTATATTAAGATTTCGTGCTTCTATCCTCCTCTTTTCTTGGCTAAATTTTACCTCTTAAAATAAAGGCTTGCTTTACCCTTCTTGCCATATCTATTACTCAATCAAAAGAGCTAATAATTATTGTTTCCAATTTAGAAGATAATTGCTCTTGTAAATTTCCAATAAATATCTCTAGCTTGTTTCGAGGAGGTAAAGTATATCTCAATCATCCAAATAGACTCCTCCAAAAAGACAAAAATTCCAAAAAAAAATTCATCTTTACCTTGTTTCAACATATAAACATATTTCATAGTCACATTTTTCTCAATATAAGATTTGAATTTTTGGACAAAAAATTTTGTTGTCTCCTTAAAAATTCACAAATAATGATGAGGTAGTTGATAATACCATTCCAATGCCATACCACCAAGGCTCTTAGGGAATTTATTTAGCAAAAACATGTCATCATATATAATATCGTGGTATGTTATCGTAAACATCCTTAAGTGTTCAATTGGATCCTTTGTTCCCTTATAAATAGGTAAAACTAACATTGGAAAATGCTTAGGATAGGTCCTAGAAGTGACAACAAGATATAAGGGTTGATTTCACATTTATTATAGTTGTAGATGAAACTTTGAGGTTGAATCATATCCACTCTTGAAACCAATTGCTTCACCGCACTTGTCAAAATTTGCATATCACTATTTTTTTTGTGTAATACCCCTAGGTTCCCTAGGGAAGGGGTATGGGTAGGTTATTGAAAGGGAACTTGGTCAATATTGGAGGAATTGATACTATTATGATATGAGTTATGATATGTGGTATCTTATTGTGAAGGATAATTGATATTTGGTGGAACAAAAGAATGAATGTTGATATGAGCAAAAAAAATGAGGAAATTGAACATAATTTAGGATGCACTACCAGTTGGAGGAGCCTGTGGGATTCCCTCAATATTGGTGGTCATAGTAGTAGCATATGTTGGTTTATGGAAAGGATTAACATGATGTGAAGATTCAAAAAAAAATTTTGTTATGAACATTCCTAGGAGATATGGTTAGAGGAGGCATCCCACCTATTTCAAGGAGGGTTTCCTCTTACATAGCCTTAACCAAAGCCTCCTTATGGTGTTTCAAAAAACCCCATATATGATCAAATGATGAGAAAGTGAAGCCTCCATTAGGCCCATCAAAAGGATCAAAGCTTATAACAGTGTCTTCATGTTCTTTCTCTTTCACATCTATATTGGGATTCTCCCTATCAACATGATCATCTTCTTGAATAATATAATCATATTCTAAAAGCTTTCACTTACTCCTAAGGGTGGGAGCCATTAGAAAAAGGAGAAAGGATAGAGGAGAAAACTAACAAAATACATACAAGAATGCTTTTAATATTTCTTAATATTTTCTAATTATAAGCTAACAAAACTAGTGGTCTTGCTCAAAAGGAATATGTTTCCTACCTTGGCCCTTAAGAACGTGTTTCACATGAGGTTCACCAAATATGTAGAGAGGGGAAACTACCCTACCATGTATGATTCTTGACTGGATCTTCTAGGACCCAAGGTGGCCACGGGATGTGCTATATTCTCTACACTTGGGGGCTTGGGGATCGAAGGGTTCACCAGGAATGGTTTTAGGACTCCCTCCAAGTCCAAGGTGGAAATGTTTGATATGTATATTGAACAAACACATATATTTGGCATTTCTAAAATCTAAGATAAATAAATGAAAGAACAATGCAAGACAAACAAGAATACAAGAAGATAAGAAACTAACCCAAAATGATTCATGATTTTCAATTATGACTAAAACCTAACTTGTAATAAAATAGATCTTTTTATTTTGAGTAAGGTATTTAGAGAATGCACAAACAATAATCAACCCTAGGATGTAAACTATGTGCTTTTATTCCTTCAAATGCCTAGAAATAAAAGTCAAATATATATATATATATATATTTTATTTTATGAATAATATTTTAGACAAAAAAGAATAAAGACTCTCACCATATAGCCTAAAGATCTACTAGGTTACCTACTTGATCCGATGGTTGATCCTAGCCTTAACTTACATCAAAAATATCCAAACAACTTCAATCCTACGAAACACCTTACAAAACCCTAGAAAATTTGGTCAACATTTGGGGGTCTTCGTAGGCCACTATATGACTGAGCTCGGAGGCACAACAATCAAGCCCCCTTGGTATTTTTAGCTAACCATTAAAAAATAAAACAATCTTTAACCTTTAGAACAAACACAAGCAATATGAAACATATATGCAATAGTGAAATGAAATGCAAACAGAATGGGTGCAACATAAACTTAACATGTAATATGAAAATTAGGGTTTTTGAGAAGCAAGAGCTTACCCCTAATCCCTAATTGAATAAATTTACATCTTGTAATGTATGGGCGTGAATATGGCTTGCTAAATTTACACCCTATATGGATGAGGTATGAATTTGGTTCAAAGCACTTTTCGGTTCTTCGAAACATTGAAAAATGTGATGCAAAATAGCAAATAATAAAGATAATGATTAATAATGCAAGTAAAAAATCTGGTTAGTTGATGAAGGAAGCAAGAAGCAATGAGAACATGAAGGAACCACTCTATAATGGTAGACTTATCCAATTATTAAGACTCCTCCACTTGATCCCCAAGGATAACCAACACCATAATAGAATATACCAATATAATAATTCCATAGTAGAAGAGCACTTGTTAGCAAATCAAGTTAAGGTTCTCTAGATCATATGTTTCTTGATTTCAGTTGGATGGAAAGATGAAATCCAATCCTCTATTTATAAGAGGTTTGGAGGGCTTAAGGGTGAGAAAATGAAAGTTCACCGCAGGTAAGGACTGACACCAAAATGGTTCAACAAGGGGTGGGGTTTTTGAGAGGAAAAACACCTAAAATGCCAAATTCATGCCCAATAATTACAAGGTGTGAATTTGGTAAAGCTACGGAAAAAGGACAAAGGAAGAGGAGAAAAGGACCCCAAATTTACACTTGGTAAGTTTGGGGGCTTCCTAAGGATCTAAGGAAATATTGACTTATTTTAATGGGTCAATTTTCCATGTCTACATATGCCAATCATCTAATTTGATTCAAAAAGTTCACACATTATGTGGTAAGACTGGAATGTAAGTCCCCTCTTTGAAAGTCAATGGATTTAACCCATTGGGCTTATGTCATTTAATGTCGTGTTATTTAAAGTTGATGAGGCTTAAGTTTGAAATAGCTTTATTTATGATTTTTATAATATTAAAAAAAGTGTTAGTTAAAGTTGATGAGGTTTAAGTTTGAAATAGCTTTATTGATGATTTTTATAATATTAAAAAAAATGCTAGTTAAAGTTGATGAGGCTTGAGTTTGAAATAGCTTTATTGATGATTTTTATAATATTAAAAAAATATTTTAACTTAATAAATCTTATTGTTATTCAAAGGAGTTTAAAGTTCTTAATGATAAACTACTACAATAAATACCTTCAATCCTAATAGATAAAGAAAATAGGAATATGATGAAGCATATTACTCTAGAAGAAGTTCATTTAGCTTTTTTCTCTTTTGATAAGGATAAATCCTTAGGTCCGAATGGGCCCTCTATAACTCTCTATCAAAATAATTGGGATATAGTGAAGGATTTTTTATTAATGATAGCGAAACAATCTAGGTGACTATAGCTAGAGCAGGAGGAGGGGATATGATGCATATGTTACTAGAGCTATAGAGAAATATTAGTCAATTATAGGGGGAGCAGTGTAATATGAAGAAGAAGATGGATCAGATGTGGGATGGATTAGATAGGACCTAGATAGAGTTGGTTTATACTCAAGAGGAGCATAAGATTAGTGAATGAGACTTTGACACAAATATAAATGAGTGCTACATTACAAGATGGTATCACACTCTAATACCTACAAAATGATAACTTCCATTGCCTATGAGGATCCAATCACAAATACACTCGATATCAATGACTCAAGCTTCTCAGAGATCTATAAGAATTTTTCCATATTTCCAAAAGCGTTCTGAGAATAGATTGCAATATTAGTGATTTATAAATATTATACCTCAAATTTTAAATAACATCTAATCTTTGTCTGATAATATATTGCAATATTAATGATTTATAAAAATCATACCTCAATTTTTAAATAATATCTAAACTTTTTAACCATTGTATTCAAAACTTTACTAATTATTACCAATTTATCAATTTATAAAACTATTTTTATACACACCTTAATGTAATATAATAAATTTTATATACTTTAAATATTAACTTTTTCTTTTAAAACCATAACACTTAAACATATTCTTTTGACATAAAAAAAATTAACCTGGTATTTTAAATGTTCCAAATTCAAATTTAAGTACAAGGTCACCTTACAATTCCATTTTTTACTAGAATTAATTTCCAGTTGTAAATTAGAACCATTATTATTTTTCTTTAGATTTAGATAATGTAAATATGATAATAACTTTCTATTTTTATTAATAAATTATATAAATAATTTATTAAATACTGTTAATATGATGATAACTTTCTATTTTTATTATTAAACTATATAAATAATTTATTAAATATTATTAGAATATTTTTTAAAGGTAAATATTATTATATGGTCAGCATATATACCTGTAACATATGAGTGGAGAGATTTGAACTTGGGCTAAACCTACGTGCTCTCCAACTCCTCTACAAAGCAGATAAATATTGTCAAAATATTACAATTCTAGTTAAACTTATCTTAATTTTATATAATTAATTTAGAACAAATTTAGAAAAAAAAATTATTTTGCAATTCACTTATTATCATAAAAACCACACATGTCCTGGCTCTCATTCATGAATAGTTTCGAGCTTGATTTTCGTGGAGCCATTCCTAGAAACACACATAATCTCCCACCTCTCTTCCTCCGCCAAGATTCCCAGGAAATGTCACTATTAATATTATTAACACTGCTTTGCTCAGTCTTTTTTCTATTCTTCTTCTCATTATAATTGTCATTCCCAGATCTGATGCAGTCATTAATGGCGGAATTAGCCCTCACCACCATGGCAGCCATGTCCGAAGCAGAGAGCGCATACTCCAATTTCCGTAGCGGAAGCAGAAAATAAATCTCCCCGGCCTCCAACATCTTGTCGGAATCCACGGCCGCCATGAATTCTCCGACGTGCAGGGAATCCGCGTGACATACAAAATGCCCCGGATTTTCCAAAATCACGAGGCCGGCTTTAATAGGTCGCTCGAATTCCTTCATTCCGCCGCCGAAAAATATCACCTTGGACGTTTTCATGATATTTGTAGGCGAATTAAAGCCAGACCTGGATGCGCAGGAGCCCATCACGCGATTCGAACCCGCGTTAACAACCTCATATTCTTCAATGTATACACAGTGAATATATGTTTATGCTAATTAAGTACATCGTGATAAACATGTGACGTGTTTTTGGACGTTTTAAACGGGTCAGGGATTGTGTTGCGGATGAGGATTCCATTGCCTAAGAAACTTGTCATTTGATGTATGACGTGGACGTTGAATTTGGTGACTGTTTGTCACATGGATGATTTTAACAAACAATGAAGGAGCTGACGTGGACGAAAGCTCTGCATGAGTGTGTACTTTTGTTTGATGTGGCAAAACTAAAAGGGATAACAAAAGTAGCATTATTTTATTGTAGTTAATATAACATGTCATTATCAAATTATATTATTGATATAATTTCAACAAAATTCGAATTTTAGACTTCGGACATTAAACTACTTAAACTAATGAGTAAGTGAGGTTTAGATAAACCAAGAGTAGATAGCTTTCTAATCAAGGGATAAGCTCAACTTTTTAAAGTTACGATCATATTCTTGTAATAAAAAATGTCATTTGAAGCTATATAATGGTCAAAAGCTAGTGTGAAAGATTTGGAGTTAGTTAATTAAGAAGCAAAACAATTTTTTTGGAGTATAGAAAAATGTACTATTTTATTGAAAATATTTTGTTATAATAGGTTAAAAATTGAGTTATTTAAATACAATAAAATCTTTTTGGGGTGTTTAATATGTGATAAAAGAGAATGATTCTTTTTTACAAAATGAGCTTAGTGTAATTCTCTTTCCTATGCTATAAGTAAACTGTGGTCGGTTTGTAGTGACCATCGATTTAAATTGAGCCATTCGATAACTATACATAAGCAACCATAAAATTGTTAGTAGCACTTGTGTTAAACATGGAAACAACAATAACGATATTGAAAATTGCAGCATGCATACTTGTGTCTAACACAATTTTGGTAGCATATGGGTATATGTCAATGTGTCTCCTTTAAAATGAGGAAAAGAGGAGGGGGATTTAAAGAATTTTGATGGAAGGAGGGGGAGTGACATGGAGGTGAGGTGGAGGCTAGGTGGCATCCATGTGGCATGTGGAAAATCCAAGGGAAATCTTGGGGAGGACACATGGAGGAATGTGCACCCTCCATATTTATTAGCCTTGGGTGGGGTGAATCCTCACCCACCCAAGTGCCATAAATTGGCCTAGGAGGATATAATATGTGCATAAGGGCATGTGTGCATTGGAGGATGTGATTACAATTTAAAATCGATAAAATGTGCCAAGGTGGATGGAAAGGACCAACCAATTAATTATGCCAATTAAATTTGCTTTGACATGGGGCTTTTTATGCATTTTTTATTCATCCCAAAATTGAGGGAAAGTAGATGGGGAGACAAGGTGGATTAAATGAAAGGATTTAGGTGGGGATTTTGGGTAGGCCTAGGGATTTGATTAGGATTTTTAAATTAGAGTGCAAATCTCCTAGGGATTTGGATGAGGGCTTAAAATGGGATTAGGGATTGATTAGGGACTGAATTAAGGGAATCATATGGATAAGGTAGATTACGAGAATTAAACAAAGTAGGAGGAAATTAAAGAAAGATTAGAAAAAACTAGAGGGAAATTAGCAGACTTAGGGAAACCTTAGGAGAACTTAGGGAGATTAGAAAAAATTGAGGAAATTAAAATAGAAGAAATTTCTAGAAATTAGGGGAATTGAGAGGAATTTGATGAAATTGGGAAATTAGAAGGAAAATGAAAGAATTTGGAGAAATTTAGTAACAAATTAGATAGGAAATTGGAAATTTGGAGAACTTTGAGCAAATTTGGGTAATTGGTGATGGCTTTGTGGCAAATTGAGGTTTCGATTAATTGGTAGGAATTTGAAGGGTATTTTGAGTGTTTTTATGGATTGGTTGTGCGAATGACTAAAATTTGGTGTCTACATATGCCCCTTTTTGTATCACGTTGCATGAAAACACAATGCGAAGCAAAAAAAAGAGACACCTAATCCAATGGATGAAATTCTTCTGTTTGTTGCCCCAACAAAATGAAATTGAGTATCTTTTTAAAAATTTTAGGTTTTGTCTACACCTCAAGTGGCAAGTAGGTGGAAGACAGAATGGATGACAATGGGGAGCCGATTGAAAAAATGATGGATGGTGAAGAGACTGATGATAAAAAATAGATTTTGGATTAAGGGTGACATAATATTACCCCAAATCAAGAGCAATGTAGGATACCCCAATCATGGAATGGACACATATCATTGAATCTTTATCTTCAACATATTAATGAACACATTTGACGTGGCACATATTCTTGGGAATAAGTGACTCCAAAATTGGGTATTTAAGTATTAAATTGATTTGGGATACAATTTATGAAAAAGAGTAGGATGAGCAACGAAAGGATGGATATAACATGATCAAAGAGTGAAGTTTTGAATGAGAAAATGGAGATATTATGGCATTTTATTTTTTATTATTTATTTATTTTTATATGAGTTTCCTAATGGTAATTTACCCATCCTACCAAATTGCATGGTTAACCAATCACTACAACTACTAGGTGTCTAAAGTAGATTATTGGGTATGAGGCTCACCTAGGGGTCTAGGCTAGGAAAGCAAGTAGATGTAATCTAGGAAAGCAAGAAATCTAATCTATGAAAATAGTGAATTGCATAAAAGCGAATCTAATCTATTGCAGATAAGCAAATCTAATCTAATGCACAAGAAAGGAAAATATAATCTAATGGATGATAAAATAAATCTAATCTAAGAACTGAGCCATGAAAATAAAAACCTACACAAAGATACTGAGCCAAGAAATAAAAAATCTATGCTAAAGAGACTATCTCCAAAAAAATAGGAAATCTATGCTAATGAGCCAAATGAGTCCATAAAAAGAAAACACCTATTCTAATGAGCCAATGAGTCTGTTGAGTCAAATAAGTAAAAACATCTAAACTAATGAGCCAATGAGTCAAACAAGTAAAAACATCTAAACTAATGAGCCATGAGTATTTTGAACCAAATAAAGGAAAACATCTAAACTAATGAGCCAAATGAGGTCATTGAGACAAATAAAGGAAAACATCTAAACTAATGAGCCAATGAGTCTATTGAGTCCTTTGAGCCAAATGCAAGTAAAGAAACCTAGACTAATGAGCCAAATGAGCCTTTTGAGTCAAAGCAAGTAAACAAACTTAGACTAATGAGCCAAGAAAATAGGAAATATATGCTAAGAGACTAGACCATGAGAATTAAAACGTATGCTAAAGATTGCACCATGAAAATGAAAAATCTATGCTAAGAAACTAGAAATGAAGGAATTGAATTGTACATGTAACTGTGACTATGTGTAGGAGTGTTTCTATGCCTATGATGGTGAGTATGACTATGACTATGACTATGTGACTATGATTGTAATTGTGCCTATGCAATTATGCTTGTGCAATTGTGTCTATGTGATTATGCTTGTGCAATTGTAACAACCCCAATGTTAACTAAATCCCATTGATAGACTAATAATTTTTTTACAACACATGTTAAGTTCAATAGATAAATTTCACATAGATGTATAAAATACCCACCCTAGGCTACACCACCCAAAGTATTGTTAGATGTATTCCAAATTTATTTTTCATTCCTAGGTATACCACAACTGAGACTAGTCACTGTAGACAACACTCAAGTGGTCAAGATGTAGCCAAATCCTATATTAACTTATGGATATAAGCATAATGCCTTAGAGACTATATACCTACACCTCCAGAGTGAGCTATATAATGCTTAGTGCTTAATTACTAAACTAGCTAATTAAGGTATGTATCACTCCTTGTGATAAATAGCTTGACCACCCGATCCTCCCCATTTAAGGTGCCAACACAAAACTTGTGATGTTACTCCATACCTCCATGATAGGATAAATTGTCCAAGATTTCTTTCTTAGGACCTTACCAAATCTAACCCACTTTTGGGAACCCTCTAGGCTACACCACCCAGAGTAATCAATCACAAGGAGACTTGAGTGTTGCCTACCGTAACTCCCCTCAAGTATTAGAAACATCATGTTTTAGGTTTTATAATGTATTAAGAGTCTCTACTCTCATTATTAACCTCTAAGAGATCTACCCACAATCTCTATTCTTAAATAAGAACCTTCAAGGAACATCTCTAATTATGAACAAGGAAATTACATAACTTATGAGAAGTCTATCAATTTCTTAAATTATTAATCAATGCATGTAATACTAATATTGCATCATATAGATATACACAAGCCCAAAAGGCTCTCCATATAAGCAATATAAAGAATATACCGATTCCATTACATAACTACACTTTTAAAAATATCTCAAAGTAAATATTTCATAATTCCAAATCCTTACATTAGATATCCATCTTCATATTTAAGGAGCAATAATATTTACATCATATAAACAAGACATGAATTCATTCATATTCCATATTAGCAAAAGACTATGCATATTTCATATTAATAACCTTTCATTAAAGAGCATACAATAAACTAAAATAGTAGATGCAAGTATCAAAGATAACACCACATTTATCCTAGGAAAACCCCTAAGGGAAAAACCTAGCCTCAAAGATATATTTTCATTATATAATCATAATTTTCTCCAATACAATCAATTTAAGGAATTTCCATAATTCCATTTTCCAAAAGCATCCATATATTACATAAGAATTTCCACAATTCTTTATGTTATGAAAGAACACCATTCTTTCCAAATATATTAAGTAACAACCTCTTTTCATCAAACAAGATATCATGTTTTCAACAATCATATTGTATAAAATAAATTTTCAGAAGGGACCCTATAATCCCTTCAAGAATGAATTCTATGTTCATATCGTATTATATAAACTAAATTTCAAGAAGGGACCCTATAATCCCTTCAAGAATAAATTCCACATTCATATCATATTGTATAAAATAAATTTCAATAAGGGACCCTATAATCCCTTCAAGAATGAACTCCATGTTCATTCTTTCCCAAAGATTATTTTATCAAAAACCTAGAACTTCCATAGTTCTATCATCATCTTAGAACTTCCACAATTCTATCATTAGTTTAGAACTTCCATAATTCTATCATCATTTTAGAACTTCCACAGTTCTATCATTAGTTTAGAACTTCCACAGTTATATCATAACTTAGAACTTCCATAGTTCTATCATTAGTTTAGAACTTCCATAGTTCTATCATAACTTAGAACTTCCATAGTTCTATAATAACTTAGAACTTCCACAGTTCTATCATTAGTTTAGAACTTCCACATTTCCTATCTATGAATGGTTACATTTATTCAATAAGCAAAGCATGATTAAATGACATACTAAGAGAAGCCCCTACTTCTCTTAGACATTCATTTAATTTCTAAGGGACACAACTTATAGTCCTACAATACATTAATAAATAAGGAGGGAGATTAGCCAAGAGACAAGTCCTCAAAAGAGTCTAAGGTATACCGCTTAAGACCCACAAGATATGGAGGGTTCACTTAGCTCTTCCACTTTGATTCACCAATGGTTTCAATAGTGGGAGAAAAATACTTGAACATAAGTAGACTCCAAGTACTTGCTTCTTCCTTACAAAGTATGTATCAACAACTCTTCTAGTAATAGCAAAATGATTACCAAGGCTATAATATGCTTAGCAAATGAGGAGTGGCTAACAACTATGATGGAACCAAAATCAATGGCATCCTATAATTTGGAAAAATACATTCATCTAAGTCATCCATATTTATTAACTATTTTCATTACAAAAAAAGGCCTTCTCATTTGTAAGGAAAACCAAGTTTTATTTTCTAAATATGATAAAACTTTTCTTTCAAAAAAATATGCATTCATTAAATCAAAAGGGAGATTAATCCACTTAATCTCTTAGTAAATCCAAGAGGAGGTTAATAAAAAAGGGAGATCAATCCACTTAATCTCTAATTATTCCAAAAGGGGAGATTAATCCATTTAATCTCAAATTATTCCAAAAGAAGAGATTAGTCCATTTAATCTCTAATTATTCCAAAAGAGGAGATTAATCCATTTAATATCTAATTATTCCAAAATAAGAGATTAGTCCATTTAATATCTAACTATTTACCATTCACTATTCATTATAGAATGAACTCCATGTTCATCCTCCTACACACAACCAACATGTGTAGACATCAAATTCTAGTCATTTGTACTAGAATTACTATTCATATCCACTATTCACTATTCACATATCCACTATTCATTTACTATTCACTAAGCCCCCTTGGCTACCTAAGCCCTCTCTCACACCTAGATCTTGGTCACCATGTGACCAACCATTTAACCTACCCTAGTCAAAGGTCTACAACAAGGTCTAATTTTTATTACTTGTCAAATTGATATCTACTACATTCTTACAAGGAATCACACCATTCCTTCTCTCAAATTATTAGTACAAATCATGGGTGCATAAGAACCCCATAATTCTTATGCTCCACACCGTGAGTTGATCCCTTTAACTCACATTTCAAGAACAATGAGGGAATCCCCATAAATTCCCTTAGGTGAAATCCACGTTCATCCTCCTAAATATAACCTCTATATTTTAATCCACACTCAAGGAACATCTTTCCTCCAAGAGTCTAATGTATTCTTCCATCCAAATAAAAATATGCATAACAACTCCAAATTATCCAAATAGAACAATTTGGAAACCACATCATTCAATTGAAATAATTTAAAGATAAATTAACTTTTAATTACCTTATATCCTAAACTAAATTCAAAGGAAAGAGAATCGATTCCATAAATTTATTTAGAAGGGTTCAAACTCATAAGCAAGCAATACAGAAACAATCATTCATTTCCAAAGTGTAATAAACTCCTTCAAAAACAAAGGCAATTAAGGTGGTATAATCCAACCTTGAACTCCAAATGCTCGTTCCATTCAATATTCCAAGCTCTGCACTTTGGCTAAGTCCTTATAGCATCGTTCTAGTCTCTTTCTAGCCTCCTTATAGCCTCCTCACCATGCTAGCCTCCTAGTGTCTTGCTCCTCATGCTTATCCAAGAATCCCTCTCATACTCCCAAGGTTGCCTTCTCTAAATACCTCTACCAGAATACAAACTTTCCCTAAAACTCATTGCTCTCACAAAGCTTTCTAGTTTTTGATCCACAAAAGTGGAGAGCATACTTCCTAAGCAATGGAGAAAAAATAAGGAAAATCCCCCTTCAAAAGCTCCAATATTACCCTCTCATGTTTGCCCTCAAATGCTACCCTCCAATTCCTCCTCATGTTCTTCTTAGCCTAGTCTTCTCCTTGTGCTTCATTCTACCCCCAACTAAGCCCTCTTAGGCTTATATATAGGCCTTCTTGAAATATGCCTTTATTAAACTATTAATTTCTCCCTTTATGAGTCATAAAGGTGAGTTAATATTAAATGATAGAAAGATCCTCCATTATGACCCCCTTTTACTCTTCTCCCTTAATTTGGAGAAGGTTGCCATCAAAAGGGTTTATGCCTCTTATTTTAATAATGCTTTAATTAAGATGCCCTTTCTCCACCCTTGGTTTGAAAAGGGGGTCTATTTTGAAAAGCATTATTTAATTCCTAAGGAAATATATCCAAATCCATTACCCATTCCCTAATTTTGGTCCCTTTTTTAAATTTAAAAGGACTACTATTGAAATAGTAAGATGCCTTATTTAATCAATATTAAATTCCCATTAGCAAAGATACCAATCCTCCTCCCTTCATTTGGAGGATGTCCAAATCCATTAGTCATTCCCTAATTTTTGCCCCTTTGCTAAATTTAAAAGGACTACTATTGAAATAGTAAGATGCCTTAATTTAATCAATATTAAATTCCCATTAGCAAAGATGCCAATCCTCCTCCCTTCATTTGGAGGAGGGGTCAATTTGGAAAACTATTATTTTATTCCAAGGGGAAGATGCTCTTTCTCCTCCCTTGGTTTGGAAGGGGTCTTTGTCATCCAATTCCAACTCAATTTCCTATTTTACAAAAATAGGCTAAATAATCAAATCATCTAATTAAATCTAATCACAATTAATTAATTAAACTTGTAATTAATATTAAATCATCATTAAGACCATTATGGATCTTCATCCATATTTTCCTTCTTTCTCATCCTTAGTGGTGACTCCCTCATCCACTCTATCCGAAGGATTCTTGTTCTTGCAACCATGCAAACTAATGCAGACTATCAACAATACCATATTCTTAAATAAACCAATCATACATTGCAAATAATCAACTTAATGCCATTTAATCTATCTTCAAAACAACATAACAATTCATAAGTCCATCATATGAAAAATCTTGCCAAGGGAGGGTCATGACATACTACCCCCCTTAAAATAAACACAATCCTTTGTGTTTGCCTACAATACAAAGCATATATGAACATAGGTTTTCATAACCTCATTTTTCCACAAGTGGCACATTGTTCAACATTGTTTTGTTTTATTTTCATAGAGATGATATAAAATCATATTTCCATAACTGTTTAGACACAACAAGTCTAAATACAACTAGGTTTATCAAAATCTCTCACAAAGGAGTTCCAACCTATGACTTGATGACCCTTATCATGAGTTAACCTCATAGAAAATAGGTGTCATCAAAGACAAAAAACATAATATCATAAATATCACTTTAGGATATCCATAAACTATGATGGTGAGACTTTCTATCTCTCAATTGGGATTCCTCAAACTATCCCATCGAGGTCTAATTTTAGCTTCATCCTAACTAGCCGACCATGAATTCTAAGAAGATCCTCTTCTTAACCATCTATCAATAGTATTAAGGGTCACACTTACACCACATAAGGTGTTGTTCCATGAATATTATCATCCATTGATAATATATATGACTACACTTACTCCACATAAGGTGTCATTCCAAGAATATTATCATCCACTGATAATATCTATGACTACACTTACTCCATGTAAGGTGTCATTCCAAAAGTATTATCATCCACTGATAATATCTATGACTACACTTACTCTATGTAAGGTGTCATTCCAAGAATATTATCATCCACTGATAATATCTATGACTACACTTACTCCACATAAGGTGTCATTCCAAAAGTATTATCATCCACTGATAATAGTAATGGTCACACTTACTCCATGTAAGGTGCCATTCCAAATCATTGAGCAACAAAATCAATGATATTATTCTTCATAACTTCATAGTAGAAGGTATTTTTTATGTTTTCACTCATATTAACCCCTAGAATATGAGTAAAATAAGGAAACTATGCACTTCCTACATAATAAATCTCCTCATTTTTCCAATTTTGGGTATAATTACCTAATCTTTAAGACATAAGAGTCCATCCCTTATGTTGAAATCCATGCCTTCTATAGGATTTATTCTATTTTAGCTCAAATTTTACTGCAATATCCATTCTGAGATTGCATTCTCTTGACTTAGTTTGTTAAGTCAATGTGACTATGGGTCAAAATAATTATAAGTATTTTTCAAGGACTTAAAATTGAAAACGTTTATCCTATTTTAGTCTTAGAATTCACTCATAATATGGACTTATGTACCTTATATTGTTTATAAACCTCATATTATTGGACATACTTTATCAACTTAAAGAGAGGACCCAATTAAGTAAAGTCAAAACTTAACTAAGAATAAAATTTTCATTTCTATTCTTTCTCATTAAGTTTAACCAAGAATATCTATTATTTCTCATTAATTTTAACCAATAATATCTATTCCTTCTCATTAAGTATGATCAAAACTTAACCAATAATTAATTTGCACATAAATATTAATTCATGTTTATTGGTTATATTTTACAAAGTCCACTGGCATACACACCATAATCCTTATAGCACATAAAATGGTGGTTTTTCAACCACACCAGAAAAACAAACTTCATGGAAAATATCTCTTGGTCCTTTCACCACTTTTTTTATTGAATCTAATCCTCTTGTCTAAGAAGCTGCATGAGAAGTTGTTTGAGAATCTATTTGAAAAAATACTTGAGCCCTAATATGTGATATTGCTTAAATTACTCGTGTTGTCATCCCACACCCACATTGTGCTCTAACAATTGACTATGAGGGGAAGATAAAACCATGGCTCACAAATGCATCAAAATACGAGACCAAGAATGCAGTCTTATGTTCTTCCCTTACTTGTTGTAGTTGTGCATTCTCTGCTTGTATGATTACCATTATTGTTGCTCTTAAGATATTTCTTTGTGCTACCTCCAGATGGAGTCTATCTCATTCTACTATGATGGAATCTATTTCAACATCAAACCTCATCCTTTCTTGTGCCCATAAGCCTTATTTTTCCAACTTTTCTAATTCCAGTTGTCAAACTTGCTTCCTCAAAGAATTTACCTCATACATTTCATCCATCATCAAATACCAATCATCATATTTTGGACAATTTAATGGACCTATTTTTGTATCTACCTGATAACACACATGTCGTCTAGGGAGCTCTTATTAACTACTAATATCCTCTACCATTTCTCCAATTGCTTCACCAGATTCCTCCATATTTATGTCTTCCAGAGTGATATTTATCTTTCCAATGGTAAATGGAATGTCCCCCTATCAAGATACCATCTTACAATAAAGGTAGATATATAATATCTATCTGCATGCATCAACTCTAGATGTGTAACTCCTTCCAATCCTATTGCTTTCAACCATCACTAGTCATCATCATTCAACGTATCCTTAGCATTTTGAAAGATTGATCTTAAAACTTTTAATGGTATTATTTCCTTCGAATTTGTATTGCCTCTCTGACTTGATCTAGTGCCACCAAAATCCATATTCTCTTCTCAGAGTGTATGCACCTTTAGGATGGTAATCAATAGTAATATGATCATGAAGCATACTATGGGGCTTGCTCCAAATACACTCAAACTCAATAATGACAACCCTAATATAAGTATAACTGCATTATACTTCATGGAAATCAATAGGTTAACTCTTTCCTCCCTTCAAAGTTGAATAAATAAAAATCCAAGTTTTCATCTCAACCTTCAAAGCTATAGAATTAATGATTTGAATTATTCCTTTGATTATCTCCAAGTGCCTAACCAATCACCAATTTATGACACATCGATCCTACTCAACTATCTAGTATATCACATCTTGATCATCTCAAGTCTCCTCATTCATCATTTGCAGATAATGTCTCAATCATATCAGGTTGTATTATTCCTCTTATGTTCCCCATCGTAGTTCTTGTATTAATTAACTTGGGATACATCATTCCTCTAAGTCATCCAGAGCTACAAAATTTTCCAATGATTGAAATCCTATCATTTTTGCATGCATGTCCCACATTTATGGCATCTTATCCCATTTGATGTCTCATCATATAATTCCATCAATTCATCCTATACAAATCTATTTATACTCCTTATCCTTGGGTGTCATTTTTAATTTTGACCATTATCACTCCACTAACAATGATCTAGGTCATGCTTATCCACCCATAAGGTCCCGTAATAAAAATTTTGCACTTAATAATTCATTCTATAATGATTAGTGAATTTGATTATTTATAGTTAGTTATTTATCCCTATGAACTAACTTTTCTCATTATCATTCATCTGATAATTACTATGGTTATTCTTGCTCCATGCAAGATACTACTCCTAGGTAAGCTTATACATTATCACTCACCTAATAATGATGGTCACTCTTGTTTCATGTAAGGTACCATATCAAATTAAAGCTATATTTTCTAGGATTAAAATTTTATTCAATATTTATCTTATTCATGGAAGCTTCTAGTTCTACAACTAGAGCTTTAACAACTAAAATATTGTTATAAATGGTTCAAACAACCTTAAACTCCAATTTAATAATATTTAGTCTTTAAATAACCTATGGTTCTTTTAATAGCATCCTTTTACTAGCTTGGACTTTCTACTAGCATTCATTTGCTAGCTTGGCTCTCATACCAACTATAAAAATCCCAATGTTAACTAAACCCCATTGATAGACTAATGATTTTTTAACAACACATGTTAAGTTCAATAGATAAATTTCATAGTACACATTGTGGTTATAAAATGTTACAAATAAAAACACTCAAAGTTTAAGACCATTCTTGGTGAACCCTTCCCCTGGTTTCCCATTGAGTGTAGAGTTATAACATACCCCTATGGTCACCTCAAATCCCAATAGATCTAGTTGAGAATCGTACATGGTAGGGCAGTTTTCTCCCTCTACATCATTGGTGAACCTAACATGAATGCACATCTTAGTGTCCAAGTTAGGAAGCCTTTTCCTTGTTTGCTTTCTTTTGAAAACTTTTTAACAAGACCACTAGTTCCTTTACTTAGAATCATAAGAACATTAATAAATATCTTAAAAACCTTCTTGTGTGTATTTTTTAGTTTTTTATTCTATCCTATCACTTCTTCTAATGGCTCCATTCCTTAGAAGTCAGTGAAGGTAGCTAGAGTTTGATCATGTTTCCTAATACGATGATCAAATTGATAGAAAGAATCCTTATCTTGATACAAAAAAGCAAGAAATGTCAGAACTGAGATAAGATATGATCCCCTTGAAGGGCCCAATGGGCATATTTTTAAATCACTTGATCATCTTTGGTATTGTATGAAATGCTATAAGGAAGATTTTCTTGAATCTATGGAATGGGAAGCTCAACTCAAAAGAGGTGAGGCTCCTCCTCCTCAAAAAATCACTCCTAGGAATTTTCATACTAACCCTTTGTTTGAATATTTGAATCATGGTAATCCTGTACATCAACCAACTTATGTCACTACTATAACCACCAATGTTGGAAGGAGTTTGCATGGTATTCCAACTAGTAGTGCCACTCAATATTATTTTCAATTTCCTCCTCACCTTGCTAATCTAAAATTTTTTGCTTATGTCCCACCAATTGTTAGTTATCCTCTCTATCAAGATACCACATATCATAACAAAATACTCTTTCAATAGCCAACCTATACCTCTCCCTTAGGTAATCTAGGGGTATTACACAATAACAATATTGAGGTGCAAAGTTTAACTAATATGGTTAAACAACTAGTTTCAAGAGTGGATATGATTTAATCCCCTAGTTTCACCTATAACTATAGAGAAATGTGTAATCAGACCTTAGACCCTATTTTTGTTGCTTGACCCTATCCTAAGCATTTTCCCATGCCAGTTTTACCTATATATAAGGAAATGAAAGATCCAATTGAGCATTTGAGAAAGTTTAGAACAAGTTGTCATGATATCATATATGATGACATGATGATGCTAAATATGTTTACTAAGAGTCTTGGTGGTATGACATTAAAGTGGTATTATTGATTACCCAACCATTCTTTGATGAAGTTTGAAGAAACAACTAAATTATTTGTGCAACAGTTTGGTGCTTATGTTGAAAAGAATGTGACCATGAAAGATGTTTACATGTTAGAACAAGGTAAAGAGGAAAGTTTTTCAAAATTTTTATCCCTTTAAAGGAGTTTAGTTGGATGTTTGAGATATACCTTACCTCCTCAAGACATGCTTGAGATATTTATTAGATAATTGCAAGAGAAATTATCTTATGCATTGGAAACTACAACTATCACATATTTTGATCAAGCAATTGACCTAGCGATAAAGGTAGAGCAAGTTATTATTAGAAGAGGATAGCTTAAATTAAAATAAGATAGGACCACTAAAAATTAGTATAAGAACAAGCATGTGGTTGGTGATGGGGTAACATATAGTAGACATGTTAATAGTATTATTAACAACCTACAAAATATGGTGCTTAACCAGCCCCCAAAACCTCCAAGAAGGAGTTTCACAAGTCTCAACATACCTATGAATGTGGTACTACAACAAATTTTAGAAGCTAATATGATTGAATTACCTCCTATAAAGCAAACTGATGTAAATCCAAATACAAGAGATCAAAACAAAATACCTCCTATTACATAAAAACTATGGTAAATGAAAATAATATGTAAAACCTTCCATTTACATAAAAACTACAATAAATGAAAATAATCAATAAAACCCTCCATTCACATAAAACTACAATACATGAAAATAAACCAGTAAATAATTTATTTTCTCATTCCTGAATTTACTTCCCCTTTTACAGTGCAATACCAAGGGAATATATATCCCCAAAGAAACCCTAAAATAAAACCCTAAAAATTGAAGCCCTAAAAGAAACCCTAAAAGAAAACCCTAAAGCTTAAAACCCTAAAAATAAAAATAAAATACTATTTTCGCCAAATTGATTTTTCCACCAAAAAATACCTTTTTAAGTAATTACTATTTGTGGCAAAACAAAATTCATAAAAAATTGCCTTTTTTAGTAATTACATTTTCAGCAAATTATATTTTGTGTCAAATAATTCCATTTTGAGTAATAAAAATTTACTTTAAAACTTCTTTTAAAAAAACCCTCTAAAGATAGGCTCCTGCATCATTCTCCTTTGGTTGAAAAGAACTCTGCTCCTGCGAGTTCCTCTGATCAAACTCATAATCGCTCTCCATAGAGTGTCACACATCTGTAAGTACTCCTCAGAGTACCAATATCCTTATGAGGTTTTAAAATAGCAAACCTCCTGCAAGCACTACACATAGTGCCAATTTATTCCTTTGAGGTTTTAAAATAACAAACCTTCTGCAAGCACTACACAGAGTGCCAATTATTCTCTCTGAGGTTTTTAAAGAAAAAAAACCTCTTACAAGCACTAAACAGAGTGCCAATTTATTTCTTTAAGGTTCTACAAACCTTCTGCAAGCACTACACAAAGTGTCAATTCCTCCTTCTAAGGTTTTATATAAAAAACCTCCTACAAGCACTTACATAGAGTGCCAATTTCTTTCTCCAAGGTTTTACAAACCTTCTGCAAACACTACATAAAGTGCCAATCTATTTATCTGAGGCTTTTACATAAAAAAAACCTCCTGCAAGCACTTACACAGAGTGCCACCAAGGTTTTACAAACCTTTTGCAAGCACTGCATAGAGTGCTAATTTTTTTTTTGCCTCTTTGCTCTCCTCTCCTTTTCTCTTTTCTTCTCTTCTCTTTTCTCCTCCCAACAAGATTCAACTTGCTCTGATACCAAATGATGTAAATCCAACTGCAAGAGGTCAAAAAAAATACCTCCCATTACATAAAAACTGTGGTAAATGAAACTAATATGTAAAACCTTTCATTTACATAAAAACTACAATACATGGAAATAAACCAGTAAATAATTTATTTTCTCATTCTTGGATTCACTTCCCCTTTTACAATGCAATACTAAGGAAATATATATCCCCAAAGAAACCCTAAAAGAAAACCCTAAAACTTGAAGCCCTAAAAGAAACCCTAAAAGAAAACCCTAAAGCTTAAAACCCTAAAAATAAAAAAATTACTATTTTTGGCAAATTGATTTTTCCACCAAAAAATGCCTTTTTAAGTAATTACTATTTTTGGAAAATTATTTTTTCATAAAAAATTGCCTTTTTTAATAATTACATTTTCGGAAAATTATATTTTGTGTCAAATCCATTTTTAGTAATAAAAAAATTACTTTAAAACTTATTTTAAAAAAACCCTCTAAAGATAGGGTCCTGCATCAGCAACCATATACCACAACTGATTGGTATAAGGTTGGTCAACACTGTGAGTATCATAGAGTGGAGGGATACTAGACGAATTCTTGTAAGAGGTTGAAACATGTGGTTCAATATATGATTAATGAAGGTCACTTTGTCATAGATGGTTCTCATTCACTAAAAAATCAACTTCCTACTCAACAAGCACCCACAACTAATCAAGATATGGGAATCTTCCAAGATCCTCTACCTAAGCATGGACAATAGGTAACTAATCGAGTCTTATATAGAAATGTGTCACCTCCCTATGATAATGTGGATGGTATGATAGCAGTGACTACAAGGCAACAAGCTCAAGCTCAAAAAACTCAACATTCTCAATAATATATGAGCTCTTCATTTGACCCACCCTTGAATCCCATCCTAGTTTTGAAGAATTCTCAAAGGAGTACAAGAGTAAAAACCATACCCTTAGTCAACAATTGAATGTAAGGGAATAATTACATACCCTTGATGAGCTCAGCCCTTGGATAAATCCACCAATAGATTGAGATCCACACCCTACTTTGTAACATTGTGCACTTAGTATAGGAATACCATTTGCTACAAGTGCTCTAGTGAGGTTGTTGGACCTTTGTTGGTGTAATTTGGCAAGATATCTAATACTAATTTTTGAATATTTTTCCAAATGGGATTCTATCATTCTAAGTAATAGATGATCTAAGTGGAAGAGAAACCATGCTTGGGCCTCTAGGTCCTTTAGGTGTAGTGGAATCACTATGTGAATATTGCTTGTGCTCTAAAAGAATATAGACTAATGCCTTCACTAAAACCTCAATGTGATGTCTTTTAGGTGTGATTGCTTCTAAATATTTATTTGGAGTGAATTTTCTTGGTGATTTAGAGGGCTTTAACAAGTAGAAATAGGTAGAGATCCTAACTAGAGTCTAAGCCTAAATTGTTCTTGATTGTAGGACCAAAGATATGTCAATGAGATCCCATTGAGTGTGTCATTAAACTATTGTCCTCTTTGATTTTCTAGGGTCATCAGATAGAGTTTAGATAAGATGTTTGAGTCTATCATGTTTTCATAGAGTGATGTAGTAGGTTCAATCCTGAAAGTGTAGGGTTTGGTTCTATAAAGAACCTCCAATATTTTTACAAGATTGTCTCCTTTTAAGATGTGATCTTGAGTGCACAGTCCTAATCTAATGGCTTAGGAGGAAAGGGTTGGAGATATATACAAAATAAAAATAAAAGAAAAGTAAAACCTAAACTAACCAAGGTAATGTGCCATGATTAATATAAGACCCCCTTACACAATAACCTTGAGGATAATATGCCAACATAGTAAACACTTCCTCTCCTCAACATATATAAGCATGAATAAACATGCATGCATAAAGGAAATGATACAAGGAGAACCAAACACTTGGAACCAAATAGTCACAAACCTGTTATATACATATATGAATATAAAAACCATTTACAAGATTATTCTAGAAATGAGGAATCAAGGGAGTGCTCACAAGACCACTCAAGAATACGAGTACTACTATAGAAGGAAATATGAAGGGAAAACTATATGGAATGTATAACTTGTTGATCCTAACTATGCTAAACTAACTACTATTTATAGATACAAAAGGGGAGATTTTCCTTCTAAAATGTGTACATATTTCAAGGATGACTCCTCTTTTGTGTGTTGGGTGACATCTCTATTTAAAATACTAGTTCCTTTATGATCTCTCGATCTGAGCCCATTAATGTTGGATGATTTTGAGCCTTTGGGTGAACTACTACTCCTACTATTGTTACCTACTCCTTTTGGGGATCCCCAAAGTTTAAATTTATGAAATATATCTAATCAATATTCCAAAGTTAGGGTCGCTCCAATTATAGCTTTCCATGTTGTTGCCTTTAATACATCAGGTATTCTTTTTTACTTGTTAGGCCTTAGATGTGTAGGTAGGTGAGTTTGAATTTATTTTGTCTTTATGATCTCAACTACTACCTTTGAGAGATGTGCCATGATGCTAATTTCTATGGCTTCTTTTCCTATTGAGATGGCCAATTTTTCTATCGTTCATTATTATACCTTTTGGATAGTCCAATTATCGAGGTTTTAAGAGATTAATTATTCTATTCCTCACAACTTCAATATATTTTATTTTGTCAAAATTTTCAAAACTCACAATATTTGAACATTTCATTCTTGCATATTTTAATATTTTGGTTCATATGATTCATATCATCAAAAATTTTATATTCTTCTTTCCATCATAGCTAACGAAACTATTGATGATTTTTTATCAAGACTTTAGTTATTTGAGGAGATTTGCTTTTCACACCTTTTTTTGTCCTTCAACTTTTGGAACTTCTAGTTATATCTCTTGCCCACACTCATTTTTTACTTCTTTAGATCTAATGCTTCCTCCTTACAACTTTAGTGAGAAATCACTATAAAAACCTATTCAAAGGATCATCAATATGGAACTTTATATCATATACTTTACAATTGATAAAGAAATATATTAGATGGTTACTCAATGAGGGGAATTATGCAAATTTTTGGGCTGATACTTGATGGAAGTCTTATCATCTCATATTTGACTCAAAATGAAAACCATTATCTCAAGCATGACTACCTTGTAAAGGCCTAAAGGTCAAAGACTATATTAATATGAGTAGTAGCTCTAGATCATGAATTTATTTTAGTAACCTGGTTGAAGAAGAGGAACTAAAATAAATTACAGATGAACTTCAAATTATGCTTCAAGATTTTTGTTTGCCAAAGTTTACATGAAAATATGAGTTGGTTTTGAAATCTATCAAATGTAGGTGGATACTCGATCAAGGTGAGATATGAAGATTTAGACCAATCAAAATTTCCTACTATCAATAATTTTACTTAGAAGAATGTTTGGTCATTAGAGGCTTTCTCTAAGGCCTCAACATTTCTTTGATTAGTAGTTGAAAGTGAGATTCTCATAGGAGAGTCTATAGAGAGGAGGATATCCTAAACCTTTTAGGTGTTCCTCGTGTGAGAAAAATTTAGAAATATTAGACCATTTATTTATTCATTGTCCCTTTGCTCACACCTTTTGGGGTTACATTTTAAAAAATAGGAAAATTTATTGGGTAGCTCCATCAATATTGAAAGATTTGATGAAATGTTGGATTAATTATTTCAAAGATAAGCATTATGTATTTTGTGGAGGATTGATCCTATCATTATTTGTTGAAATTTATGACTTGAAAGTAATAATGGAATTTATGAAAATAAATCTCAAAATCATCCCTAGGTTTGAAAATATATTACTGTGTCTAGCAAAAATGTCTACAAATATGGTGCTCACAATAAGAAATCTCAAGTGTAGAAAAATAAGTGGTAGCAACTTAGTTACAATATTTGAACATATATGAAAGATTCATTTACGATAATATAATTAAAAACCATAACACTTCAAAGAAAATAAAAAATATACTTAATAGAAAAAAATTATAATAAAAAACATATTAGATATGATTTAATTAACCTAACAATAAATATAATATTTTGTTGCTTCCAATAAAAACCATATATAACTTATTAAAAAAATTATAAAAAAACTTTAAAACAAGTTGAATTTATCCTTTGATTAGAAATATATGTAAACCTTACCCTCCATTTTAATTAGAAATTTATCTAAACCTTACCCTCACTCCCTCACTCATTAGCTTGAGTAACCTAATGGTAGAAGTCTAAGGTTGAAATCCTGCATGGTAGGGTCTATAACCATATATTAGATAAAATAACACCCTAGTACCTATGGAATTTGGTTAAAATAATATTTTTCTATAAATATAGTCTCATATAACCTATAACCTTGGGATAGTAAAATAACCTATGCCACAATCATACTATTTTTTTATTACACAAGAAAGTTAGCTATAGCCACTATTTTTATCAATTGGACAACACAAGGTTCAAACCACAAGTATTACTCCCAACAAATATATTCATATCATTCTTGTTGAACCAACATGATATGGGGACCACCAGTCACTTAGGGTTCGTATAATTTTTGTCGATCTGACGTGCACTCAGAGGATTCAGAGCAGACTACTATCTTTGCAAAGGCTTGGCTTCCCACCAAGGTTTAAACCTAGGTCTCTTCTTGGTAAGTACCCAAAAAAATATGCACTTACCAATCCACCTATCCCTTGGGGGTCCCCAATCATACTATTATTAAAATTTACATCATTAAGCTCATATGAATCATTTTTGAGAAATGTAGCTCAGATAGGAACTTATTGCATAGGCTTCAGTATGAATGTGCTAGAAGTGGTTCGAGATATTTCTAATTCTATTTTAAAATTCACTTAAGTGCTTTTCTATTTTGAAGTTCACTTAATTTTGTAATTCACTTAAGTAATTTTTTATTTTTAACCGTGCATCTCAATATGATATAAGATCTAATATTATGGTTAGAGAGATTAGGGTTACCTTTTTCAAAGATAAAAAGAGAAGGTCAAGAGTGCTTTACATACAGAAAGAAGAGAAGGAGGAAAAATTGTTGAAGGAAAACTACAAGCTTAGGAGAAGAACAGTGAAATTGCTGGCCAAAAAAGGCAGCAAGAGAGCAGGGTTTTCTACTATAGTTTTAGCCTCCTTTTTTTGTAATATTTTAGGTTCAAAAATATATTTAAATTTTTTTGTTCACACTATTTATTTTTCTAGCCATCTGTGTGATTGTTGCATGTTTGAATAAATTATTTTCAAATCTAATTTATTTTAAAATAACATAGGACAAAATTTATCTAGGGTTAGGAAAATTTACATGGTATCAGAGCTAGGTTCTGTGATTGAGATCCTAAAGGGTTTACAAAAGTAGATAAATTTTGAATATTAAAAATAAAATAGTAGTTAGAGGATTTCATAATTTTTCTTGACGGACTAAGCTTATTTGCAGGGATTATTTTTTTGAGTCATTCATATCAGATCTAAAATTTTTTATAGCAGATATTATAAATGGCAACAACTAGTCTCATATTTGAGGATAAATTAGAAGGTGCCTCCAATTTATTACCTTGGAAGGTTAGGGTAATGTTCTTATTGTAATAGAATGATCTCTAGGATATTGTCAAGGATGATGTGACTTTACCTACAGAAATACATCAATTGGTAGCTCATAAAAATGAATAAGTGAAGGCCAAGTGGATGATCTTAGATGTAGTGAAGGATAACCTGATTCCCCATATATCCAAGAATACTAATACAAATGGGATGTTTGATGCCCTAGTTATCCTTTACCAGAGAGAACATAAACAAGAAGATGATATTGTAGAAAAAACTCAGATCTATGGAGATGACCAGATCTAACATTGTTATTAGTTACCTGATGAAGATCACGTAGATTCATGATCAATTGAAAGTAGTAGGGGAGAAGGTTGAAGATATAGAGTTGGTGAACATGGCACTTAATGGTTTCTCAACTTTATGGGAACCATTTTTCAAAGGCATCTATTCTCATGAGAACCTTCCCACCTTTGAGGAATTATGGGATGATTTCATCCAGGAGGAAACTTGGATGAGGGTGGTGACAATAACCTAGATCTTTTTGGGTAAACTAATAAGGGTAAAGGTAAAGGACCTAGCAAGGGTAAGGTAAGTAATGAGGATTCAAGGTCACAGTCAGGGAAGAACTTGATCAAGATCAAGTGCTTAATTTGTCATAAGCATGACCATTATAAATCACAATGTCAATACAAGAAGGACAAAGGGAAGTAGTAGCCAATGTAGGTAGCAACATTCATAGAAACTTAGATAAACAATTTTTTTGCCAAAATTGATAACGTTTTATCATTGGTCTCTTGTATTTCTACCAACACGATTCCAAGAAATGCTTGGTATATGGATAGTGGGGTATCTCAACACATGACATCATCCTGACAGTATTTTACCAGTCTACAAGAACATGAATCAAGGGTTCAGGTTGATCTTGGTGATGATACCAAATATTCAAATTTAGGAATTGGTACCATTCCTTTTCAAATCCAATCAGGGATCTCTTTAGACTTTGATGATGTTTTGTTTGTTCCATGTATCAGGAAGAACTTGCTTTCAATTTTGGTTATGGAGGATAAGGGTTATGCAGCAGAGTTCAAGAACCAGAATGTCCTTATTAGACCAAAATAATCTAGCTCAAAAATAGCACAAGTAATAGGGGTCAGATAAGATAAAATATATAGGTTTTAGGGTGAACTTGTTTGAGCCCTAGTTCATAGTAGTAATAACTTGTGTGAGTGGTGGCACAAGAGATTGGGGCACATGCATCATAGAGTGTTGCCTATTTTGAGGGAGATAGTCATAGTTTTTCCAGATTTTAGCATTGAGCAATAGAGAGTATGTAGAGGGTGCATGCTTGGCAAGCATACAAAGGTTATTTTCCCAAATAGTGAGCATAGGTCTAAGGAGATACTAGATCTAGTACATTTAGATGTTTGTGGACCAATTTCAATAGCATCAATTCAAGTAGCATGTACTATGTTATATTTATTGATGATTTATATCACGAGATATGGATCTACTTCTTAAAGACCAAGTATGAAGTATTTAGAATGTTTCAGGAGTTAAAAGCTCTTGTTAAAAACCAAACAAAGAAGAAGATCAAGGTCCTGAGATTAGACAATGGGGGTGAATATATGTCCAAGGCATTTCATGGTGTCTGCAAGTAAGAAGGAATCAAGAGGGAGCTAACTATTCCATACAACCAATAGTATAATGGGGTTGTAGAGTGAAATAATCAATCCATCGTAGGGGCTGCTAGGGCCATGATCCATGACCAGGGCTTGTCTATGTTTCTTAGGGTAAAATCATGCAATACAAAAATCTACATCCAAAACATGTGTCCTCATAGTATATTGGAGGATAAGACATCATAGGAGGCATTCATTAGTGTGAAACCAAAGGTGAGTCATTTCTACACCTTTTGATGTTTAGTTTATATCCATGTTCTGGTAGAGAAGAGGACCAATTTGGAGCCTTCTAGTAGGAAGGGTTTATTTATAGGATATAATGAGACTTAAAAAGCTTATAGGATTTATATTCTAGAGAAGAGAAAGACAGTAGTGAGTAGGGATGTAAATTTTGAGGAGGATGTTACATATAGGAAGTCCAATGAGCCTATTCCAATGATAGAAAATGAGGAGCAGGAAACTTTGAAGGTTGAGCCAGGGTCACCAAAGACACCAGTGGTTTCCAGTTTAGGACAACAACCTTCAGGTGAGGAGGTCGAGACTTTAGCCTCTTCCAGCTCTATCAAGAGATCTCAATGGCTTACATAGATATTGATGGATGCTCATGAGTATGTTGAGTCTCCTAGAAACATGATTAAGGAGAGAAGACCTCTAAGGAAATTTTCAAAATACATGGCATTGATTAGTAACATCATAAATTCAGAGCCTTCTAGTTTTCAAGAGGCAAAAAACTAGGTTTGGTGGGATGCCATGGTGGAGGAGTACACCATCATGAAGAATGATGCTTGGTACATAGTTCCAAGACCTAAGGGGAAGTCAATTGTGAGTTCCAAGTGGCTATACATAATTAAGCATGTTGTAGATGATAACATCAAGAAGTTCAAGGTAATATTTGTGGCGAGAGGGTTCTCCCAGAAAGAGGGAGTGGACTATGAGGAGAATTTTTCTCTAGTCACCAGATACACTTTCATTAGAGTAGTTATATCTTTAGCTTCATATATGGGATGGCAGATTCATCAAATGTATGTGAAGATAACTTTCCTTAACGGTATCATTGAAGAAGTGTACATAGAGTAGCCTTAGGGCTTTGAGGTAAATGTGAAGGAGTTCCATGTTTATAGGCTAAAGAAAACCTTATATGACCTCAAAAAAGTATCGAGAGCATGATATTCTAGGATAGATGTATACTTAAAAAGTGTGGACTTCACCAAAAGTGATGCAGATCCTAATATATATTACATATTTTTTGGGACTGATCTACTCATTTTGGTGCTATATGTAGATGACTTGTTTCTTACAAGTGTAGAGAATCTCATTGTAGGATGCAAAGCAAATATTATAGCTGAGTTTGAGAGGACATTGGTATGATGTATTACTTGGAGGTTTGGCAAAGACCAAGGGAGATAGTCCTTGGGAAGGGTAAGAATGCAGTTGATATCCTGAAGAGGTTTCATATGGAGGACTACAAACCTATGGCCACACCCATGATCACTAATCTGAAGAAGGTAACAACTTCAAATTTAGAATTTGTGGACCCTACGTTGTACAGGTAGCTGATAGGATCCTTGAAGTATTTTATCAACACTCGACCAAATATATATTTTATAGTGAACACCTTTAGTCAGTTCATGGTGGAGCCAAGGTAGGAGCATTGGGTAGCAAAAAAAATATGCTCGGATACTTGAAGGGCACATTGGAGTATGGTCTAAGATATCTTGGAGATGGTGAAGTGAGGTTGCATGGGTATACATACTTAGATTGAGAAGGCAATGTAGCAGAAAATAAGAGCACCTTAGGGAGTTGCTTTAGCTTAGGATCAAGCATGATATCCTGGTTCAGCAAGAAGAAAATTTTTGTGGCACTTAGCTCAATAGAGACCGAATACATGGTAGTCAATATAGCTAGTTGTGAGGTAATCTAGCTTCACAAGTTGCTTACAATATTGATTGATCAGGATTTGAATCCCATGGTGATATACTGTTATAATCAGAGTTGTATCAAACTCTCTCAGAATCTAGTATTTCATGACAAGTCTAAACATATAGACATAAAATATCACTTCATACAAGACATGATTCAAAAGGGAGCTATAAAACTCCAGTATATTTCCATAGATCAACAGGTAGCTGATATTCTGACCAAACCCTTAGTGAAAGGGAAGTTTGAAGCATTCTGAGATAAACTTGGATTGGTGTAGAATTCCTTCCTCATTAAGGAGTGTTGAGAAATGTAGCTCAGAAAATAACTTCTTGCACAGGCTTCAGTATGAACGTGCTAGATGTGGTTCGAGATATTTCTAATTCTATTTTGAAATTCACTTAAGTGATTTTCTATTTTTAATTTCACTTAAGTGATTCTATTTTGTTATTCACTTAAGTGATTTTCTATTTTTAACCTTACATCACGAGATGAGATCTAATCTTAGGGATAGAGAGATTAGGGTTACATTTTTCAAGGATAAAAGAAGAAGGTCAATAGTGTTTTACACATAGAAAGAAGAGAAGGAGAACAAATTGATGAAGAAAAACTACAAGCTTAGGAGGAGAAGAACAATGAAATTATTTTTTCAACCATCTATGTGATTGTTGTTTCAGATCTCTAAGGTTAAAAAAAATTATAATCATCACCTAATAAATATATTGCAAACCCTAATTCCATAAATATTTTAATTTCAAATTATTTTTTAGGAAGAAAGGTCTAAAAAACCTTTCTAATTTTTTAAAATTGTTTTTTCTAGGATACCTCCTACCTCTATAATCCTTAGCCTGCTAGGTAAAAATGAAATCAACCTAGCAACCACTCAACAACTACTAACCAATCTTCAATTGATAAACTAAAAGATATATTCTAACATTTGACAATCCTAATTCCATCACATGACAAATAAATTGTTTTTTTGTGTGGCCTAAGAACTTTTATAATCCTAAATTATTTTTTTGTGTGGCCTAAGAACTTTTATAATCCCTAGCGGTGCGCTGAATGAAAACAAATTCAATCTAGTAAGCACCTCCTATATCTTTTTGTAAATAACTGTTAAAATAAAACAAAGTTTTTGAATGAGGTCTCTATTTCTTCTAGAACAAATGAAAATCCAAAAAATACCACTACCATTCACTAGACAAACAAAACAAATTGTTAGAATAATTCAAATGTCACGACAAATTGCTTGCCCATTATAACTCCCCGTGTCAATTTTACCGCACCAAACAAAAGTACACACTCATTGAGAGCTGTCTCCACGTCAGTTCCTTCGTTGTTTATTCAAATCGCACCAAGGTCAACGTCCAACACAATCCCTGACCCGTTTAAAACGGAAAAAAACGCGTCACATGTTTATCACGTCAAGAACTAAAAAAGGATGTACATAATTAGCATAAGTATATATTCACTGTGTATATGTATATTGAAGAATATGTTTACGCAGGTTCGAATCGCGTAATGGGCAGCTGCGCATCCAGGTCTGGCTATAATCCGCCTACAGATTTCATGAAAACGTCCAAGGTAATATTTTTCGAAGGCGGAATGAAGGAATTCGAGGGACCCATTAAAGCCGGCGACGTGGTTTTGGAAAATCCGGGGCATTTTGTATGTCATGGGGATTCCCTGCACGTCGGAAAATTCATGGCGGCCGTGGATTCCGACAAGATGTTGGAGACCGGGGAGATTTATTTTCTGCTTCCGCTACGGAAATTGGAGTACGTGCTTTCTGCTTCGGACATGGCCGCCATGGTGATGAGGGCTAATTCCGCCATTAATGACTGCATCAAATATGAGAATGACAACAATAATAAGAAGAAGAATAGAAAAAATATTGAGGAAAGTACTGTTAATAATAATTATAATGGTAACGTTTGTTGGGAAACCTTGGGTGAGGAAGAGAGGTGGGAGATTCTGTGTGTTTCTAGGAATGGTTCGATGAAAATCAAGCTCGAAACGATTCAGGAATGAGAGCCTCTCCATTTGTGATTTTTATGATCACATGTTATTTAGTTAATATATATATATATTATTCATTTATTTAAACTATGAGTATGGAGAATTTATGTTAACAGTGGTTAACTTCGTTTACTTTACAATTATGGAGAGTTTGAGATTTATAATTAGACAATTAGTTGTTGAGATTTATAACTAGACAATTAGTTGTTTGGTAAACAATTAGTTCTAATAAGAGATTGAATGTAACATGACTTTTTTTTGGCTTCTTGGCTTGAAGTGGAATTTAAAACATTTTAACTAACATGTTACATTTTTAAGAACATGTTCAAGTGTTTATATTTATAAAAGGATTGAAAAAAATATAATATTAAAAACATTTAGAATATATGTAATGTATGTCAATCCTTTATAAAGGTATAGTAAACAGGTGTAACATCTAAAGTATAAGATTTTGGATGGTAGAACTAGGATAAGGAATGCATTTAGCTCCATACATTTTGGATTTTGTTGCAAACTTGTGAGGTAATTTTTATTACAAACTTGTGAGGCAAGTTATGAATATTTGTTTTTGGATAAATTTGGGTAAAGAACATAATAAATAAATTATATTTTTTGGATTTTAATTTTATTATTTTTTAAAGTAATAGGATTAAATTCCAAGTGATGATTACAACTCCTATGTTTATGGTTAAGCATTACCCTAAAATCAAGTAGGAGGCTATACATCAATTTTTATAAGTAATAAAAATAATACTATGTACATTTTTTTTCCAATAAATGTACAAAGCAATGAAATATGAGAGACCAAGCATATGAATTGTAATATTCAGTGCAATACTTTGATGGATTAAAATTCATGTTGATCTTTTTCATCAAGATAAAGATGCCACTTAATTTTTACCCATGAATCCATTATTGAAAAATATTGAATCTTTATGAAGATTGATCCTTTTGTAAAAGATTTAGAGGGATTTGTACCTTGGCATCTTAACAAAAGCTAAAATACCATTTGCTATGCAGGGAGACTAAGAAAATGAATACAATTTTATCAAAAAAAACTATGAAAAATTTATTCCCAAGTCATATAAGAGAGGATTTAATAATTTCTTAGAAAATTTTAGAGATTTTGTCTCATAGTGATAATGACCTTTGGAACCTTAGTGCCGTCAAATGCATCCACAATCCATTTGGTACACAGAATAGTTTTTTATATCTAAAGAAACCAATAAGGCTCATTCTAGTTTTATCTTCATGGAGACAACAAATATATCAAGCCACCTTATTAAAACCCTTGGAAATATTTGACCTATCTTTAAAAAGTTTTATAACAACTTGGAAAGCATGTCGTATACTAATTTAGAAGCTATAGGGAAAGAAGAGTATAATAAATACATGTAACAACAATAATATCTATCAAGATTTAATATAATATTTTATGCTCCACAGGATGCATAACATATTATCAAAGTTTATATGGTAAGGCCTAAAATGAAAATAAAATGCAAAAAAATTGAAACTCTTGTTTTGCTGTATTCAAGGTTTAATTACATAAGATAAACTAATCGATTAGTGGTAAAGGGATCTGTTGATAATATTTTTATTTCCAACTATATCAATAAATGCATGTCTAGGAAAAAAAAAATTAAGCATTCAATGGTGTTTGAAATAAACTACTATTTAATCTAAAAGTGAAAATTGAATGATTTGCAAAGTTATCACTAGGTAGTTTGCTTTGCCTTTCAAGCAAAATTATAACTTAAATGAGATGTTAAGATGCCTCAAAAGCTAGTAGATATCCAAAATTATTTTACAATCATAACATATAATGTTAAGATGAATGAACAACCTTGTGTTAAAAATTAAAAAACACAAAAAAAGAAAGCCTTGAAAGCATTGCTAGTGAAAACTATACATTTGTTTTGACATATAACGTTGAAAGGTGGTGTCTACATTTTGTTATGGATTCCTCTACCAATTAATCAAACATGTGATACAAAGCTTATTAAACATAACATGAAGGTTAATTCTTGGTTGGATTGAATTGCTAGTTGATCCAACTAAATAGTGTAAAAATATTATCCAAATTATAGCTAAGGATTGCATCCTTGATAAGACACCAAGCCTCAAATAGTCTTGATGAATTTGCAAAAATCCTAAGGTAATTAAACCATGACACCTCAATAAAACATAAGAAAATACCTATTGTGATGGGGTACTAAAATAATATATAATACATTTAAGAATTAATCCTTTACCTATTTGATGTGTAATTTAACCATTTTGAATATTTATAGATTGTTTACATCACAAATGATCCCTTGATTTTGGTTTGGAGTAATGATAAGCATTTATATGCCCAACTATTACTAAATTTTCTTTGATATGAGGCTCTAGATTCAATATGATGACGGGGACCTTCAAATTTTATTTAAATTGTTTGAATGGTTTAGGATCTAATCCTAATAGTGGAAAAAGGAACATAAGCAAAAGAAAACCAAGAAATATATTCATTTTAATATATAGAAATACTACATAATAATATCAATATGGAGTTGTATGAGATATATAGGAATATCTATTCTAGATACATGTCTACTCTAGATATACTTTTGAATATCTCAAACCCTTAAGAAACATACATAGAAGCTACATATATATATGAATAATATAAATAGATGTTGAAGAAAATGAAACGATGAATAATATAAATAGATGTTGAAGAAAATGAAACGATTTATCTTCTAGTGGTCACACGAAAAGGTATGAAAACTATGATACTATAGATATTTCATGTTCCTTTTGCACAAATTATTGGCACCTACTAGTTCCCTTTAGCATCAATTATTGAAGGTCATAGAGGGTGGAACCGAGTGATTAGAGTGATGCTAGACCTGATGTCTATTAACTACAATAGATTTAACTTTAGAATATATTGGTAACAAGATGACAAGTGTTCATTACAAGCTGATTGATGCAAGCACTAGGAGCTATGATTGGTAGAAGGATTTGGAAATTGGTACTAAGTGATTTTGATGTCTTTTTAGATTAGTCATCATCTTTTTAAATCAGTGGATCTAATATACCTAAAATAAAATAAATTAAAAAACAATTTTATCAATTTAGGTGTGAGTAAGCCATATTTACTTGGTAGATAAATTGATCTATCTTGATAAGTAAAAATTAGGTGCTTTCCTATGTATATATGAGTTTAGATTGAATATTAACAACATGATATATTTCTAGTGAAGTGGTGCAATCAAGATTCATTTATGAATGTTGAAGTTACTATAACATATTTGTTGTATCTAATAGAGGTGGAAAGTATGAGTGAAGAAGAAGATTAGATGAAGGATTAAGTATGGTGGTTGACTTAGCTCAAATATACTATATCCTACTTGCTTGATCATGGTGTAAGCTAGAGAAAAGAGGTTCGATCTTGTTATATGATACTTAGAGTCACATTTGAATATGAAGCTAAATTTTATCTTTCAATTAATTCTTATCTAGCACTCTATTCTTATTATGGTGCTATTTATTCTTGGTATTTGTTTTCTAAAGAATTTAAATGAATTGGCTCTAAATATTTTGAATCTACTTGATTTACTGCATTTTTAGTATAGGAATACCAATGTTCCCACTAAATGGAAAGTGAATCCAACTAACACTCATGATAGAACTCTAGACACATTAAATGATATATATCCTATAATTATGTGAAGGATGTGTGATCATTATATGTGTGTATATGCTTGGTATTCTACATACTAAAAACATACATAATCATCTAATTTACCATCATGGTCTATTTGTGCATTTGAGGGTGCAATAAAGTTGAATGGATTGGCATGTTATCCATAATAAACCAAATGATAGGCTAAAAATATAAAAATTATGGTATCTTTATTAAACTTTATAGTATACCACAATCTAAAATAAATTCAAATATGCTTGAAGAAAATTTTGGTTATATACCTTCCCTTGATATACCATTTTAGTAGGGTACTAGGATAACCATATCATATAATTTGTCCACTATTACACATATGTAATAATTGCCTTAGTGGCTTATTAGAATACCTAAAATAAAACCTATAGAAGATAATTCTTAAGGCTTTTCATATGTGGATATAAATGTGTACAATCCCTACTTTTTAATGTAAGGATTGGTAATGGCTATGTCACTATGAAGTTTAGGCCAATAAAAGTACTTTTGTAAGATAAAAATAATCTTGGTGATTCCAATATGCCTTATCATCCAACCATAATATGATTTCTAGACCATCATCTATATTTCACTTGTAATAGTATCCCAGGTGGCATAGAAGGTTGTCTTATAAATGGTAGTTAAAAACATGTTTAACTAAGAGTGGTTCTTGATTAATGTTTGGTAAAACTTGAATCTAACTTATATGCATGAGATCAATTGGATATATCATATACATAAAAACCAAGGAATATAGTCAATGTGATGATTGGTATCCATATTAGGTATTCTATAGTTTTGTTAGCACTTCTCTTTCTATCTAGATTTGATGGAGGAAGGTTGACCACAATTTTTTGTCTTCTTTGTAACTTATTATAAATATATAGGACGTAAAATTTTATGTTTTATATATGATAATTTTACCCAATATGGAGTGTTTTCATTGGTGACATGTTTAAACAATGATATAGAGATCTCTATCATATGTAGAACATGTTTAAATCACATAATTTAAACTTTTACTATGGTAAGCAATTAAATATTTAATGCATTAATTTCTATCTTAAAAAGATGTTATAATATCTACAATATAACCTTATTAGGCCAAGGATGGTAGTAATAAGTGCCTTTGACACTCTTGATGTAGCCTATGGGCAAGTTTTATATAAAACTTGAAGCATTTTCTACATAACCCTATGGGTGATTTCTATGCAAACCTACGGGTATTATTTATGTTAGCCTATGAGCATATTTCAATGTAAACTTACATGCATTATTCTATTTAAGCCTACCAACATATTTATGTAAGCCTATAGGTAGTTTTAATGTATTAACCATTAACAATATTGGTTAAACCACCTTTATGTTTAACCTTGTTTTATCTATATATCACTAATTTAGGGGGGTATTAGGTATCACTATAAATAACCCCAACGAGTGATCTATTGTATTAGTTTATGATGCAATATTGTTGGGGTGCCTATGGGCACCCATCCATTTTTACTTTTATACAACCCTCTCTCTATAATTTTGTCTAGATTCTATTTTATTTTTCTCTTCTTCCTTAACTATACAGGATTGTGGTGAATGTATATTTTTTAATATTTTTGGAACATATTTCGAAATATAACATGGTATCAAATTCAATATGAAGAAACTTAACTTCATTCCTATTGTGACCACTTCACAAAACCCCAAATTTTGGGACCCACCTGATTTTGTTTTAAATTTTAGAAGTTTTGTTTGATATGTTTTATTGGTATTTTTGTTTACCTTTTTGTGGTTTTTAAAGCTAGTTGATATTAATGAGATTTTTATCTCATTTTTGTTTTGTTGTTTCAAGTTAATTTAGTTGGTTTTGATTTTGTTAAAATTGTATATGTTTGTTATTGTTTTATGTGTGGATTTGTTTATTTTGTTGTTTCTTTCAAAATCGTAATGTTAGGTTTTTTTATATTTATTTGTTTAAATTTTAATTTTTATATGTTTTAAGAGTTTAAATTAATTAAATATATTAGATTATAAAAGTTTAAAAGTTTACAATTTAATATATTTAAATTAATATATATTATTTGAAAATTTTAATATATATTTTTTATGTGTGCAGGTGTCAAAATGGTTGCATGATTTTTGAGGTCGATCAGCAAACTTGACACAAGGTTGTCAACGCAGTAAATACCCTGACACAAGTTTTGAGGTCAATAGGTGCAAGTTTCAATGAGCCATTGAGTGGCTTGGCTGAATCAAACACAAATATGCATCTTTGCGATTATAAAGTATTGTTGTGTAGTTTCTTGATACATGTGGGATATTTGAGCGAGGCATCATCACAGGAGTCGTATGAGAGCAAAATGTATGTCAAATGACTGAAACAATGAGGAGATATTTTGTAATAAAATTTTATAGTCACATGATGTTAGGTGATAGTGTAGGTTGTAGTATGAATTGAGTAAACTTAGGGATGAGTTTAAGACCATGTAGTAGATTTTGTTAGTGGCTACGATTCCCTATACCACAAAATATGTGAACATAGACCAAATGGAAGGTTCTAGCTGATATATGTGTTTTTTGTTTAAATATGGCTAAAGTTCAATTTTGTTATACAAAATGGTGGAAAATATGGTCATTGTATGAATTACAGGTCGATCTAATAGGTGGTGCCAATATCGTGGTGTAAATCATGCTCAAACGTGAAGATGGGCACGTTATACTATACACTGCAAAACATTGCAGCATAAGATAAACCAGTGAAATTGGAGGAATATGGGCACTAAACAAGGCAGAACACATGGTAGAGGAGAATGATGTCTACGGTTGGCCAAATTCACTTTGTAAATAGAAAATTATCTAGTGCAGAGTGGCAAATGTGCAATGTCATCTATGTTGTCAATGTTGACTATGACAGTTAGATGATCACATGGAAGGTGAACCCAACCATGGATGTAGACATGTGATACATACGCAATTTATGGGCATTAATTATGGGTGCTAAAAGTGGTGATGAGGTAGAAGATATAGATAATTATGATATTTTAATGGAGATTATGATGAAGGACTATGGATCGGGATGTTGAGAAGACAATGTACATTGTACGTGCTACCATTGCAATAGAAATGTTCATAATTTTAGTAGTGTATCTCACCCAAGAGAACTCTGACCTACCGATGATGTGGATGGGTACATAGAAATGGACGAATGATGACAGCGTAGGTATACCAATTTTATGGTGATATGTAGCCATGCAAGTAGGTTACTATTATTTTCTATCATACTAGAATACCGAATATGTGGAACCATAAATCTTGTTAGCATAGATCTAATGATATTTTATCCATTTTAGTATTTTGTAGTGCACTTACAGGGTGATGAAAGTATGAATAGTATGTAACGTTGGTTACCCAAGAAAGGACAATTGCACAAAAAAGACAAAAGGTTATTTGAATGTATTGTGGTTTTATGAGATGATAGTCATTAGCACTATGGCAAACTAAAGAGGCCAATTGACACTTAGTTGTAGGAAAAATATAATAATTTTATGCAGAGATGATTATTCGATTCACCATGAGGAATGTTAATAACGATGATATATTTGATATAGTTTTTAGATTTATTGTGACAGTGATATATTGGCATATGATAAATAAGAAGCTATGACAATTTAAAAATAAAATGTTAGAAAGACAAATGGAGGACATTATGCAAGAAATTAAACATATATGGTTAGGAGAAAACTGAAAGGGGAAATGCACAGTGACAAAGGAGATTTTAAATACAACATAAAAGAAAGAAGAGGGGGTCGGAGACTTGGAGAAAAAGTTGTAGGTAGAAAATAGTATGTTTGGCACTTGAATGGTTTTGGAACATCTTCTTCCACGCTGGAATGAATCTTATCATATGATATCATTTTATGAACATTGGTATTTTTGCATGTACTATTGATTTATTTAAAATATTTGTATGTCAGTATATTGGGGAAAAAATAAACTTTATGTATGTTGATGGTTAATTCATTTGTCATTTTTCAATATTTGACATATTTCCCTTAGAATATTGCACTGCATTAAATGTTTGATTGCATAAATATGGATCACATTAATGCTAGTTTTACAGGATAATAATGTTTGTAGGATCTGTGGTAAATTTTGCAGTTGCAATATTTTATTTAATTTTATTTTTTATTTCTCTAACCTATCTTTTTCATTTTGTTTAGTTTTCCAAATAAAATAAAAAATGTAAAAAATAGAAAGGCACGAGTTCAAAGAATAAGCTTTAAATTGTTATTTAAAGCAATTTCGATTTTAGTTTGAAGCAAATTGGAAATTATAAAATTATTTATAAAGTTCATATTTTCAAGGAATTTTATAATTTCACAAGCTTTATTTCACATTTCAAGCTTTGTATTTCATTTTCAAGCAATAAATTAACTTACCTTTATGAAAAAAAATTTCATTAAAGGGGGTAATTTATATGGCATTCAAAATGCCATTGTATTCAAAGCTATAAATTAACTTTCCTTTATGAAAATTATAATTCCATAAAAGGGGGGGTTAATTTATAAGGTATTTCAAATGTTATTACATTTTGAGGTTTAAACATTTGGATCATTTTTATTTTATGTTTAAAGCAACATAATAATCAATTCATTCATCTTTTATTAAGTTTCATGAACAATAAATAGCATAACATAATAAAATAATACCAAACAAGCCCCTTTTTAATAGTTGCTTGCAAATCACTAAGGTATTCTAAGCACTTATTTGACACATTTTCATAACATACAAGCACATTAAGTAAAATGAACCTTAGATAAATTTCCATTTCTTTACAAAAGAGGGTTTTAATTTTAAAATCATGGTTGTGATGATTATTTTACAATTGGGACAAATTTCCACTCAACAGAATTGGCACTAGAAGGAGGGCATGAATTGATTTACTTTATTGCTTTCTAAATACTAAATTGTTAATGTTTCTTTGCAATATTTATTTCTTAGATTAACAAATTTGGTGTTAAAGTTATATTCTTTAAGGTACACTAATGGCATTGTTTACTTCAACAGGGGCAGGAATTGAAACCTGGATAGGTGGTTATTATTGTCATTTAAAAATTCATACCCATCAAATCTCCCAAGGTGCAAAAGAATATTTACCTAATTTTAGGCATGATGTGATGTGAATACCCATCAAATACCCTTTAATATAACAATGTCTAATGTGAATAATGAATGTGATGAAATTGAATGTCCCTATTTTACAACCACCTTGGATATTGTACAAGAGGAAGTGCAAGTTTCAAAATCAATATCCACTAATGAGGGTTGTGGTAGTCAATACCATAAAAATATATAAAGATATGAGTCTTCAAATATTGGAGAAGCCTTAGATCTAACTAGATTTGAAACTTGTGATAGATCGGAATATTCCATAGAGTTGAGACAAACGATTACAACATATGATCAAGAAATTCAATGTGTTTAAAATAGTGACTCACTAGAAATGAAATATTTTGGGTTATTATTTACAAGTGAAGATTGGGATAATCATAGAAAATTAAATGTAGGAGTTGATCCAATTTTGAAAATAATTGAACCCTCAAAAGTGGATGAAGGTGAGTTTAAAAAGCAGTTAATTTTTGAATTTAAATAAATGAAAGAAATGATGCAATATCATCAAATGTTACAGAAAGATAATAATTATAATTCTTGGGGAAGATATGACGAATTATTTATTTCTCACACTCCTACTAATAAAATTGTTATTTCATTTGATATGTAAGATGCTGATACTTTTATCTCACATGAAGATCTTGCAATTCTTGTACAATCATAAAATGGTAGGCCACTTGAAGAAATAGAGAAGGTTCCAAAATTTGATCATTCTAAATATGAGTTTGTGGAACACCTTACTATAATAAAAAGGAAAGAAATGGTAAATATTTTTTATGGTTCATCTATTTTAGATGAGGAAGTGGTAAAATCTTCTCTTTCATTTTGGAATACTAAAAATTGGTGTACAAGTTCTCATGATTATCTTGAAGATTCAAATGAAGAAACTCCATGTGTGGCTAACAAAAAATTAGAATTTTCTATTCATCCTAAAGAAAATATTGCTTTGTTTGATCAACAAGATCTATGGTTTGAAAATAATAGACATATTATTGATTGGATGCCTAATTTTGGTGCTTTTGAAAAACAGGTCTTTGATGAAAGTAAAGGGATACAAGATGATGATGATAAAATCCATGAAGAAAAAGAAAATATTACAATGGCTCACCAAGTAGAGGTAAATGTAAATGTAAAAAAGGTAGAATCTCATCCTTTATGTCCAATATTCAAGAATCAGGTAAAAATTTGCATAATTATTTATTAGATTTGAATGTTATTTATGATGAAATGCCATTGAAGGTTAATAAATAACTAGAGTGGATTTCTACTCACACCACTAATGATATTTATTTTTTAAATTAAAGAGAAGTAGATATGTTTGAATTGTTGAAATGAGTTCATTAATAGCTAACAATTCAATCTAGGATACAAAATTATAATGATTCTCATTTTTTAAATATCCTAGATGCTTGCAAGTTGTTGCATGAGTATGATTGGCTTAAAAACATGGATAATAAATTTGATTTAAAATCTTTAGAAATAACCTCCTATTTTAAGGAAAGCTTATATTATTGTGAAAATGAGAACTTAAGTCAGAGTGATGAATGAGGGTTTGAAATTTATACCTCATTGAATAAGCATAAGATAATTGAAAATAATGTATTAACTTGTAATTTTAATGAATCAAATCCTATACATGAAATTGCTAATAACTTTGAATCAAATTGGTGGGGTAAGAAAGGCAAAAATAAAGGTTGCATTGGTTGGCTGAATCTTGTTTTGGTTGGATTTACGGAAATATTGGCATGCATATCATGATATATGTCTTTTACAGTGTGCTAATAATTTTTGGGATCCAACGAAATGATAGCATAAATTTGGCATCATCTTGTACATAGTGTATATTTTTTGTGAATAGCATTTTGGATTTTTGTTTTTCTATTTATTTTTTCTTTGTATGTAATCTTTATTTCGTGATATTTTGTTGTTTTTGTGAGCTTGTCAATATTTTTCAAGTTTAGGGAGCAAGCTCTTACTTTCTTATTAGTTTTTTTTATATATAGCTTGTGGTTTTATGATTTTTTTAGTCATCGTTTGTGTATTTTCATTATGAAATTTTGGTGTGTTTTCATTATTGTTCTTATTAAAATTGACTTATATCAAAATTTGAGTTTTAGTTCATGTTTATTTTTGTTGCTTAACTTTTTGTAAAAGTTTTTAGTTTTTTCATTCATTTGAGGTAGTTTTTATAGTTGCAATAAATGATAGATGAATTTATTTTGTATTTGTTCCTGTGTTACTTAGGATAAATTACATATTTTGAGAACATACAAAACTTGAAGAAAAGGAAAGTAATATGGTTTAATATTTATCCTTATGAATAGGGATTAAGATAGTAAATTTAGAAAAATGAAATCATTTTGCAAAAGCTCCATAGATATTGCATCACATTAAAAGGAATATTTAAAATATTGAAGGATGAAATTATTCAGTTTTGTAGATTACAGTGAAAATTCAATGTACTTAATTTTTAGCCTTACTTGATCTCTAACCTAGGTGGTAGGTGAATTTTGTTAAGAAATATAAAATCTTGATACAAAAAGCAAAGCAAATATGATGGAAAGTAGATTTTAATTAGTCATACTAGCCTAGATAATCTTCACCGAGGCTATAGATGCCTAAATGGCAATGGAGCTATGTCTAGACTGAAATAAGTAAAATATGCAAAATGCAAAATTCACCTAATATTTTGGAGATTCGAAAAACCTCTATCGGGGCTATAAACACCTAGCTTGCAGTAGAACAATATCTCAAATAAATTATGGATACCTCCACCGGAGCTATGAACGGTCTACTGACAGTGGAGCAATGCAGAGGTGTACTTAAAAGAGGAAAATTCTATAGGCTAATTGCAAAACTGATATTGGAAGTATAAATAGTTTTAGGATTATATAAAATGAATTACAGGACACACACTAAGTGGAGGCAAATGAATCAGCTATTCCATTTTGAAATTATTATTCACATTTTTTGGTTACCATTGATGTTTATTTTTCTTATTTTTTGTGTTTTGTTGGTTTCAAAATTGGGTTCTTAAGTCCGAAATATTTAGGAACATTTCCCAGTAGAGTCACCATTTGTTGTGACCACTTCACAACACCCCAAATTTGGGGACCCACTTGATTTTTTTTTAATTTTGGAAGTATGGTTTGTTATGTTTTATTAGTAATTTTGTTTACCTTTTGTGGTTGTTAAAGCTACTTGATATTAATGGGATTTTTGTCTCATTTTTGTTTTGTTGTTTCATGTTAATTTAGTTCATTTTGATTTTGTTAAATTTTTTTATGTTTGATATTGTTTGATATTGATTTTTTTATTTTGTTATTTCTTTCAAAATTGTAATGTTAGGTTATTTTATGTTTATTTGTTTAGATTTTAATATTTATATGTTTTAAGAGTTTAAATTATTTAAATATATTAAATTATAAAATTTAAAATTTTTATAATTTAATATATTTAAATTAATATATATTATTTGAAAATTTTAATAATTTTTTTTTGTTTTTTATGTGTGGAAGTGTTAAGGTGGTGGCATGGTTTTTGAGGTGGACTAGTGGACTTGGCTATCAACACGATGAATGCCTCAACACAGTTTTTAAGGTCAAGAGATGTTTGTTTCAATGAGCCATCGAGTGGCTTGGTTGAGTAAAACACAAATATGAGACTTTGTGATTATAAAGCATTATTGTGTAGTTGCTTGATACATATGGGATATTTGAGTGATTCATCATCATGGTCGTCGGATGAGAGCATAAGTTATGTCAAATGAATAAAATAATGAGGAGATATTTCATAATAAAATATAACTGTCACATGATGTTAGGCGATAGTGCAGGTTGTAGTATGGATTGAGCAGACTTCGATATGAGTTTAAGACCATGCGATAGAGTTTGTTAGTGGCTACAATTTCCAATACCACAAAATAGGCAGACACAGACTGAATGGAAGGTTCTAGCTAACAGACATGTTTTCCATTTGAAGAAAGGTATATTTTGGTTTTGTTATACTCCACTATGGAAAATATTATCATTGTATGAATTATGGGTTGATCTGATAGGCGATGCCAAGACCATGGTGTAGATCATGCTCAAATACAAATATGGGCATGTTATATTATACACTATAAAACATTGTAGCATTAGATAAACTAGTGAAATTAGAGGAAATACGATGTCGAACAAGGAAAAACACAGCGCAAAGGAGAGCGATGTTTGTGGCTGGCTGAATTCACTTTTCAAATAGAAAAATTTTCGATGTAGAGTGGCAAATGTTAAATATCATTGATGTTGCTGGAGGTGATTGTGAAGGTTAGATATAATATGGAATATGAACCCAACCATGGATGTAGACATGTGACACATACACAGTTTATGGGTATCAATTACAGGAGTTGAAAGTGATGAGGTAGAAGACATAGGTAATGATGATATTTGGATGGAGATTATTATGGACTATGGACTAGGATGTTGATAAGATAGTGCACATTGTAAACGCTACCATTGCAATAAATACCAATAAGTGCACATTGTAAACGCTACCAACAATAATAAGAAGAAGAATAGAAAAAATATTGAGGAAAGTACTGTTAATAATAATTATAATGGTAACGTTTGTTGGGAAACCTTGGGTGAGGAAGAGACGTGGGAGATTCTGTGTGTTTCTAGGAATGGTTCGACGAAAATCAAGCTCGAAACGATTCAGGAATGAGAGCCTCTCCATTTGTGATTTTTATGATCACATGTTATTTAGTTAATATATATATATATTATTCATTTATTTAAACTATGAGTATGGAGAATTTATGTTAACAGTGGTTAACTTCGTTTACTTTACAATTATGGAGAGTTTGAGATTTATAATTAGACAATTAGTTGTTGAGATTTATAACTAGACAATTAGTTGTTTGGTAAACAAATAGTTCTAATAAGAGATTGAATGTAACATGACTTTTTTTTGGATTCTTGGCTTGAAGTGGAATTTAAAACATTTTAACTAACATGTTACATTTTTAAGAACATGTTCAAGTGTTTATATTTATAAAAGGATTGAAAAAAAATATAATATTAAAAACATTTAGAATATATGTAATGTATGTCAATCCTTTATAAAGGTATAGTAAACAGTAACATCTAAAGTATAATATTTTGGATGGTAGAACTAGGATAAGGAATGCATTTAGCTCCATACATTTTGGATTTTGTTGCAAAATTGTGAGGTAATTTTTATTACAAACTTGTGAGGCAAGTTATGAATATTTGTTTTTGGATAAATTTGGGTAAAGAACATAATAAATAAATTATATTTTTTGGATTTTAATTTTATTATTTTTTAAAGTAATAGGATTAAATTCCAAGTGATGATTACAACTCCTATGTTTATGGTTAAGCATTACCCTAAAATCAAGTAGGAGGCTATACATCAATTTTTATAAGTAATAAAAATAATCCTATGTACATTTTTTTTCCAATAAATGTACAAAGCAATGAAATATGAGAGACCAAGCATATGAATTGTAATATTCAATACAATACTTTGATGGATTAAAATTCATGTTGATCTTTTTCATCAAGATAAAGATGCCACTTAATTTTTACCCATGAATCCATTATTGAAAAATATTGAATCTTTATGAAGATTGATCCTTTTGTAAAAGATTTAGAGGGATTTGTACCTTGGCATCTTAACAAAAGCTAAAATACCATTTTCTATGCAGGGAGACTGAGAAAATGAATACAATTTTATCAAAAAAACTATGAAAAATTTATTCCCAAGTCATATAAGAGAGGATTTAATAATTTCTTAGAAAATTTTAGAGATTTTGTCTCATAGTGATAATGAACTTTGGAACCTTAGTACCGTCAAATGCATCCACAATCCATTTGGTACACAGAATAGTTTTTTATATCTAAAGAAACCAATAAGGCTCATTCTAGTTTTATCTTCATGGAGACAACAAATATCTCAAGCCACCTTATTAAAACCCTTGGAAATATTTGACCTATCTTTAAAAAGTTTTATAACAACTTGGAAAGAATGTCGTATACTAATTTAGAAGCTATAGGGAAAGAAGAGTATAATAAATACATGTAACAACAATAATATCTATCAAGATTTAATATAATATTTTATGCTCCACAGGATGCATAACATATTATCAAAGTTTATATGGTAAGGCCTAAAATGAAAATAAAATGCAAAAAAATTGAAACTCTTGTTTTGCTGTATTCAAGGTTTAATTACATAAGATAAACTAATCGATTAGTGGTAAAGGGATCTGTTGATAATATTTTTATTTCCAACTATATCAATAAATGCATGTCTAGGAAAAAAAAAATTAAGCATTCAATGGTGTTTGAAATAAACTACTATTTAATCTAAAAGTGAAAATTGAATGATTTGCAAAGTTATCACTAGGTAGTTTGCTTTGCCTTTCAATCAAAATTATAACTTAAATGAGATGTTAAGATGCCTCAAAAGCTAGTAGATATCCAAAATTATTTTACAATCATAACATATAATGTTAATATGAATGAACAACCTTGTGTTAAAAATTAAAAAACACAAAAAAAGAAAGCCTTGAAAGCATTGCTAGTGAAAACTATACATTTGTTTTGACATATAACGTTGAAAGGTGGTGTCTACATTTTGTTATGGATTCCTCTACCAATTAATCAAACATGTGATACAAATCTTATTAAACATAACATGAAGGTTAATTCTTGGTTGGATTGAATTGCTAGTTGATCCAACTAAATAGTGTAAAAATATTATCCAAATTATAGCTAAGGATTGCATCCTTGATAAGACACCAAGCCTCAAATAGTCTTGATGAATTTGCAAAAATCCTAAGGTAATTAAACCATGACACCTCAATAAAACATAAGAAAATACCTATTGTGATGGGGTACTAAAATAATATATAATACATTTAAGAATTAATCCTTTACCTATTTGATGTGTAATTTAACCATTTTGAATATTTATAGATTGTTTACATCACAAATGATCCCTTGATTTTGGTTTGGAGTAATGATAAGCATTTATATGCCCAACTATTACTAAATTTTCTTTTATATGAGGCTCTAGATTCAATATGATGACGGGGACCTTCAAATTTTATTTAAATGGTTTGAATGGTTTAGGATCTAATCCTAATAGTGGATAAAGGAACATAAGCAAAAGAAAACCAAGAAATATATTCATTTTAATATATAGAAATACTACATAATAATATCAATATGGAGTTGTATGAGATATATAGGAATATCTATTCTAGATACATGTCTACTCTAGATATACTTTTGAATATCTCAAACCCTTAAGAAACATACATAGAAGCTACATATATATATGAATAATATAAATATATGTTGAAGAAAATGAAACGATGAATAATATAAATAGATGTTGAAGAAAATGAAATGATTTATCTTCTAGTGGTCACAGGAAAAGGTATGAAAACTATGATACTATAGATATTTCATGTTCCTTTTGCACAAATTATTGGCACCTACTAGTTCCCTTTAGCATCAATTATTGAAGGTCATAGAGGGTGGAACCGAGTGATTAGAGTGATGCTAGACCTGATGTCTATTAACTACAATAGATTTAACTTTAGAATATATTGGTAACAAGATGACAAGTGTTCATTACAAGCTGATTGATGCAAGCACTAGGAGCTGTGATTGGTAGAAGGATTTGGAAATTGGTACTAAGTGATTTTGATGTCTTTTTAGATTAGTCATCATCTTTTTAAATCAGTGGATCTAATATACCTAAAATAAAATAAATTAAAAAACAATTTTATCAATTTAGGTGTGAGTAAGCCATATTTACTTGGTAGATAAATTGATCTATCTTGATAAGTAAAAATTAGGTGCTTTCCTATGTATATATGAGTTTAGATTGAATATTAACAACATGATATATTTCTAGTGAAGTGGTGCAATCAAGATTCATTTATGAATGTTGAAGTTACTATAACATATTTGTTGTATCTAATAGAGGTGGAAAGTATGAGTGAAGAAGAAGATTAGATGAAGGATTAAGTATGGTGGTTGACTTAGCTCAAATATACTATATCCTACTTGCTTGATCATGGTGTAAGCTAGAGAAAAGAGGTTTGATCTTGTTATATGATACTTAGAGTCACATTTGAAGATGAAGCTAAATTTTATCTTTCAATTAATTCTTATCTAGCACTCTATTCTTATTATGGTGCTATTTATTCTTGGTATTTATTTTCTAAAGAATTTAAATGAATTGGCTCTAAATATTTTGAATCTACTTGATTTACTGCATTTTTAGTATAGGGATACCAATGTTCCCACTAAATGGAAAGTGAATCCAACTAACACTCATGATAGAACTCTAGACACATTAAATGATATATATCCTATAATTATGTGAAGGATATGTGATCATTATATGTGTGTATATGCTTGGTATTATACATACTAAAAACATACATAATCATCTAATTTACCATCATGGTCTATTTGTGCATTTGAGGGTGCAATAAAGTTGAATGGATTGGCATGTTATCCATAATAAACCAAATGATAGGCTAAAAATATAAAAATTATGGTATCTTTATTAAAATTTATAGTATACCACAATCTAAAATAAATTCAAATATGCTTGAAGAAAATTTTGGTTATATACCTTCCCTTGATATACCATTTTAGTAGGGTACTAGGATAACCATATCATATAATTTGTCCACTATTACACATATGTAATAATTGCCTTAGTGGCTTATTAGAATACCTAACATAAAACCTATAGAAGCTAATTCTTAAGGCTTTTCATATGTGGATATAAATGTGTACAATCCCTACTTTTTAATGTAAGGATTGGTAATGGCTATGTCACTATGAAGTTTAGGCCAATAAAAGTACTTTTGTAAGATAAAAATAATCTTGGTGATTCCAATATGCCTTATCATCCAACCATAATATGATTTCTAGACCATCATCTATATTTCACTTGTAATAGTATCCCAGGTGGAATAGAAGGTTGTCTTATAAATGGTAGTTAAAAACATGTTTAACTAAGAGTGGTTCTTGATTAATGTTTGGTAAAACTTGAATCTAACTTATATGCATGAGATCAATTGGATATATCATATACATAAAAACCAAGGAATATAGTCAATGTGATGATTGGTATCCATATTAGGTATTCTATAGTTTGGTTAGCACTTCTCTTTCTATCTAGATTTGATGGAGGAAGGTTGACCACAATTTTTTGTCTTCTTTGTAACTTATTATAAATATATAGGACGTAAAATTTTATGTTTTATATATGATAATTTTACCCAATATGGAGTGTTTTCATTGGTGACATGTTTAAACAATGATATAGAGATCTCTATCATATGTAGAACATGTTTAAATCACATAATTTAAACTTTTACTATGGTAAGCAATTAAATATTTAATGCATTAATTTCTATCTTAAAAAGATGTTATAATATCTACAATATAACCTTATTAGGCCAAGGATTGTAGTAATAAGTGCCTTTGACACTCTTGATGTAGCCTATGGGCAAGTTTTATATAAAACTTGAAGCATTTTCTACATAACCCTATGGGTGATTTCTATGCAAACCTACGGGTATTATTTATGTTAGCCTATGAGCATATTTCAATGTAAACTTACATGCATTATTCTATTTAAGCCTACCAACATATTTATGTAAGCCTATAGGTAGTTTTAATGTATTAACCATTAACAATATTGGTTAAACCACCTTTATGTTTAACCTTGTTTTATCTATATATCACTAATTTAGGGGGGTATTAGGTATCACTATAAATAACCCCAACGAGTGATATATTGTATTAGTTTATGATGCAATATTGTTGGGGTGCCTATGGGCACCCATCCATTTTTACTTTTATACAACCCTCTCTCTATAATTTTGTCTAGATTCTCTTTTATTTTTCTCTTCTTCCTTAACTATACAGGATTGTGGTGAATGTATATTTTTTAATATTTTTGGAACATATTTCGAAATATAACATGGTATAAAATTCAATATGAAGAAACTTAACTTCATTCCTATTGTGACCACTTCACAAAACCCCAAATTTTGGGACCCACCTGATTTTGTTTTAAATTTTAGAAGTTTTGTTTGATATGTTTTATTGGTATTTTTGTTTACCTTTTTGTGGTTTTTAAAGCTAGTTGATATTAATGAGATTTTTATCTCATTTTTGTTTTGTTGTTTCAAGTTAATTTAGTTGGTTTTGATTTTGTTAAAATTGTATATGTTTGTTATTGTTTTATGTGTGGATTTGTTTATTTTGTTGTTTCTTTCAAAATCGTAATGTTAGGTTGTTTTATATTTATTTGTTTAAATTTTAATTTTTATATGTTTTAAGAGTTTAAATTAATTAAATATATTAGATTATAAAAGTTTAAAAGTTTACAATTTAATATATTTAAATTAATATATATTATTTGAAAATTTTAATATATATTTTTTATGTGTGCAGGTGTCAAAATGGTTGCATGATTTTTGAGGTCGATCAGCAAACTTGACACAAGGTTGTCAACGCAGTAAATACCCTGACACAAGTTTTGAGGTCAATAGGTGCAAGTTTCAATGAGCCATTGAGTGGCTTGGCTGAATCAAACACAAATATGCATCTTTGCGATTATAAAGTATTGTTGTGTAGTTTCTTGATACATGTGGGATATTTGAGCGAGGCATCATCACAGGAGTCGTATGAGAGCAAAATGTATGTCAAATGACTGAAACAATGAGGAGATATTTTGTAATAAAATTTTATAGTCACATGATGTTAGGTGATAGTGTAGGTTGTAGTATGAATTGAGTAAACTTAGGGATGAGTTTAAGACCATGTAGTAGATTTTGTTAGTGGCTACGATTCCCTATACCACAAAATATGTGAACATAGACCAAATGGAAGGTTCTAGCTGATATATGTGTTTTTTGTTTAAATATGGCTAAAGTTCAATTTTGTTATACAAAATGGTGGAAAATATGGTCATTGTATGAATTACAGGTCGATCTAATAGGTGGTGCCAATACCGTGGTGTAAATCATGCTCAAACGTGAAGATGGGCACGTTATACTATACACTGCAAAACATTGCAGCATAAGATAAACCAGTGACATTGGAGGAATATGGGCACTAAACAAGGCAGAACACATGGTAGAGGAGAATGATGTCTACGGTTGGCCAAATTCACTTTGTAAATAGAAAATTATCTAGTGCAGAGTGACAAATGTGCAATGTCATCTATGTTGTCAATGTTGACTATGACAGTTAGATGATCACATGGAAGGTGAACCCAACCATGGATGTAGACATGTGACACATACGCAATTTATGGGCATTAATTATGGGTGCTAAAAGTGGTGATGAGTTAGAAGATATAGATAATTATGATATTTTAATGGAGATTATGATGAAGGACTATGGATCGGGATGTTGAGAAGACAATGTACATTGTATGTGCTACCATTGCAATAGAAATGTTCATAATTTTAGTAGTGTACCTCACCCAAGAGGACTCTGACCTACCGATGATGTGGATGGGTACATAGAAATGGACGAATGATGACAGCGTAGGTATACCAATTTTATGGTGATATGTAGCCATGCAAGTAGGTTACTATTATTTTCTAGCATACTAGAATACCGAATGTGGAACCATAAATCTTGTTAGCATAGATCTAATGATATTTTATCCATTTTAGTATTTTGTAGTGCACTTATAGGGTGATGAAAGTATGAATAGTATGTAACGTTGGTTACCCAAGAAAGGACAATTGCACAAAAAAGACAAAAGGTTATTTGAATGTATTGTGGTTTTATGAGATGATAGTCATTAGCACTATGGCAAACTAAAGAGGCCAATTGACACTTAGTTGTAGGAAAAATATAATAATTTTATGCAGAGATGATTATTCGATTCACCATGAGGAATGTTAATAATGATGATATATTTGATATAGTTTTTAGATTTATTGTGACAATGATATATTGGCATATGATAAATAAGAAGCAATGACAATTTAAAAATAAAATGTTAGAAAGACAAATGGAGGACATTATGCAAGAAATTAAACATATATGGTTAGGAGAAAACTGAAAGGGGAAATGCACAGTGACAAAGGAGATTTTAAATACAACATAAAAGAAAGAAGAGGGGGTCGGAGACTTGGAGAAAAAGTTGTAGGTAGAAAATAGTATGTTTGGCACTTGAATGGTTTTGGAACATCTCCTTCCACGCTGGAATGAATCTTATCATATGATATCATTTTATGAACATTGGTATTTTTGCATGTACTATTGATTTATTTAAAATATTTGTATGTCAGTATATTGGGGAAAAAATAAACTTTATGTATGTTGATGGTTAATTCATTTGTCATTTTTCAATATTTGACATATTTCCCTTAGAATATTGCACTGCATTAAATGTTTGATTGCATAAATATGGATCACATTAATGCTAGTTTTACAGGATAATAATGTTTGTAGGATCTGTGGTAAATTTTGCAGTTGCAATATTTTATTTAATTTTATTTTTTATTTCTCTAACCTATCTTTTTCATTTTGTTTAGTTTTCCAAATAAAATAAAAAATGTAAAAAATAGAAAGGCACGAGTTCAAAGAATAAGTTTTAAATTGTTATTTAAAGCAATTTCGATTTTAGTTTGAAGCAAATTGGAAATTATAAAATTATTTATAAAGTTCATATTTTCAAGGAATTTTATAATTTCACAAGCTTTATTTCACATTTCAAGCTTTGTATTTCATTTTCAAGCAATAAATTAACTTACCTTTATGAAAATTAATTTCATTAAAGGGGGTAATTTATATGGCATTCAAAATGCCATTGTATTCAAAGCTATAAATTAACTTTCCTTTATGAAAATTATAATTCCATAAAAGGGGGGGTTAATTTATAAGGTATTTCAAATGTTATTACATTTTGAGGTTTAAACATTTGGATCATTTTTATTTTATGTTTAAAGCAACATAATAATCAATTCATTCATCTTTTATTAAGTTTCATGAACAATCAATAGCATAACATAATAAAATAATACCAAACAAGCCCCTTTTTAATAGTTGCTTGCAAATCACTAAGGTATTCTAAGCACTTATTTGACACATTTTCATAACATACAAGCACATTAAGTAAAATGAACCTTAGATAAATTTCCATTTCTTTACAAAAGAGGGTTTTAATTTTAAAATCATGGTTGTGATGATTATTTTACAATTGGGACAAATTTCCACTCAACAGAATTGGCACTAGAAGGAGGGCATGAATTGATTTACTTTATTGCTTTCTAAATACTAAATTGTTAATGTTTCTTTGAAATATTTATTTCTTAGATTAACAAATTTGGTGTTAAAGTTATATTCTTTAAGGTACACTAATGGCATTGTTTACTTCAACAGGGGTAGGAATTGAAACCTGGATAGGTGGTTATTATTGTCATTTAAAAATTCATACCCATCAAATCTCCCAAGGTGCAAAAGAATATTTACCTAATTTTAGGCATGATGTGATGTGAATACCCATCAAATACCCTTTAATATAACAATGTCTAATGTGAATAATGAATGTGATGAAATTGAATGTCCCTATTTTACAACCACCTTGGATATTGTACAAGAGGAAGTGCAAGTTTCAAAATCAATATCCACTAATGAGGGTTGTGGTAGTCAATACCATAAAAATATATAAAGATACGAGTCTTCAAATATTGGAGAAGCCTTAGATCTAACTAGATTTGAAACTTGTGATAGATCGGAATATTCCATAGAGTTGAGACAAACGATTACAACATATGATCAAGAAATTCAATGTGTTTAAAATAGTGACTCACTAGAAATGAAATATTTTGGGTTATTATTTACAAGTGAAGATTGGGATAATCATAGAAAATTAAATGTAGGAGTTGATCCAATTTTGAAAATAATTGAACCCTCAAAAGTGGATGAAGGTGAGTTTAAAAAGCAGTTAATTTTTGAATTTAAATAAATGAAAGAAATGATGCAATATCATCAAATGTTACAGAAAGATAATAATTATAATTCTTGGGGAAGATATGACGAATTATTTATTTCTCACACTCCTACTAATAAAATTGTTATTTCATTTGATATGCAAGATGCTGATACTTTTATCTCACATGAAGATCTTGCAATTCTTGTACAATCATAAAATGGTAGGCCACTTGAAGAAATAGAGAAGGTTCCAAAATTTGATCATTCTAAATATGAGTTTGTGGAACACCTTACTATAATAAAAAGGAAAGAAATGGTAAATATTTTTTATGGTTCATCTATTTTAGACGAGGAAGTGGTAAAATCTTCTCTTTCATTTTGGAATACTAAAAATTGGTGTACAAGTTCTCATGATTATCTTGAAGATTCAAATGAAGAAACTCCATGTGTGGTTAACAAAAAATTAGAATTTTCTATTCATCCTAAAGAAAATATTGCTTTGTTTGATCAACAAGATCTATGGTTTGAAAATAATAGACATATTATTGATTGGATGCCTAATTTTGGTGCTTTCGAAAAACAGGTCTTTGATGAAAGTAAAGGGATACAAGATGATGATGATAAAATCCATGAAGAAAAAGAAAATATTACAATGGCTCACCAAGTAGAGGTAAATGTAAATGTAAAAAAGGTAGAATCTCATCCTTTATGTCCAATATTCAAGAATCAGGTAAAAATTTGCATAATTATTTATTATATTTGAATGTTATTTATGATGAAATGCCATTGAAGGTTAATAAATAACTAGAGTGGATTTCTACTCACACCACTAATGATATTTATTTTTTTAAATTAAAGAGAAGTAGATATGTTTGAATTGTTGAAATGAGTTCATTAATAGCTAACAATTCAATCTAGGATACAAAATTATAATGATTCTCATTTTTTAAATATCCTAGATGCTTGCAAGTTGTTGCATGAGTATGATTGGCTTAAAAACATGGATAATAAATTTGATTTAAAATCTTTAGAAATAACCTCCTATTTTAAGGAAAGCTTATATTATTGTGAAAATGAGAACTTAAGTCAGAGTTATGAATGAGGGTTTGAAATTTATACCTCATTGAATAAGCATAAGATAATTGAAAATAATGTATTAACTTGTAATTTTAATGAATCAAATCCTATACATGAAATTGCTAATAACTTTGAATCAAATTGGTGGGGTAAGAAAGGCAAAAATAAAGGTTGCATTGGTTGGATGAATCTTGTTTTGGTTGGATTTATGGAAATATTGGCATGCATATCATGATATATGTCTTTTACAGTGTGCTAATAATTTTTGGGATCCAGCGAAATGATAGCATAAATTTGGCATCATCTTGTACATAGTGTATATTTTTTGTGAATAGCATTTTGGATTTTTGTTTTTCTATTTATTTTGTCTTTGTATGTAATCTTTATTTCGTGATATTTTGTTGTTTTTGTGAGCTTGTCAATATTTTTCAAGTTTAGGGAGCAAGCTCTTACTTTCTTATTAGTTTTTTTTATATATAGCTTGTGGTTTTATGATTTTTTTAGTCATCGTTTGTGTATTTTCATTATGAAATTTTGGTGTGTTTTCATTATTGTTCTTATTAAAATTGACTTATATCAAAATTTGAGTTTTAGTTCATGTTTATTTTTGTTGCTTAACTTTTTGTAAAAGTTTTTAGTTTTTTCATTCATTTGAGGTAGTTGTTATAGTTGCAATAAATGACAGATGAATTTATTTTGTATTTGTTCCTGTGTTACTTAGGATAAATTACATATTTTGAGAACATACAAAACTTGAAGAAAAGGAAAGTAATATGGTTTAATATTTATCCTTATGAATAGGGATTAAGATAGTAAATTTAGAAAAATGAAATCATTTTGCAAAAGCTCCATAGATATTGCATCACATTAAAAGGAATATTTAAAATATTGAAGGATGAAATTATTCAGTTTTGTAGATTACAGTGAAAATTCAATGTACTTAATTTTTAGCCTTACTTGATCTCTAACCTAGGTGGTAGGTGAATTTTGTTAAGAAATATAAAATCTTGATACAAAAAGCAAAGCAAATATGATGGAAAGTAAATTTTAATTAGTCATACTAGCCTAGATAATCTTCACCGAGGCTATAGATGCCTAAATGGCAATGGAGCTATGTCTAGACTGAAATAAGTAAAATATGCAAAATGCAAAATTCACCTAATATTTTTGAGATTCGAAAAACCTCTACCGGGGCTATAAACACCTAGCTTGTAGTAGAACAATATCTCAAATAAATTATGGATACCTCCACCGGAGCTATGAACACTCTACAGATAGTGGAGCAATGCAGAGGTGTACTTAAAAGAGGAAAAATTCTATAGGCTAATTGCAAAACTGATAATGGAAGTATAAATAGTTTTAGGATTATATAAAATGAATTACAGGACACACACTAAGTGGAGGCAAATGAATCAGCTATTCCATTTTGAAATTATTATTCACATTTTTTGGTTACCATTGATGTTTATTTTTCTTATTTTTTGTGTTTTGTTGGTTTCAAAATTGGGTTCTTAAGTCCGAAATATTTAGGAACATTTCCCAGCAGATTCACCATTTGTTGTGACCACTTCACAACACCTCAAATTTGGGGACCCACTTGATTTTTTTTTTAATTTTGGAAGTATGGTTTGTTATGTTTTATTAGTAATTTTGTTTACCTTTTGTGGTTGTTAAAGCTACTTGATATTAATGGGATTTTTGTCTCATTTTTGTTTTGTTGTTTCATGTTAATTTAGTTCATTTTGATTTTGTTAAATTTTTTTATGTTTGATATTGTTTGATATTGATTTTTTTATTTTGTTATTTCTTTCAAAATTGTAATGTTAGGTTATTTTATGTTTATTTGTTTAGATTTTAATATTTATATGTTTTAAGAGTTTAAATTATTTAAATATATTAAATTATAAAATTTAAAATTTTTATAATTTAATATATTTAAATTAATATATATTATTTGAAAATTTTAATAATTTTTTTTTGTTTTTTATGTGTGGAAGTGTTAAGGTGGTGGCATGGTTTTTGAGGTGGACTAGTGGACTTGGCTATCAACACGATGAATGCCTCAACACAGTTTTTAAGGTCAAGAGATGTTTGTTTCAATGAGCCATCGAGTGGCTTGGTTGAGTAAAACACAAATATGAGACTTTGTGATTATAAAGCATTATTGTGTAGTTGCTTGATACATATGGGATATTTGAGTGATTCATCATCATGGTCGTCGGATGAGAGCATAAGGTATGTCAAATGAATAAAATAATGAGGAGATATTTCATAATAAAATATAACTGTCACATGATGTTAGGCGATAGTGCAGGTTGTAGTATGGATTGAGCAGACTTCGATATGAGTTTAAGACCATGCGGTAGAGTTTGTTAGTGGCTACAATTTCCAATACCACAAAATAGGCAGACACAGACTGAATGGAAGGTCCTAGCTAACAGACATGTTTTCCATTTGAAGAAAGGTATATTTTGGTTTTGTTATACTCCACTATGGAAAATATTATCATTGTATGAATTATGGGTTGATCTGATAGGCGATGCCAAGACCATGGTGTAGATCATGCTCAAATACAAATATGGGCATGTTATATTGTACACTATAAAACATTGTAGCATTAGATAAACTAGTGAAATTAGAGGAAATACGATGTCGAACAAGGCAAAACACAGCGCAGAGGAGAGCGATGTTTGTGGCTGGCTGAATTCACTTTTCAAATAGAAAATTTTTCGATGTAGAGTGGCAAATGTTAAATATCATTGATGTTGCTGGAGGTGATTGTGAAGGTTAGATGATAATATGGAATATGAACCCAACCATGGATGTAGACATGTGACACATACACAGTTTATGGGTATCAATTACAGGAGCTGAAAGTGATGAGGTAGAAGACATAGGTAATGATGATATTTGGATGGAGATTATTATGGACTATGGACTAGGATGTTGATAAGATAGTGCACATTGTAAACTCTACCATTGCAATAAATACCAGTAGGTTACCAGTAGGTATATTGCATTAGGTCTATGGTGATACGTAGTCATACCAGTAGGTTACTGTTATTCTTTAACAAACCAGAATACCAAATACATGGAACCATAAATATTGTTAGTGTATATCTAATGACAGCTTGACCACATTAGTATTTCACAGTGCACTTACAGGGTGACGAAAGTGTGAGTATTATGCAATGTTGGTTACCAAAGAAAGGACAACTGCACAAAAAATATAAAAGGTTATTCAAATGTCTTGTGGTTTTGTGAGATGAAATTCATTAGCACTATGGCCAAATAAAGAGGCCAATTGACACTTGGCTATAGGGAAAAATGTAATAATTTTATGCAGAGATGATTTTTCATTTCACCATGAGGAAGGTTAATAACGATGATATATTTGACATAGTTTTCAGATTCATTATGACGGTGATATGTTGGTGTATGATAAATAAGAAGCTATGGAATTTTAAAAATAAAATGTTAGAAAGACAAATGGGAGCAGTTATGCAAGAAAGAAAATGGATACAGTTACGAGAAAATTAAAAGGGGGAAATGAACAGGGAAAAAGGACATTTTAAATATAGCATGAAAGAAAGAAGAGGGAGTCGGAGACTGGGAGAAAAATTTGCATGTGTAAAATAGTATGTTTGGCACTTGAATGGTTTTGTAACCTCTCCTTCCACATTGGACTAGATCTCACCATATGATGCCATTTTCTGAACATTGATATTTTTGCAAGTACTATTGATTTATTTAAAAAAACTTTATGTCAACATATTGAGGAAAAAATAAATTTTATGCATGTTGATGGTTGATTCATTTGTCATTTTTCAATATTTGGCATCTTTCCCTTAGAATATTGCACCACATTAAATGCTTGGTTGCGTAAATATGGATCACATTAATGGTGGTTTAGTAGGATAATAATGTTTGCAAGGTCTGTGGTGAATTTTGTTGTTACAAAATTTTATTTTTATTTCTCTAACCTATATTTTTTATTTTTTTTAGTTTTCCAAATAAAATAAAGAATGTAAAAAAATAAAAATCCAAAAATAGAAAGGCACGGGTTAAAATAATAAGCTTTACCTTGTTATTTAAAGCAATTTTTATTTTAGTTTGAAGCAAATAAAAAATTATAAAATTATTTATGAAGTTCATTTTTTCAAGGAATTTTATAATTTCACAAACTTTATTTCACATTTCAAGCTTTGTATTTCATTTTAGAGCAATAAATTAACTTACCTTTATGAAAATTAATTTCATTAAAGGGGGTAATTTATATGGCATTCAAAAGGCCATTGTATTCAAAGCTATAGATTAACTTTCCTTTATGAAAATTATAATTTCATCAAAGGGAGGGTTAATTTATAAGGTATTTCAAAGGTTATTATATTTTAAGGTTAATCATTTGGATCATTTTATTTTATGTTTAAAGCAACATAAAAATAAATTCACTCATCATTTCATTAAGTTTCATGAACAATCAATAGCATAGCATAATAAAATAATACCAAACAATCCCCTTGTTAACAATTTCTTGCAAATCACTAAGGTATTCTAAGCACTTATTTGACACATTTTCATAACATACAAGCACATTAAGTAAAAGGAACCTTGGAAAATTTTCTCTTTCTTTACAAGAGAGAGTTTTCATTTTAACATCCTGGATGTGATGCTGATTTTGCAATTGGGTAAAATTTCCACTCAACAATTCCAAAAAAGGGTTGGACAAGGTAAACCATGGTAGATACGAATGAATTTTCAGTTTAATTGGATTTATTTTAAAAATCTGAGGGGATATTAGTTCAACACTTTTGATGAAATTTCCATTGCAACACATTTTCTTGCAATTGAATGTTTCCCTCCAAAGTTTAATTTTTTGATGTAAAAAAATATTATATTAAAAAATTAATAGAATGTATTTTTACAAAAAAAAAGAGGTGGATAAACATGTCACGTGGCTAACACCATCATCCAAAAACCATCCCTATCAAAACAAAGTAGGAAATCAAGCAAACAATTTATAGCTAATTAACATTACCTTAAAAAACTATCTAATTACATAATGATGAGGCTCCATTATATGGGTTTAGCCACCCCTGGGATTGATTCCCACCCAATAATAGCATCAAGAGACTTTGAAACTAAGTCCCTCCCTTGTCTAGAAGTGTTGGAAATATCCTTCCAACTATAAACAAATGGCTCCTAGCTGGAAGCAATCTTTGAATCTCCTAAATTATTCCATGCATCAAGTTGAGTATTTGAGGGAGAGAGAGGAATAGTTAAGTAGCCATGACCATATCTGTAAGGATATTGTGTTGGGATAGGAGTTTAGTTTGAGATCAAGTGACACTATTATCTAGACTTGGATTGAATTTGAGGAGTATACTACTCAAGAGGAACCCGATTGACTGTGCACAATGCATTCCCCCAATGATCAATAAGCTCCTAAATATGAGTGAGTTCCATGGATACCTTATTATATTGAACTGTAATCTAAAAATACATAGAATACATAATATTAGACTTATCAAAAGCAGATATGTGCAAAGAGGAAGAACGCTTACAAAATATTAGTCTTTTCTAGCTCTCCATATGTTGAACATGGTCACCATATGAAACAAGTTCCACACTTCAAAGAAAATAGCTAGTAGGGGTAGGGGGTCTCCCAAAATGATATGCTTTCACTCAAATGTGGTAAAGGAATAAGGTCTAAAAGGGAAAAAATCCACTCCTAAAGAGAATGAGCAAGAGCACAAACCTATAAAAGATGTACAAAATCTTTAGATTGAAGATAAAAAGAGAAATAAGGGTTAGGGATGCCTAAATGCTAGAGATGCTCCCCAACAAGAAGCCCTTGGTGCAAAATAATCTAGGAAAAATAGGAATGTTTGGGCTCTAAGAAATGAGCCCAAGCAATCTGGAACCTGTGCATCTAAATAGGTCGAGAGGAGGAGACCTTCCATTTTTGACTGACCTTATCTCATGGGGACATAAGGAGATAGCCATCCATATCCCAATCAAACAATATAGTTTTATAGCAGAGTGTTTGGGTACCACTTCTAGTCCTTCCACCAAGGTCATTGTGAAAGCATAAAAATATTGTGTAACATGGAGTCAGGGAGAGCAACTTTCACAACCTTAAAAGTATCCCTATTAGAGTGAATAAGCCCAAATTTAGATCTAAAGTCATCCCAAGGGAGCTAATGCCAGAAGCTCTAGCCATTCCATATAAGCCAAGGTTTAACACTCTCCCAACCTTTCCAAATGCTCCTAATGATGAAGAATCATGAAACTTTGATAGACATGGGGGCAACAAGGAGGAAAGGGAACCCCTTACTCCTCCAACTCTTAGGTCCAAAAGTGGAACCTTTACTGATATAGTGTTGAATGAGAATATTACAGGTCTCACTACCTATGAGGGCTCTAATCACCCACTTAACACAAATGGCCAAGCCTTGATACTGGGTATTATGAATGCCAAGCCCACCATGGCTTCTAGGAAGACAACAATACTCTCAAGCAACATGGTGGAATATAGGGTTATGCACAATGGTGAATATTCATAAATTGGGTGAATATTAGGATTTCTAAAATTAGAAATTGATAAATATGAGGACCCTCGACATCGGCCCATTTGCCTAAAATTTTCAAGACCATTTTTTTCTTAGGGTCAATTCACCACAATATATATCCAAACATAGACATATTTGTACTTGTTGGAAATATCTTTTTGAGCCTGATCTAATGGTGGTATTTTTATGAAGTTATAAGGTAATTTAATAGGTCAAAATTTACCCTAAATATGACCTTACTTTTTAGAGCTTCAAATATCCCAAAAAATTGGTGTGGAGGTGATTGATTTGATTTTCTTAGGAATCACTTTAATTTTGATTACGATTCACTATTTTTTTATAAGTACATTTCGGGTCTAACCCCTTATTCATAAACTTGGTGGAATCCCAAACCATTATTGGAAGAGGACCATAAAAAATATCATAAAAACTTATTAAGATTCTAATAAAAAATTTTGGATGGGACGTAGTAGGAATAATAGTAAACATGGGTGCCTGCAAGGAATTTGGTGAAAATTTAGAATTTACCAGCAAGGGAGACCTTCTTGGATTGGACCAAAAGGTAAGTTTCACATTCCACCCTATTAATAACATACCTTCACAACTATGGAACTGAATTGTTAAGGGTAAAAGGAATACCTAAAAAATGAAATATTTCCACCTCTTGTATGATTTTCCATTGATATTGACTAATCTAGTGGGGTATCAGGTCGAGAGATTTCCTATAACATTGAGTCTTTCTCCATTAAATGGAGGATCCAAAAGCTAGAAAAAAAGTGTCTAGGTAGGCAATAACCTGATGAATGACACCTTCCTTAACAAGAGCGAGGAAATATTCATTAGCAAAGTAACCATTGATCAACTGAGTCTCACCTTTAGGGAGAGAAATTTCTTGAATAGACCCTTGAGTAGCATGGTGAGCTAGTAAATAGACAAACCCTTAGGTAATAAGGACATAAAGGAATGGAACTAATGGAAAACCTTGTCTAATGGATCAAAAGGGTCCAATGGTTGACGACTTGTGTCTATTAAGGGACAAAATACCTGAATACTTAGCAAACAATATTTCCATAGAACTAATAAAATAGGGCCCAAAACCAAGAGATTTAAGCATGGCTAGAAAGAATGACTAGTCAATCCTATCATATGCTTTCTCAAAATAAATTTTGATTAATAGTTATTGTTGGATGGAATTGCGAGCCCACCACTCCATGCCTTCCCAAATAGCAATAATATTGTTAATGATGAACCTACCCCAGATGAAGTTGATTTGCTTTGGGTGCATGATAATAGTAAGGAGATGGTGTATGCATAAATCCAGGGCTTTGGCAATGATATTATAGGAAACATTAAGAAGAGTAATAGACCTCCAACCTTGGAAATATTGAGTTGTCATTGATTTCAAAGGTGCATGATAGTTAAGGCAAAAATATTCCCCATGGTTTTGATGAATAGAAAGCAATGGAAAAAATTCAAAAGGAATATTTAAAGACCACAAGAGGAGGCAAAGGTTTAAGGATAAATATTTATTTCTAAGGTTATGCATAGTGATGAATTTCGCAATTTAGAGCGAATTTTAGGATTTTCATAATTTTTATTTTGCTAATTTTGGGACCTTAGAGGTCGGCCCATTCGCCCGAAAATTATGGGATCAATTTTTTTAGGGTAAATTTGCCCCGATACCATAAGGTTTCCTGCATAATTTTTGCCTTAAAATTATTAAAAAAAATTATCCGTCCCAATTCACCTCTTGTACCCCATTATATATAGGTAACCCTAATAGTAACACTCATACAATTAAAACATTAATTTTATCTGATAGCAAACGATATAAAGCAAGTGATTGACACAACGCGACTGATAGAAGGTGACTAACACGAATGATTATGACAATCACCAAATGACAGTAGCCACGTGGTGACTGTCACATAGTGATTGTCACAAGGTGACTGTCACATGGCAACTGATAATAATTTCATAGTTTTAGGCATCAATATATATCCAAACATATGCATATTTATACTCGTTGGAAAGCTCGTTTTAATACTGATCTAATGGAAGTATTTTTATGAAGTTTTAAGATGAGTGAGTAGGTCAAAATATATACCAAAATGATGTTACTTTCTTACCACCATTTTTTGGGCCACTTATGATCTATTAAATAATATTGAAACTTCATAAAACTACCACCATTATATCGTGCTTGAAAAGAGCTTTCCAATGAGTACAAATATACCTATATTTGGATATATATTGATGCCTAAAACTATGAAATTATTGTCAGTCACCATGTGATAGTCACCTTGTGACAGTCACCATGTGGCGATTGTCACATCATCAATATATCCAAACATAGGCATATTTGTACTTGTTGGAAATATCTTGTCAAGCCTGATATAATGGTGGTATTTGTATGAAGTTTCAAGATGATTTAATAGGTCAAATGTGGCCCCAAAAATTATGGTAATGAAGTAATATTATTTTGGGATGGATTTTGACCTATTAAATCATCTTGGAACTTCATAAAAACACTGTCTTTAGATCAATATTGGAAAGAGCTTTCTAATGAGTACAAATATACCTATATTTAGATATATATTGATGCCTAAAACTATGAAATTATTTTCAGTCACCATATGATAGTCACTTATGATAGTCACCTTGTGATAGTCACCATGTGACAGTCACAAGGCAACTGACAATAATTTCATAGTTTTAGGCATCAATATATATCTAAACATATGCATATTTGTACTCGTTGGAAAGCTCTTTTCGAGCCTGATATAATGGTGGTATTTTTATGAATTTTTAGGATGATTTAATAGGTCAAACATACCCCCAAAAAAATTTATAATTTACGTGCAAAATATTTGAAAATTCGCCATATTTTGATAAATTTTTTGTAAAATTTTGAAAATTCGCCATATTTTGATAATTTTTTTTGCAAAATTTTGAAAAATTCACCCCGATGTTTATACATGATTCACCTTGATTCACCCCAAATTTATAAATACTTTTTTGGTACTACCCCTTATGCATAACCCTGTTTATTTTCGAGGGCCAAAGGTTTAAAGACTAAAATATTTAAATATTTTACATTTAAAATATTATAATCAAAAGAAGGATTACTAAGAAAGAGCACCAAAATTTATTACAGGCTATATGAAAGTCAAAAATGAAAAAGTAAAATATGAGCACCAACGTCATTGTGAAAGGAGGCATATGCATATAAATAATGCACTAAACATTGGTTTGACTAAGGTTGAAAAGCATGCATTTGAAGATCATTCATTGCGGTGATTTTAAATGACAACAAGTAAGGAGAAGCATAGCCCCTTGACGTCATTCATGAGGGTAGCCCAAGCGGTGGTTTGACTTGTGCTAAGTCACTGCGAGGAAGAAGGCGTGAGGTTATAAACTCACTGACATCAATTTTGACATGTTTATTGCCTTGGGGAGCATGACGAAGGAGAAAAATTGGTAGTGATTGATATTCTATTTCAATCATATGACTAGCCTAGTTGGTCGCTAAGCTAGTGCTAAGGGGTTGTAGAAATTTCATAGGGTCAATTTGGGTAGGTTCTATTTTTCTTGGTACAGTGGAAAAACACTTTTGGACAAAGGAGTGCTTCAAATATATTATGCTGCAATATGGTTACTACCCGCTGGGGTAGCCTAGTTGGTTACTAAGCCTTGGCTTGGGCATTGCATTGGTAGAGGTCATGGTTTTGATTCTCCTTGTGCTCGCGGGGCTTTTTGGTTGAGGTATGGGCACCAAAATTTTGATTTAAATTTTTTATGAAATTATATAGTTCATTGGCCTTGTGTTGATTAAAATAAGGATAAAAATTTGTGAGAGAAGGAGATAGTCATTGGTTAGTTGTTGATTAAACAAAGAGAAATATTTATTTTTATTTTATCTAAGAAAATGGGTTATAAGGTGTATTAATGACTAGTTGAAAGTATAATTTTGGCATGTGAAAATTAGATACAAGTTGGTTTTGGTATTGTTCGAAAAGTATGATTATTGCATGTTAGAAAAGGTGATATAATGTGTATTGTGGATTATTTGAAAGTTGTAATATTGCATATTTTAAAAGGAGATACAAGGTATTATTTTTAAAGCTTTATTGTGCATATTTTTGGGAAGGTTAATGTGGATGATTTGAAAAGGAGATTTGCTAACTAGTTCTTGAAGTGACACTAGAAAAGAAAATTATTTTGTTAAGACAGGTTTTAAAGGCACATCATCGTCAAGGAAGTTTTAGAGGTATGGTGATCTAACTCCTTCTCTAGGTGGTTTTTGGTTGAAGAAAATATATTGAGTTGTCATATATTTAGAGGCATAAGTATTGATTATTTGAGTATTGCTTGGATTGAAATTGGGAAAGATTATAGATCAAATTTATGAGCAAATCTATGCATTTTTTATGTTTGAAATTGGAAACAAATTGATGAAAGTTATGAATCAGTTTTGATAGTAAACTTGTGCATTGGTTTTGAGTGATATTGAGAAAGATTATAGATCAGATTTATGAGCAAATCTATGCATTGTTTATGCTTGAAATTGGAAAAAAATTGATGAAAGTTATGAATCAGTTTTGAGAGTAAACTTGTGCATTAGTTTTGAGTGATATTGGAAATGAAACAACCATAAATAGCTTCTTACTACTTTGATGATCCAGTGATAATTTGGGAGAGACATTTTTTCGTAGGACTACCCAAAATATCTAACTTGTTTCAATCATATCTCACTCATCCAAAATTGGATTAAGCTAACATTTTGAGGGTAGATGCTGAAAAAATCCTAGAATGTCTCCACCAATTTTCATATCATTTGGAGCAAAACATATCCTAGAGCAGCCCTATGTGTGAACGATATTTTTGGGAAGCAGTTATGTGAGGGTTTCATCTGGTTTGAGTGCAAGCAGCTCCATAGGTTAGTTTTTAGGGCCTTTGGGCCCTATATACCAATATTTTTATGGTTTAAGCTCAATATTTTAGTAGGAAATGTTGCAGGGGATCCAAGATGGTTTAGAAATTTGTCTTTCAATAGATCATTCTGTGAACTTGAGTGAAAATGTCCAATTTTTTGCTTAAAAGAAAAGAAAAATATACCTTTCCATGACGTCTATGGCAAGTATTAAAGAGATCACAAAACAAGTTTCAATAATTTGATCAAAAAATGGCTCATATCTCAAGTGAATCTTGTGCTAAGGTGCACCCACAAAATAATTCTACTATGAAAACCCCTATCAAGGATAAGAATTTTGAAGACTCAGCCTCCAAAATAAATTTTAGGGATGCCGTCCATGGTGGACAGCATCATCCCAATGTTAATATCAATATTAGGGCTTCCCATAAACCTCTAAGAATGCCTAATATTGATCCTAGGAAAACAAAGTCAGGATGTCTTAAAGTAGCTGATGGAAATCTTATTGTTAAGCTTGATATGGGTAACATTCACATTGATATTGAATATTTGGAAAAAAGAGGACTAATTTATTGGTTCGTGGGTTTTTGTCTGAGCCTATTTGCTTTCAAATTCAGGGCTACAAAAATCTAGAAAAATATAGGCGAGTTACAAATATCTATTTATCCAAATGGTTATTTTTTTTTTTTTTTTCTAATAATGAAGATAGAGAGAAATATTTTAAAGGGGGTCCTTGGTTTTTTGGAATTGCAGGGCTTTTCATGAAGCCTTGGCATACTAAATTTAAATCCAAAGAAGAGATGCCTTCTATAGCTCACGTGTGGGTTAGATTCTTTGGCCTCCTTATTAAATTTTGGAATCCTACTATTTCTTCTTGAATTGGAAACTCTTTAGGAACTTTTATGATGACTTCTGATTGTACTCAAAATTTTGAACATATTATTTATGCTCGAATTTGTGTTTTAATGGATTTTGACAAACCCCTACCTAAAAATATCACATTACAATTTGGGAAAGACACTTTGGAGAAAGTAGTGGACTACGAGAACATTCCTTTTCATTGTAGAATTTCCTATGATTATGGTCATTTGGCTAGTGCTTGCCCAAATAAAATTCCTTATCAAAATAAAGAAGATATAAACTCAGCAGGTTTCCAAATGCCTATGAAGAAGAACACTCAGAAAAAACCAGTTATGAAGGATCAATCAAAGTCATATGCTAATATGTTTGTAATCATTTCCATAAATAATGTCCCAAGTGAGGAAGAGAAAATAATGGAAACAAAAATCTTATAAACATAATTTAAATATGAGGGGAAGAACTCAGAGACAAACCAACAAATCAAAGGTTTTCAACAAAAAAAAGGAGAAAATTTACACAAGAAAAAAAATATTTTAAATGTCAAAACTTCAAATAATACGTGTCCCAATATAGACTCTGTTGAACCCTCTAGTAAAATTTTGGTTGTGTACAAGCATTCATCAAGGTTAGAAACTATCTCAAATTCTATTGGAATATGTCAAGAAACAAGGAAAAAAAATGAAGATGGATTCTAATCAAAAAGTAGGTCACAAGACAAATCAATATCATATGGTAAAAGAAGGTCAACAACTTGTAGAGTAAGGTAATATTAACACCCTTCCCAAATTTTTTAGCCCTGGTATTAATGAATATCATCACTTGGAATATTAGAGGACTCAAAGGGAGTCTTTCAAAACAAAATGAAATTAGAAGAATGATTCAGATAAATCATCCACATCTTGTTTTCCTTCAAGAAATAAATATGTCAATGGAGGATATGGACTCAATTTCTAATAAAATTTGGCCAGATGGAAAAGTGGTTTTCCTCAATTCCCAGGGGACTTCTGGTGGCATTGCTTGTCTTTGGGACCCAAAAGAGGTAGTTATTCACCATATGGTTGGAAGTTCGGGTCTATTGGCTATAGCTATTTAAAGTAGACATTCCAACCAAATTATGCTCTACATTAATGTTTATGATCTGACTAATTTGGAGAAAAAAGAAGACAATGGAAGGATATAAGTCATATTATCTCTCATTTTCTTGAAGCTTAGATCTTGATCGGAGGATATTTCAATACCATCCTCTCTCTGGATGATAAAATGGGGGGAAATAGAAATTTGGACAAAATCAATGACCTCATGAGTGAATATATTGCAAACCTCCATCTTGTGGACATCCAAATAGATAATGGCCTTATGACTTGGTCTAACATAAGGCAAGTCTTAGCTTGTATAATGGAGAGATTGGATAGTTTTTTGCTCTCTAAAAATTTCTTAATCCATGGTCACATTCCTAAAGTGAAGACTCTTAACAATGTTGGTTCGGATCATTGGCCAGTCATGGTGGAAATGTGGAAAACCAATGTGAGTTTATCTCCTTTTTGTTTTCAATTAATGTGGTTTAGAGACATTTTCTTTAGACCTTGTGTGCAACAATGGTGGAAGGAATGTCAACCTAGGCATGGGACTAATATGTTTTGTTTTTCCAGAAGACTACAATACATTAAATCCAAAATCAAGACTTGGAACTGGAAAGATTTTGGGGATGTTCATTAAAAAAACATGAAGTTATTGCTCATCTTGAAAATTTGAATAATAAAATACGTTTAGATGGCCTCACAAAGAAGAGAAATGAAATGAAATTAAACTCACAACTCAGTTAGAGAAATGGGAAAAAAGAGAAGAAATTTTATGGAAGCAAAAATCTAGAATTCAATGGCTCAAAGAAGGAGATCGAAACATAAATCTCTTCTAGCTCGAAGATCTCACAACTTTATTTCTTCCCTAAAATCAGATTCTGGATATGTTGTTTATACTTGGGATGACATGAAATCTATTATTTTTTATTACTTTTCCAATATTTATGCTGCTACTCCTCTTGACTCAGCTTCTCAACAAAATTTTCTTCAAGCAATCCCTTCTCTTATCACTTCTGAGGAGAAATCTATTTTGACTGTTCCTGTTACTATCAATGAGCTTCGACAGGTAGTTTTTAAAATGCAAAAAGATAAAACCCTAAGTCCTGATGGTTTTCCCATTGAGTTCTACTAATAATTCTAGGATTTCCTTCACGTTGATTTATTAGAGGTGGTGGAAGAAGCCAGGAAAGCCAAAGAAATTTTGAATGTTATCAATAAAAATTATATTACTCTTGTTCCAAAATCTCAAGAGGTTTATCATATCTCAGCTTTTAGACCTGTTGCTTTAAGTAATGTTCTTCTCAAAATCATTATTAAAATCATGGCAAAAAAGTTAAAGCCTCTTTTGCATAAGATTATTTCCCTAGAGCAAGGGGGTTATGTGTAAGGGTTTCAAATAGTAGATAAGATAGTTCTTGCTTAGGAAGCCATCCATTCCATGGATATGCAAAAATCTCCTTCAATGTTCATTCGGTTAGACTTATCCAAATATTATGACAAAGTGGATTGGCACTTCCTTATCAATGTTTTGAGGCAATTTGGTTTCTCTAAGGATTGGATGGATTGGATTATGGGATGTTTCCCTTCAGTTTCCTACTTATTTATTATCAATTGTAAGCCTTCTCAATCCTTCCCAGCTTCCAAATGTATTAGACAGGGTGACCCGCTATTCCCTTATTTATTCATCATTCTTTATGAATTTTGTGGTAGGATTATAACCAAAAATAGGGAAAACAAAACCCTTGAGGGAGTTACCATTGCTCATGGAGCTAGACCTATCTCTCATATTAAATTTTTGAATGACTCTACTCTTTTGGGTAAAGCTACAGTTAAGGAAGCTTCTAATATTAAGAAAATCATTAGTTGTTTTTCTAAGGCTACTGGGCAGTTGATCAATGAAGATAAATCTAAAGTTATTTTCTTTCACTACTCTGCTAGACAGGAATCCATGGTCTTTGATAAATTAATATATAATAATACCTCCCTTCCAATAACTTATTTAGGTATTCCCATAAATATTCAAAGGCAAAAAAATAAATATTGGAATTGGTTGTTGGACAAAGTCAAGAATAAAATTAGAAAGTGGACCAACTAGTGGCTTTCTTCTGGGGTAGAATCACCTTGGTAAAATCAGTCCTTCAAGCTATTCCTATTTATGTATCTTTCGTGTTGAATATACCAAAGGATGTTCTTCGAGAACTGGATCAAATTACTCATCATTTCCTTTGGAGTGGTACTAAGGAGAAAAGAAAATGGTCCTTGGTGAAATTGGACACTTTATATCTTCCTAAGAATGAAGGGGGGTTAGGATTTTTGTATTCTATTAATAACAACAAAGCTTTAGCTTCTAAATTATATTAGAGGATGTTTCATAACCCCAATGCTCTTTGGGCCAATAATATTTGTGCTAAATATGTTGAGAACAAAAGTCCTGAATACCTTGTTCGCTATCAACTTCCTACCAAAGGTTCTCCCATTTTAGAAGTTCTTAATACTGGTGAGGATTTGATAAAGAAAATTTTATTTTGAATCATTCATAATGGCCAAAAAGAAATTTTTTGGATAGATTCTTGGGATGGTCACAAAAATTTGATAACTCAGTTTCTCGATTGGAGGCCTTGGATGGAGGAGCTTCACCAAGCTAACTAGATAAAGGTGGCTAATTACTATCGGTACCATACTAGTAATTCAAAGGTTAGTAGCTATTGGATACCTATTGAATAATAGCCTATTGAAATCCCAGAAAGGTAAATACAACATATCCAAGGCATCCTTCATATGGGATCTCTCTCTTGGTCCTATGAAAAATATTGGTTTGGATGGAACAACACTGCTAAGGGTGAGTATTTAGTTGCTAGGTTATTTGACCTTACGCCATAATAATACAAACCATTATTCTAACATATTTTCTCAATTGTGGGCTCAAAATATCTAGCCTAAGGTGAGGTTCTTTAATTGGATTTTATTGCATCGTAGGGTTCTTACTGGTGAGCAACTTATGAAGCGTGGTTTTCATGGCCCTTTTAGATGTGAAATGTGTGAAGAGAATGTAGAAACTCTCAACCATATTTTTATTGAGTGTAATTTAACCTCTGAGCTATGAAGGATAATGGCCACTTTACTTGGATTACAATGGTCCAAATTTTTTACTTTTGAACAACTTTGGAGGGATTGGCCTAATAAAGTGGGTGTTGGTCATTTTATTAGGTAGTTAGTTTGGATGGATTCTACCATTCTTATTTGAAATATTTGGAATGAAAGGAATAGCCAAATTTTTAATCAAGATGGGAAGGATATTAACTATATTTTGCAAAAGACCATAACCAACTTATTTTAATCAGTCCATCAATTCCTTAATCACCCCCAAAACTCTCACCAAATATGGGATCAAGTGATGCAAAGATTAAATATTAAATCTTCTAAGGGCAACCATATTAAAGGGAATTTGAGTATTAGTAATATGGATAAGACAAGAAATTGGCAAACTCCTCCTAAGTATTTTGGAAAAGTCAATATTGATGGAGCCTCTAGAGGGAACCCTAGAAAATCTAGTGTGGGAGGAATTGGTAGAATTTTAGATGGCTCCCTAGTTTTTACTTTTTCTGAAAATTTGGGTATTCTTTCCAATAACCTTGTTGAGGGGTATGGTATCCTTAAAGTCCTTCAGGAGGCTACTAAGGTTGGATAGGAAAAGGTATTAGTTGAGTTTGACTCTCAACTTATGATTAATATTTTGAAGACTCCTTCTAAGAATCATAGTATTTATTGGAGAATAAAAAGAATTATTGAGAAGATTCAATTAATCCAGATGGGATTTCTAAAAGTTGATTACAATCATGTGGTTAGATATCAAAACAAGAGTGTTGATGCTTTAGCTAATTGGGCTTTGGACAAAGGTTATCTTACTTGTTATGGCCACCCTCCTAGATGATGGGCTTCACAAATTAGGGAAGCTCTTATTTCTTTCATTTCTTTGGATGGCTCCAGTTCTGAAGGTACCTAGTTTCTTCTTGCTTTATTTTTTCTTCTCTTTGGTTCATTCAGGTTATTTTAGTTCCCTAGCTCAAACTATTCTTTCTTTTGTTTCCTCTGTTGATTCTTGCCTTAAAAGTCTTCTGGTCTAGATAGGTATTTGTTATGTTCAATTTTTTCTCTTTTTTTTTTTTTGTTTATTTTTTTAAGGTGTGTGTTCTTTTGTTTTGTTTTGTTTTGTTTTTGTGTTGTTCTTATGTTTTTTTTGTTTTGTGTTTTTTATGTTTTTTTTTATTGTTCTTGTGTTTCTCTTTATTTATGTTAATTCGTATTTTTATGTGTGTGTTTTCTATTTTTTTTTTGTTTATTGTCTGTTGTTGGTTGTTTTTTTTTATTTTTTTAATATTTTAGGTTTTGGCTGTGTTTATTTTTCATGTTTTTTTTTGTTGTCTTTGTAGTGTTTTGTTGTTTTTGTCATGTTTGTGTTTTTTTATGTGGTTCTTGTGTTTTTCTATGTGGTTCATGTTGTGGTTTCTTTTATCTTTGTGTGTGTGTGTTTGGTTGTGCTTTTGTTTTTGACACACTCAAGGAGCATGTTTTTTATTTTTGTTATTATTTATTTATTTATTTACATATTTTTAAATTGGTTTTTTGTGTTTGTTTTATCATTGAGTATGTCAAAGGTGGTAGGCCAGGTCTGATTCCTAGGCATTTTTTACGAAATGGATACCCCTGCCTCCTTGGGTCTTACCCGAAAGTGGCATCCCTTTTGGGATATTTTCCACACAAAAAAAAAGATATTGGAAATGAAAGTGCAAGAGTTATAGATCATATTTGTGAAGCCAATTTGTGCATCGTTATTTTTGAAGTAGATGAGCATGGCAAATTTATGGATTGTTATAATTAGATTTGGGTATAAATAAGTATTGTTTGTATGCAATATTTTGTATCAGTGGTGAGTAGGTTTGAGAAATTTTTATAAGCAGATTCGATCAAGTTTTGGTGAGCAAATTTGAGCATGCCTTGTGTGTAGGCTTGGAGTAGATTTGAGCAGATTTATTAGTAGCAGTAATGAGAAAATTTGAGCAAGATTATGAGTAAGCTTAGTGAGTATATTTAAGCAAATTTTTAAGCAAATATTTAAACAGATTTGAGCAGATTTAAGAAATCCTTGTGTAAAGGCTTGGAGCAGATTATAGTAAAGGGGATTTGTGTCTCCTATGGATAGAGGTCCATGAACTAGAGTAAATGGGATTGGTGTCTCCTATGGATAGAGGTCCATGAACTAGAGAAAAGGGGATTGGTGTCTCCTGTGGATAGAGGTCCATGAACCAAAGCAAAGGGGATTGGTGTCTCTTATGGATAGAGGTCCATGAACCAGAGAAAATGGGATTGGTGTCTCCTATGGATAGAGGTCCATGAACCAAAGCAAATGGGATTAGTGTCTCCTGTGGATAGAGGTCCATAAACTTGAGCATAGGGGATTGGTGTCTCCTTTGGGTTGGTACCCATAAACATTGTAATAGAGAATTGGTTCCTAAGATATTTTTTGAGAAAATTTATAAGAAATATTTTCTTCGTGGATATAGCCCACATTGGGTGAACCACGTTAAATTTGTGTCTCTTATGTGTGTGATGATCTGTGCATTTTTTCATTATTGCAATTGTTAATATCGGATAATACTTCTTTGGAAATAAAAGTAAAAGTTTTATCTTATACTTTTCACCCCCCTCTCAATATAAGCTTGTATTTTTCAATTGGTATCAGAGTGGATTCCTTCGTGAAAGCCTAACAACTTGAAGGAAGATCTTACAAGAACACACATGGCCACTAAAGTGATAGAAGATGCTCCTATGGTTGAAATCAACAAGAAATATTCAGAAAAGGAAGAGGAAGCCACAATTGATATGGAAAAGGAACTTATTGCTACTCTTGGAGAATTGAAAAGGGTTAGAAAGAAGAATTTAATATTGAAGGCTCAAGTTCAAGAGGATGAGGAAACAAAGACAAAGCTTCTACAAGATCTCATAGACTTAAAAGTGAAGGTTGAAGAGACAAAAAGAATTGAAGAAGTTATGGTTGAGAAATTAAAGATAAAAGAATTAGAATGTGAAAAATTGGAACATGAAGTTGTCTCTCTAAGAAAGGAAGTAGAAAAGTCTAAGGATAAGCTGCAACAAAATACAAGGTTAGAGAAACATAAAGAGGATTCAAGCTCAAAAGGAACAAAGACATCAAAGAAAGTTAGTAAAAATGAGCCCATGACCTATGTTGATGTATTGAAGGAGGAAGAAGATAGAGAATCATCATGGACAAAAGTCAATCACATGAATAGAACCATGCGACCATATCATTTAGGGCAATCAAACAGGTTTAAAAATTTCTTCCATGGTTATTGTTTTTCATGTAACAAATATGGTCATAAAGTTGTACATTGCATGGTCTATGTGAAAAATAATGTTGGCATCATAAATAGAAATTACAATTCTTTTGCACCTCTCATGAATAACAATGTCATGTGTTACAAATGTAATAATTTTGGGCATAAAGCTAGATGGTGTAAAACTGTATTTCCTGAACTTCCTAAATCAAGAAAGAAAGAGGAAGGTCAAACAGTTTAAAAGGAGATGTCCTCAAAAGTTTGGAAAAATAAAAAGGAACAAGAAAAGGAAAAGTCCATGTTGGTACAAATAACTCTTCATGTGTAGAATGAAGGAAATCAATGGTACATTGATAGTGGTTGTTCAAGCCATATGACAGGTGACAAAAGCAAATTTATTTCTCTCAAGAAAATAAATGGAGGAACAGTGAAATTTGGCGATAATGCTTCTACCAAAATTGTTGGAAAAGGGACTTTGAGTTTGGATAATGGAAAATCTAGGATAGAAAATGTGTTATATGTTGAAGGATTGAAGCACAATCTACTAAGCGTAAGTCAACTATGTGATCAAGGGCACATACTCACATTTCACCCAAATGGATGTGAGATCAAGAAATCCAAGACAAGAAAGCTTATTGCAGATGCCAGTAGAACTACAAACAATCTCTACATGTTGAGTGAAATTAAAGGAGAAAAATGATTTTTATCACAAGAGGATGAGAGTTGGTTATGGCATAGAAGAATGGGTCACCCAAACTTTGACAACATAGTGAAAATAAGCAACAAACAGAAAATCAGAGATTTACCCAAAATAGCAAAACCCCCAAGCATGATTTGTGCACAATGCCAGCATGGTAAGCAAATAAGATCAAGTTTCAAATAAAAGGAGTTTTCTTCATCCAAACCCTTGGAGCTAGTTCACACTGATCTATGTGGGCCTACAAGGACAAAGAGTTTACAAGGTGAGAGTTACTTCATGTTATTTATTGATGATTTCTCTAGAATGACTTGGGTAACATTCTTAAAAGAAAAATTAGAAGCATTTGAAAATTTCAAGGCATTCAAGGCACTAGTAGAAAATGAAACAGATAAAAATATCAAGTGTCTAAGATCAGATAGAGGAGGAGAATTCACTTCAGGTGAATTTGTAGAATTATGTGAACAACATGGAATCAAAAGATAATACTCAATAGCAAGAACTCCACAACAAAATGGAGTAGTTGAAAGGAAAAACAAAAATGTTCAGGGTATGGCTAGGGCTATGTTAAATGAGTCTAATATTTCTGATGCATTTTGGAAAGAGGTAATTCATACAACTGTTTACATTATCAATAGAGCTCAAATAAGAATAAATCACCACAAAACCCCATATGATATTTGGAAGGAAAAAACGGCTACTGTGAAGTACTTCAAAATTTTTGGAAGCAAATGCTACATTAGATGAGAAGAGAAAAATCTGGGCAAGTTTGATTCCAGGTGTGAAGAGGGTATTTTCCTTGGTTATTCCACTAAGAGCAAAGCCTATAGATGCTACAATAAAAGATCACATAAAATTGTGGAAAGTACAAATGTAAGGGTTGATGAAGAAATAGATCTAAGAGAACCAACTCAAGAAATTGTGTATCAAGAAGGAGAAAGTTGCAAAGAAGAAGAAGGTGAAGAAACTGAAGAAGATGAGACACAAAGGGCACCACCAAAGACACCATCTAGGTATGTGCAAAAGAATCATCCGAGAGAACAAATTATTGGAAATCCAGATGAGAGACAAACAAGGAGAAAGATAATAGGAACAGGTGAACATGCAAATTTTTCCTTGCTATCCAAAGTTGAGCCCAAGGATTTCAATGAAGCAAGTGAAGACAAATACTAGATGAAAGCAATGGAAGAAGAGTTAGACCAAATAGAAAAGAGTGAAACTTGGGAACTTGTCCCATGTCCAAAAGATAAGAATGTAATTGGCACCAAATGGATCTACAGAAATAAGTTGAATGAAGATGGTCAGGTTGTCAGAAACAAAGCAAGACTTGTGTGCAAAGGCTACACACAAGTTGAGGGGATTGACTTTGAAGAAACATTTTCTCCCATTGCATGTCTTGAAGCCATAAGAATATTTTTGGCTTTCTCAAGCTTCAAAAACTTCAAGGTATATCAAATGGATGTAAAATCAGCTTTTCTCAATGGTTACTTAGAGGAAGAGGTCTACATAGAGCAACCAGATGGTTTCAGCCTAACAGATAAGCCGGACTATGTATGCAAATTAAAGAAAGCTCTCTATGGACTAAAGCAAGCCCCTAGGGCTTGGTACTCAAGATTGGATAAGTATCTCCAAGAACAGGGTTTTAGAAAAGGTATAGCTGATAGCAATCTATACATCAAAAATGAAGGAAATAACTTATTGATTGTAGTGGTCTATGTAGATGATATCATTTTTGGAGGCAGTAATGACAAGATGTGTCAAAAATTTGCAAAGTGTATGCAAAATGAATTTGAGATGTCTATGCTTGGTGAGTTATCTTTCTTTCTTGGGTTGCAAATTTCACAATCAGATAAAGGTATATTTCTCTCTTAGACCAAGTATGTGAAAGAAATGTTGAAAAAATTCAGGATGGAGGATTGCAATCCTGTGAGTACCCCCATGGTTACAGGATGTAAGTTAAGTAAAGACGATGAGTCTCCTGAAGCAAATCAGACATTGTATAGATCCATGATTGGAAGTTTACTATATGTCACAGCTACTAGACCAGATATAATGCAGGCAATCGGATTGGTGGCAATATTTCAAGCTGCACCAAAAGAAACACATGTACAAGCAGTAAAGAGAATCTTTAAGTATTTGAAAGGAACTATGAGTTTTGGACTGTGGTACCCCAAATGTAATAATTTCATACTCACTGCATATACAAATGCATATTGGGTAGGCAGTATTGATGATAGAAAAAGCACAAGTGGAGGAGCATTCTTTCTTGGAGATTGTTTAGTCTCTTGGCTAAGCAAGAAATAAGCATCAATATCCTTATCCACTGTAGAAGCAGAGTACATTGCAGTAGTTGCTTGTTGTACATAAGTTTTATGGATGAAACAGACTTTAAGTGATTTCAAGATAGAACATGATCATCCTATCCCCATACTGTGTGATAATACAAGTGCCATTAATATCTCAAAAAATCTAGTGATGCATTCAAGGACCAAGCACATTTCAATCAAATATCATTTTTTGAGAGAGCAAGTGACTGATCAACAAGTCAAATTGGAATACATTGCTACAAAGGAACAAATTGCTGATATTTTTACCAAGCCACTTCCAAAGGAAACTTTTGAGTATCTCAGAGGAAATTTGGGAGTAGTTTCACTCCCATCCCATAATTAATCACCTCAAGGAAAGGAGGTGGTGAGGGGGCTATGCTAAAGTGTCTTATTTTTAGCCCCAAGGAGCCCTTTGCCATTGATGTCAAAGGGGGAGAGAATTCAGTGAGGGGGAGCAACTTCTCAGGGGGAGCAGTATTGGAATTCAGTTGCAGTAAAAGAAGATTTTTTTGAAGGGTTGCCATCAATGACAAAGGGGGAGATTGTTGGAAATATTGAGTTGTCATTGATGTCAAAGGTGCATGATAGTCAAGGCAAAAATATTCCCCATGGTTTTGATGAATAGCAAGCAATGGACAAAATTCAAAAGCAAGGTATTCTCCAAATTCCGAAGTATTTTTCAGGGGGATAAGGTTTAAAAGGTTTATTATAATTTCTTGAAAAATATTTAAAGACCACAAGAGGAGGTAAAGGTTTAAAGACAAAGATTTATTTCCAAGGGCCAAAGGTTTAAAGATTATAATATTTAAATATTTTAGATTTAAAATATTATAATCAAAAGAAGGCTTAAAAAGAAAGAGCACCAAAATTTATTAGAGGCTATATGAAAGTCAAAAATCAAAAAGTAAAATATGAGCACCGACATCATTGTGAAAGGAGGCATATGCATATAAATAATGCACTAAACATTGGTTTGGCTAAGGTTGAAGAGCGTGCATTCGAAGATCGTTCATTACGGTGAGTGCGAACGATAGCAAATAAGGAGGAGAAGCGTAGCCCCTTGACGTCATCCACCGGGGTAGCCCAAGCGATGGTTTGACTTGTGCCAAGTCACTACGAGGAAGGTGTGAGGTTCGAAACTCACTGGCACCAATTTTGACATGTTTTATTGCCTTGGAGAGCAATGAAGGAGACAAATCGGTAGTGTTGCATATTTTGTTTCAATTGGGTGGCTAGCCTAGTTGGTCACTGAGCTAGCGCTAAGGTGCTAGGGGCAGGAAGGTCATAGGGTCGAATTTGGGCAGGTTCTATTTTGCTTGGCAGAGTGGAAAATACTTTTGGACAAAGGAGTGCTTCAAATATTTTATGGTGCATTGTGGTTACTACCCGCTAGGGTAGCCCAATTGGTTACCAAATCTTGGCTTGGGTGCTATGTTGGCAGAGGTCACGATTTTGATTCTCCTTGCGCTCATGGGGCTTGTTGGTTGAGGTATGGGCACCAAAATTTTGATTTAATTTTTTTATGAAATGATATAGTTCATTGGCCTTGTGTTGATTAAAATAAGGACAAAAATTTGTGAGAGAAGGAGATAGTCATTGGTTTGTTGTTGATTAAACAAAGGGAAATTTTTATTTTTATTTTATCTAAGAAAAGGAGTTATAAGGTGTATTAAGGACTAGTTGAAAGTGTAATTTTTGGCATGTGAAAATTAGATACAAGGTGGTTTTGGTATTGTTTGAAAAGTGTGATTATTGCATGTTATAAAAGGGGATATAAGGTGTATTGTGGATTATTTGAAAGTTGTAATATTGCATATTTTAAAAGGAGATATAAGGTATTATTTTTAAAGCTTTATTGTGCACATTTTTGGGAAGGTTAATGTGGATGATTTGAAAAGGAGATTTGCTAACCAGTTCTTGAAGTGGCACTAGAAAAGAAAATTATTTTGTTAAGACAGGTTTTGAAGGCACATCATCATCAAGGCATTTTTAGAGGTATGGTGATCTAACTCCTTCTCTAGGTGGTTTTTGGTTGAAGAAAATATATTGAGTTGTCATATGTTTGGAGGCATAAGGATTGATTGTTTGAGCATTGCTTGGATTGAAATTGGGAAATATTATAGATCAGATTTATGAGCAAACCTATGCATTGTTTATGTTTGAAATTGGAAACAAATTGATGAAAGTTATAAATCAGTTTTGAGAGCAAACTTGTGCATTGGTTTTGAGTGATATTGGAAATGAAAGTGCAAGAGTTATAGATCAGATTTGTGAAGCCAATTTGTGCATCATCATGATTGATTTTGGAAGTAGATGAGCATGGAAGATTTATGGATTGTTATAATTGGTTTTGGGTATAAATGAGCATTGTTTGTATGCAATATTTTGGATCAGTTGTGAGCAGGTTTGAGCAGGTTTTGTAAGAATATTTGAGTAGGTTTTGGTGAGCATATTTGAGCAAGCCTTGTGTGTAGGCTTGGAGTATATTTGAGCAGGTGATATGAGCAGATTTGAGTAGGTTTATGAGCAGTAGTAATGAGAAGATTTGAGCAGGCTTATGAGTAGGTTTAGTGAGCAGATTTGAGCAGAGTTTTGAGAAGATATTTGAGCAGATTTTTGAGCAGAGTTGAGCAGATTTGAGCAAGCCTTGTGTAAAGTCTTGGAGTAGATTAGAGCAAAGGGGATTGGTGTCTCCTATGGATAGAGGTCCATGAACCAGAGCAAAGGGGATTGGTGTCTCCTATGGATAGAGGTCCATGAACTAGAGCAAAGGGGATTGGTGTCTCCTATGGATACATCCAGAACCAAAAAGTTGGTCTCCTAGATAAAATTCCATGAACCAGAGTAGAGGGGATTGGTGTCTCCTATGGATAGAGGTCCACAAACTAGAGAAAAGGGGATTGGTGTCTCCTATGGATAGAGGTCCACGAACTTGAGCATAGGGGATTGGTGTCTCCTTTGGGTTGGTGCCCATAAACATTGTAATAGGGAATTGGTTCCCAAGAGATTTGTTGAGAAAATTTATAAGAAATATTTTCTTCGTGGACGTAGCCCACATTGGGTGAACCACACTAAATCTATGTCTCTTATGTGTGTGATGATCTATGCATTGTTTCATTATTGCAATTGTTAATATCGGATAATACTACTTTGGAAAGAAAAGTAAAATTTTTATCTTATACAGTTCACCCCCCTCTCAGTATAAGCTTGTGTTATTCATCCAATTGGTGATGATGTTAGGATCACCATTCTTGGAGATAAATTTAATAATCCCTTGATTAATATTAGGGCATAGAGAACCCTTAGAGAATACCTCCTGATAGACTTTGAGAGGATCAGGCCCAACCATATCCTAAAGAAACTTGTAGAATTCATAAGGGAAACCATCAAGACCAAGAGACTTATCATTGGCCATCTAAGAAAAATCTTCCTCTACATCCTTCAAAGAAAGGGTATTTTCACAAGGAGATCTTTGAGACTCAGAAATCCACTCTAGGACCACCGAAAGGTAGAATTTAAGAGCTTGGTCACATTATGGGAAGTGGCCCTAATCCATAAACACATTCTTGTAGTGCTCTTCAAAAGCAAAGAGAATACTAGGAAGTTTAGAAACACACTCTCCGTTAAGTTAAGGGCTTAATACCCAAAAATTGATTGCAAGGATGCAAGTAATGAAATAACTCCTTGGACACCCTATATCTAAATTTAAGCCAATGTAACCTTACCTTGATTTTTGTCCATTTGGCATCATAGTGCTCTACCATCATAAACTAGTTTTTAACCATAAAAAGGTGTCTTGGAAGCTCCTAATTGAAAATATAAAATTAAAGGTAAGTTGAGTCCACTTCCAACTCTTTCTTAAGAGTAGCATTGGAGTGATGATCAAACTTAGTAATCTTATGCCCAAACGAGCATAGGAAGTTTACAATGCATTGGATATCAACATTCCACCAATAAATACAACCTAATACCCATTTTGATCTAGGGACCAGGTTCTAAATTTTGATAACATAGACCCTGAACATGGGATGGTGCAAAATAGAGGTATTGAGGTAAAATTAAAATTGATAAAGAGAAGTGGGGGTAGAAGAAACTAGAATGGAAAATGAAATAAGAGAATGACCAAACAAGCAAAGTTCAGGGTGGATAGAGATAAATGGAGAATAAGATGAAGGTTTCTCAAAGGATAAAATATTAGAATCTGAGAGCATGGCTCCATAAAATATTTTTAGAACAAAAATATCACATTTTTGGTTGTTATACCATGTGAACCAGGCACTATAATGGAATGAATATGGTAAAAAAAACTATTAGGGTTAGAGAACATAAAATTTTCTTTTATGAAAAACCATGCTTCTATTTCCCTTGTGATCCACCTCATGGGAAGAAGACCCACCTTGTCATGTGGTAATTCAATCATATTGAAGTCTCTGCAAATCAACTAGATAGAAGGACGAGGAGAGAGCATCGCCCATCACCAAAGTGCATAATGGTAATTAGAATTATTGGGTGCTTAAATGTTGAGAACACCAAGAATATGACCGTCAATATCCATCATAACCCAAATGACATGATTAGAAGGGTCACAACCCCAAATATTAGTATATAATTATAAGGTTTTTAAATGCAGGTGACTGCCCCTCCTTTACTTATGTCACACATAGTATGAAAGGTGTGGCCTCGAGGCTAGAGAAAGGAGCAAGTACTAGATAAAATAAGGTTAGTGAATTTGACATCTTGAAGGCAAAGAATATCAATACTACTAAATTTGATCTTGAATTCATCCAAACCCTAACGCACTATGTACTTGTGCACATGATTTATCAAACCCTTGACATTCCAAGACATGAAATTCATGAGACATGATCAAGGAGCATATTTCCTTTGAAGACCTTAGAGTCCTCGAAATCTATTATGGTTTTCACAAAAAAATCTATCTATCATCACTTCTTCAAAGGGATGCCTGAGGCCTCCCTAACTAGACTACAAGAGAGATGAGGGTTTCATGAGGGAATTTCACTAGGTATATTAGGTGAAGAAATCGGGCATCTACTTGAGGGGATTGACTCTAGAATAGATGATGGCTTAGCTAACTGGGAGGCTGGAATATTTGGGGAAACATTATTTTTACTACCACTAGAGGTACCTACAAGAGTAGAAATAGAAGTTCATTCTGTAGAGGTTTCATGAGAGCTCCCTAACTGAGCATTCGATTGAGGCTCCTTTTTACCAGCTCCCATAAAATATTGTGATCAGTTTCATTTACCATTCTTACTAGTGACAGATGTCTATTCCTCCCATCCATTAGCAGGAGGGGTAGATTTTACTGTATTTGAAAGTGTTGATGTATCTACTAGAGCTTGATTTTTGAATCGATGCTCCATAAGAGGGTAGTATTTTATCTTGTGAGTTGTAGATTGACACTAATAATAGGTATTGGGGAGATTGATATAAACCACTCATTGTTGGAAATGGATCAAATCCTTTAAGATATTAATCTCAATGTAGATGCGTTTGTATGGTTGCATAACATAGAATTTTTATGGCTCCATTCACGCAAACTTGCCAATAGGTGTGACAAGCAATGACAAGAATATCCAAAGGGGTAAAGGGAGACTTGGCAATTCCATACAAACTAGGACACATATGGAAAAATCAATAGAAACTATAAAATTATGGTGACAGGTCTGAAGAATTAAAATGGTATTTCTAACATACCAAGGACCTTTGCTCATAACTACAATGATATGTTATGGATCGGTAAACTAAAAATGAAAATACCTTTAGTAAGGTTTTAAATATGGTCAACTTTTTATGCCATATGGATTCTAGACTTGTTGAATCCATTGACAGATTAATGAGTCACTGGTAATCTTCCCCAAAAAGTACCCAACTAGGGTATGATTCTCAAGCCATTTTTAGGCTTTATTAAAATCCTACATGAGTAGGACTATGTTCATCATAGAGGAACTACCTTTAGTAAAAACTTCTTGGATTGTTTAATTGGTGCCATGGCTCTCCGTAATTACAAATTCACTAACTATTGAAATGGTAACCTGAGAGGTAGCCATTGAAAGGGAAGGATACCCCCATCTAAGGTGGAGTAGTTACAAAAAATGGCATAGTGTGTATAGATCCTAGAAGGGCACTAGGTGTATGGTGGCCAATGAAATAGTAAACATGTAGTAGCAACATATGAGAAAAAATCCCTAACAGAACCTCTAGTGTCTAAGTTTTAGATTTATGGAAGACAAAAAAATCTTTGGAATTTTGATATTTTTACTTTAAAGAAAGGAAAAATCCATAAATTTTTTTTTTTTTTGATTGAAATAAATAAAAACTAAATGTGATTTTAATTTTTTGGCACTTTGAAGATGTAATATTTATAATTAGATAAAATATTCGTTGATAGTGTGTACTCTAGTGGTAAGGAATATGGATGATAGTCAAATGGTCATAGTTTTAAATTATTAGATGTTGTTTTTGAATCCTCATGAGGAGGAAGTATTTGCATTCCATATTCATGTTTACAGCATGGTACTCAAAGCCCTCTAATTAGGAGTAGCCTCACAACAAATCCCCTTAATTGCATCAAAAATCCATCCTTAGGATACATATTTGAAGCACTTTTCCTTTTAGTTTCCCAGGTCATATTCAACTTATAAAAGAGATGGGGTAAATAGTGCAAATAAAGGTGATAATGTAGTGGCAAGGTGATTGATTTCTATAGGTGTGTATTTTATTGATGTAAGGAATATCTTTTTACATTTATTAAGGAGACACATACCCAATTAGCACAATCTAATGGAATATGATTGCTTTATTTATAACATGAAGGTCCTACCATATATAGAGAAAATTGTCAACGGAGGTACCAACAATTATTTTCTTTGGATCATGTTTGCTTTAGTTATTAAATACATTATGTCACCTCACATCAACTTTATGCAAGGGCACAATGGTAAGATACTCTTCTCACATAGTAGATGTTTGAGTTTTTATTCACAATAACTTCATTTCCATATTAATTATTTTGAAAGGTAGACATAAATTATAATGGTCATTGTATTAGTCATATTTTATTGTAAGTTTGGTCTTGTTCTATAGGATATATTTATTTTTCTTACCTTTAGCTTCAAAGGCACATTGTGGGTACTTGTCTAGGCTAGCAAGTTTAGGAAATTACATGTTCAAATACCTAGGTTTGAGTTTATTAACTAATATGGTATACAATTGGGAGTTATTACCATACACACATATATATTAATTATGTGTTTATATACATCCATACATGTATGTATAAATAAAGTCTAACCAATCATTTCATACAAAGTGTCATCCTTACATTTTTCCCTTCATTATAGTTGGATGAGAATTAGTCATAAAGGTGATGACATCAATATAGCTTAGGTGTTATTTTTTTGGCATGCCACATGGAAGACTTATATTGGCATGTTTTTTCCTAAGGTTTGAAATTTTACTCTCTTTCTAAAAAAAAAAAAATTAGTATTAGTATCCCTAAAATTTTAAGGGCCATAAATTTTGAATGTAGAAGCATTTTGGGACTATTTTTTTCAAATCATATAGTTTATTAGGCCTATAAATTAGTGATTTTTGTTTTTAATATAGAAGCATTTTGTGACTATTTTTTTCAAATAATAGAGTTTTTTAGGCCTATAAATTAGTGATATTCAATCAAGAATTAGTGATACTCAATCAAGTTGAAGTAACAAATCAGGAATTAGAAAGAATCTTAACCAAAACAGTAGCTTACCATAGGAGGAATTGGCTAGATAAACTACCTAAAGCAGTTTGGGCTTATAACACTACATGGAAATCCACCATAATATTTACACCTTATGAATTTTTTTATGGTAAAAATCCTCTTTTGCCTAGTGAATTTGAATTACTAACACTTCAAACTACTTTGGAAGTTGGTATTGAATTGTCACAGGCACAAACAAACATGATTTTGCAGCTCACTGCATTGGATGAACTACGAATAGAGACATTGCATCAAACTGAAATGATTCAAGCACAACGGAAGTTTTAGCATGACAATAACATTTAACAACATGAATTTCAGCAAGGCAACCAGGCTTTATTGTTTGATTCTAGCTATGAATATTTTCTTGGGAAGTTACAAACTAGGTGGCTTGAACCTTATCCGATTGAAGAAGTGTTTGGAAATGGAGTTGTTCGTATTTCACCCATTGATGATTCACAAAGAAAATTAGTGGTTAATGGACATCATCTTCGAATATACCATGTACCACTAACTAAGGATGAATTTCTAAAGCAAGTGGAGCAATTGGATTTCTACATGATGGAAGAAAATACCTCTTCCACAACAAATTCAACAAAATGAAAAATATTAAAAAAAAACAAATAATAATTCAGAAAGTGAAAAATCCTAGGAGGCACTTCTATATTGTTCCAAATTTTCTGCACCCTTACCTTCAGGCTAAAGGATCCACGCCCGAAAAGGGGATGCGAGAAGGATGGGACAATACCTCGAACTGAGAGGCCCTTTGAAGGTCCCGCATCTCGGGGGAGGGGTATTAAGGTGATTTTTCGATAGATGGTGGGATTCACCAGGAAACATTTAGTGGCAGTCTCCACGCCTATGTTGGGAATGTGTTTGATGTGTTCAATTTTATCTTTAATCATTCAACTCCTAGGTTTGGCCAAATGAATCTAAACTATTATATATATGAAATGCATATTTAAATGAATATAGAAAGCAGATTTGAATAGAAAACATAGATAATAAGCTAGATGAGAAAAGTCATACCTAATTCCGGATGTCTGATGGAGGTTCTAATTTTTGAAGCATTCCAGATCGCCTCTGATCTGACAGGATCGTCTGAAATCATACAGGATCATCTGAGATCTGAAAAATTCATCAAAGACCTAAAATTAGAGAAATAGACATAGCACATAGAAAATGCAGCAATACTAACAGAGAAAAACAGTGTAAAATGACAATATAGATACTAAAACGATAATTACAAATAGAAATTCAAGTAAATTATAGTATTTTAATGACAAATTATGATCTCATCATGCACTTAAGCTATGTGGGTGAACTCCAGGATGCAAAATAGTAATAATTCTGACTAATGCAAAGCAAAACAGTAGATAGTGGAGAAAGAATGCAAACTTAGGGCACTGATTGTCCCCAATGTTGACTGCAGTCGAAATCGTCTGTAGAGTACGAAATCGTCTCGAATTGTGGCGTGATCGTTCAAGATTGTATAGGATCTTCTGCGACAATCTGAGCTTGCTCCAGCTAAATAATGACAAATTTCTTGCAAGAAAATTCGAAAAGGGGCAAAGGCAAACAGTAGTCTAAGACATTCTAATGCATGTAAAACTTGAAGTGCAGAAAAATTCAGCCAAGGGAATGTCAATGGGAGGGCCTAAGATTAAATAGGCATATGAAGGAGGTTGGGAGGTTGGAGATCATCCCAATTTGGGAGATCTCCAATGGGGGAAGTCTCTAACCGCACAGACATGCTTTTGCCCAGGTTAGAGATGTCGTTGAAACATAAGCTAATTATGAAAAATCAGTTTTGGGACGAAATTGTCTAGATGTTCTGCGCTAGACGAAATTGTTCGATCTGAGGTGATATCGTTTGATCGGTGACGATATCGTCCAACGGTCACAACAAATCCTAAAAATGGCATGGAAAATGAGGAAAGCAGTTTAACAGGCGGTTAACGGGTGGTTCGGGGTTGAAATTTGAATTTGAATTATTACTAAGGTAATTTTAATTATTTAAGGTTTTACTGTGCCAATTTTAGGGTGCTACATTTTTCCCCCTCTTTAGAAAATTTTCTAAAGAAAATGTGTTAAATATGATTTCTTCTCGATCTATGAGAAAGCAAAAATTATTCCTATTTTTAGGCGACGATTCTAGGTCGAATCGTATGATAGTTTACTATGGTTCCCCCTCCGTGTTTTTACCCAAATCGAACATTTGAGGTAAAAATGCGGAAAAGCAAAATGTTAAAATGTTGTTTAAGTTTTCTTGAATAAAATTAAGAAAAATAAGGTAAAACCCTAATTCATTGTTACTGTTCATTTTCTTGGTTTCTAGAGCTCTGCAGACAAGATGGTTGAGACAGCGCACAGATCGACAGAGGTCCGACACGGGCTACGGGTAAGGGTCCAAACTTAATTTAGAATGCTTTAATTTTTAATTTCATGCTTTTTAGATTAATTTTGAATGATTGTTGAGCATCACGACCATTTTTGGGCCGTCGACGTCGTTGGGATGAAATCGTCTCAATTTCATCAAAATCGTCTCGATATCGTCGATTTCGTCCAAGGGCGAAATCGACGATATGGGGATGATTTCGTCCAATAAGGGATGATTCCCTCTTGCAAAATTGGAGATGAATTTGCTCAAATTTTGGATGATATCGTCCAATAGTGGATGATATCATCATTTGTATGAAAGTGAACTTATTTTACTTGCATTTTTAATCACTGTTTTATTAATGATTTTTCTTGTTTTGTTGTTTATGTTACAGAGAGGATTACTAAAGAGCCAGGAATGGAAATACGGTGGGCTAAAGGATGACTTGGTAGCTCTATCTCAGGCAGAGTGAGATCAGTTGGCTCAGGTCAGCTTGCAGCACATGGCAGATATGCCACAGGTTTCTATAGATATGGGGCTATTGATAGCCCTAGCAGAGAGGTGGTATCTGGGTTCTTATTTTCGGTTATCGATAGGGGAGATGACTCCCACATTGGAGGATGTATGGAGGATTTTGAGGATTACCATACAAGGATGGTTAATAACTCCCACGGTCAATTAGGGCCATGTGATGATGCGACTGTGCAGAGATCCAAGTTTCACCCTAAAGAAGGGCGGAGTGAACATCGAGTCGTTATTCCAGATGCCTGGGGCATCTAGACTAACATAAGTTATGGCTAGGGTGATAGGTGGTCTGCTGCTATGCCATCAGAGTGGATGTAGACTACCATGGCTACTGATAGATGTGGTCTATGACATGAGAGACCATGGGTATAGGTTTTCTTGGGGGATCTTTGTACTATGTTGATTGTATAGGATCCTGCATGGTGTCATATACAAGGATGGCCGGTGTCTAGTCATGACATCACTACTACAGGTTTGGTGCTGGGAGCACATTGTAGTGCGAAGGCCAGTAGGTATCCCACTAATAGGGATTGATGGAGAGAGGCCCCGAGTTTTCTACTGGTGGCTCCGAAGAGGGTCATAATGGTGGATAGATCTGCCAATGTCTCGGAGACTACTTGATGACCTTGTCTCCGACTAGATCACCTGGATGCCTTGGAGAGATCATCCAGGGTGGGTCGAGGATGGACAGAAGTTGGCTCATGTTAGGTGAACCTCCTGGCTGAGGATGGAGAGGGGAGAGGTGGAGCTCCATCGCTATGACTGAGTTTTGAGGTAGTTCGGTCTACAACAGGGGATCCCATCTCTCAGGGACTATGAGTTTTCCCCGACCATCCAGGATAACACTACACTCAACAGGGCTCTAGATATGCAATGCTTCTAGATTCAAGACATGAATGATGCCCCCATCCAGCTAGTGGATGGTGACGATGCTGGGGTTGCTGATGACTATGATGCCTGGTACACAGACATCCACCCTCCTTGGATGATGAGGGCTCAGGGTCTGATTCATGTAGTTGTGCATCAGATGGGGAAGTGGCACCAGGCAGCCATTGATGTGGCACAGGGTCACGATAGGAGAGAGCAGAGGAGGCCACAGGCTCAGTAGAGGCCACAACAGTAGGAGAGGAGGGAGGAGATACCCCCTTCTCCACGGAGAGAGAGGCCACCATCGCCTAATAAGGGTAAGGGTGTCGAGGTAGGAGCGAGTAGCGAGATGGCTACTCTCTGGGTGGAGACTATTTGTCTCCAAGCTTAGGTGCAGGCCTTGCAGGATGAGGCTACATGACACCGAGAGGAGGCCACACAACTCAGAGATGAGGTTGCATGCCTCAGAGCATGAAGCGAAGGGGCGAGCATTCAGGACCTAGCACGGGCTATTGCCCAGATCACATTCTATAAGATGCTATACTACCATATGGTGCCAGAGGGGTAGAGGTTACCGCTATCGACCCCCATTACAGAGCCTATCATGATGAGGTCATCAAGGACATCATCATGATCAAAGTCCAGGAATCATAGTACCATACGTACTACGATGGGGCCACCTCGTCCACCTCAAGGCGGGGGAGGAGATGAGGCTGAGAGCTCGAGGGATTCTCGAGGCTAGCTGCTACAGACTGCACTACACAAATTGATACATAGTGTTTATTATTTTTGATAGAGGATTGAGTATGCCGAGGTACAGATTGTGGCATACCGATCCAATTTTGAGATGATGTATATATTGTTGATATATATATAGATGAGATATTTTTGATCATATGACTTGTATTATGTGTTTATATGATGCTTTAATGTTTTGATGTGATTGATTTGATGAATCATGTAATTATGTCGTTTGGAAATATTATGGTTTGAATGTCATGCTTTTAAAATTTAAATGAAATAATCTAATGTAAACAATTGGTTGTTTGTGGGATAATTTGATAAAAATAAAAAGGGACTTATAACAATAATTTCAAAGGACATTGTCGCTATTATAGACCATTTCATGGAGTCACCGCTCACTCAGTTGTCAAGCTGATCCTAGTATAGAAATATTGTTAAAAGTAAAAGAGTGCTTAAGAGACTGTCTTAAGACTTTGTGTTGCAATGATGGAGATAATGATGGTTTGATGATTTGTTTTCAGATTTTCATAAAAATAGTATGCATGAGATACGAAAATATGATTTTTCTAGGCATAAATTCCTAAGTGTGATAAAATTTTGAACAATTCCTTAGAATTTATACCATGGTTGCAATATTGAATTTGAACATAATGTCATGAAATAGAATAAGTGTTCGTTTGTTTGTAAAGCATAATTGTGTAATATAATGATACAAGTCATATGTTTTGGATGAATTTATTTTAAAATAAATGGAACATAAAGTTAGAATAATGGTTTGCACTAGGCATAGAATTATAGGTATAGACTTATACCATCATTGCGAAATCCAAAGAAGAAAATAATAGTTTTATTGCATAATTGATTTTTAATTTTTGAAATAAACCGAGAATATGAAGATGAGGACTTGTGCTAGGCATAAAATTCCAATTTTGGTTTTGGAACTATACCATCATCATGAAAATCAAAAGTTATATATAAATGTAACTTTTTTGCATGTTTTTTTTTTTTTTTTTAATTATTTTGATTCATTTGGTAATGCATGTAGTTGTCGTTATACTAAACAACTGTTCTTAGAGAATAAAATGAAATTATTCCAAACAATTTGCAAAAATATTTCAAAGTATCTTAAAGACAAAAGTTATATTTATAAGGAATCCCATGTGCGTATGTGAGTTCATTTCCGATCTTGATTTATCATAATGATACACAAAATCTCTCAAATACAAATGTGTGTGCAATTGCTTTGTGCATTTACCAGTTTTGAGCAAGATAATTTGATACAAGTGATTTGAATTAACCAAATAAGTGTTCATTAACCATGATTTAGATGCATATAACCGTACCAGAATACTATGTAAGTCGGGTTATCAAGAGCTAGCTAATCCATAAGCAGACATAGGTTTGTACAAAATAAGATCGCTAATGTGACAGACATATCACCACGCTAGGAGTTACCCAAGGCCAAGCGGGTTGGGCATAAACCACCTGTTATGGGGCTTACCTCACAGTTTTTGAATAATTGAGAATTTCAGGGATTCAAGCTCATCAACCCTTCTTTTCTTTTCAATGGGTAGGGAAAGGGATTTTATTGCTTTTGATTTTGCTTGTTTTGCTTTCTTTGCTTTTTTTTTTTTTTTGTATTTTTTGCTTTGATATTTGAGATAATGCTGAAATAGTGCTAAGAGAGTACAAAATGATTCTGAAATAATGCTTATTTTTCTCATGATTTTGCTTGATTTTTCTTTTTCTTTTGCTTCCTATTCTAGGGATACTTGCTTGGATTAGTTGTAGAGCAAGGGATTTTTATTTTGGGTAGGGGTGAGCTTGTCCTTTTGTCAATTCTCAAAGATTCTAGACCATGTGCATGATAGGATAGCAGGGGAAACTTTTCGCTCAAGAAACCACTTCTACTATGTAGCATAGTATGGAAATTACAAATATAATCATTTTATTGTGAAAGGATATGCTTGGTTTAAGTAAATAACAAGATCAATTCTCTATGCTCAAAACTTTATTTAATTGAATTTTGTGGACTTTGATATAAGAGAGATTAGTAATCATACCAAATAAAATCAAGATATTTATTCATGTGAATGTGAAAGTGTGGGATTCCAAATAAATACTAATTTATCCAAAATAATTTGAAAATATAACTGCAATACTGCACAATTTGACAGGTACAAGAATAAAAGATGTTTTTGAAGATTTTGATGATTTTGGATGTTTTTGATTTTTTTAATTTTAAGTTATGAATTGAGAGAAATACAAGGTGATTGTTTTTTTGAAAGGTTTTTTTTTTAAATAAGTGACTAAAAGGAAATAATATGTAAACAAATATATACAATGATGAATTGACCAATTTTATGCATAGTAACATTTAAGATGCATAATATTCATAGGTTCTTTAAGTTCTTTACCATCTAAGGTAGCTAATTTTTATGCTCTCAATTCAAATTTAGCAGTGATAATATATGGTCCAAGCCAGTTGGGCTTAAATTTACCTTTAGGGTCTTTAGTTGCATTAGTATTCTTTTGATTTTCTTTTAAAACAAGGTCGCCGACCTAAAAGGATTGATGACAAAATTTCTTAGCATATGATCTTTTAAGCTTATTTTGGTAGGCATGAATATGTTCCAAAGCATTGATGCACTTTTCATCTAGGAGTTCCAGTTGACTGAGTCTGTTAGCTCGATATTCATTTCCTACTTCGGTATCTTGAAGTAGTAGAGCCAAAGAAGGAACTTCTAATTCAAAGGGAAAAATGGCTTCAACGCCATAAACCAAAACAAAAGGTGAAGTACCTGTGGGAGTATGAACGCTAGTGCGATATGCCCACAAAGCTAGATATAATTGAATGTGCCAATCTCGACCGGATTTATTGACCAATTTTTTGAGAATTTTGATTAAGGTTTTGTTAGAAGCTTCTGCTTGGCCATTACCCTGAGGATAATAGGGAGTGAACCAGCGATGTTGAATCTTATACTTTTGGCATAATTTCTTAACATATTTATTTTTTAAACAAGTTCCATTGTCTGAGATGAGATTTGTAGGAATTCCGAACCTACAAATGATTTGATTAAAAATAAATTTAGAGACTTGTGTTCTAGTGCAGGAAGCTAAAGGCATAGCTTCAACCCACTTTGTAAAATACTCAGTGGCGGTTATGATGAATTTGTGTCCATCAGATGACACAGGATTAATTTTGCCAATAATGTCTAAGCCCCATTTTGAAAAGGGCCAAGGAGATGAAATAGCCTGCAATTCTTGTGCAGGGGCATGGACAAGGTCAGCATGTTTCTGGCACTTGTCACAATGGTGCACATAATCATGTGCATTAGTCTCCATGGTAGGCCAAAAGTATCCTATCCTAAGGAGCTTTTTAGCAATGACACTACCACTGAAGTGTCCTCCACAAGATCCATCGTGGGCTTCACTCAAAGTTGATCTAGATTCTTCTAAATTTAGACATCTCAATAGGATACCTTCAAAATATCTCCTATATAAAGTATTGCCAATTATTACAAATTGACTTGCTCGTCTACGTAATAACCGACGCTGGTTTCTATTAGAACTGGCAAGGAAAGTCCCATTGTGAAGAAAATCAAATATACCCGTATACCAAGGTTCAGGAGTAGTTTCATTGATTAGAAACACATCCAAAGGTTCTAAGAATGAATTATTTGAAGTGGGTTCCTGGAGTTGACGAATAATGATGGTGGCATATTCGTCATCTAACTCCAAGGGCAGAAGAGATGTAGCTACGACCATAGTGTCAGCCACACGGTTGCTAGTTCGAGGAATAACTTCCAAGGTAACTTGATCAAATAGAGATATTAATTGTAAAACATATGATTTATATGGGTGCAATTTATCATCTCTGGTCTGATAAACTTCATTAATTTGGTTTATAACAAGTTGAGAATCACCAAAAACTAGCAAATGTTTAATTTTTAGCACCAAGGCAGCTCATAATCCAAGGATTAGAGCTTCATATTCAACAGTATTATTGGTGCAAGCAAATGTTAATTTAAATGACAAAGGTATAATGTGTTTTTGTGGAGATACTAAATAAAACCTGCACCAGCCCCACTCATGCATCGGGCTCCATCAAAGTATAAAGACCATTGTTCAACATGGTCTGCCTCTAATTGAAGGCATTCATTAGGAAACTCAATGATGAGGGGATGGGTAGACTCTAAGGGTGCAACAACTAATTGATCTACTATGATTTGACCCTTAACAAACTTTTGTCCTATAAACGTGAGTTCAAACTCACTTAGAGCAAGAACCCACTTTGTTGTGTGACCCGATAAATAAGGTCGACTCATGAGATACCGCAAGGGATCATATTTAGCAATGACATGTTTTTTGACTGAGCATATAATGCAATAATTTTTGCGTAGAAAATATGACTGCTAGACATATGTTTTCTAATGTTGTGTAGAGGGTTTCATAACTAATTAAATTTTGACTAATATAATAATTAGCACGTTCTGTTTTCTCATCATCAAGTTGAGCTAACATAGCCCCTAAAGAAAAATCTGAAGCTAAAATATATAGGATAAATGGGCGATTAGGTCTAGGCGATGAAAGCATAGGTGGGTTAAGGAGGTATTTTTTGAGAAGTTCAAAAGCTTCCTTACATTCATCGTCCAATTAAAAGGGACATCCTTATTAAAAAGCTTAAGAAAGGGACCGGTTTTGTTCGCCAGCTTATCGATGAAGCGACGAATAGTTTGAAGCTTACCTTGTAAAGTTTGTAACTCAGATATATTGGTAGGTGCGGGCATATCAGTGATAGTCACAATCTTGAGAGGGTCGATTTCAATGCCACGTAAAGAAACTATAACCCCTAATAGTTTATCGAACTTAACTTCGAATATGAATTTAGCAGGATTTAGTCGGATAAGATATTCCCTTAATCGATCAAATACTTTTCTTAAGCCATTTAAATGATCATCTTCTTTGATGGAACGAGCTATGATATCATCTACGTAATCATGTAGGATATCATGCATCATGTCATGAAAAATATAAGTCATAGCTCATTGATAGGTTCTTTAGGCCAAATGGCATCACTTTCCAACAAAAGGTACCCCAAGGGGTAATAAAGGCTATTTTAGCCTGATCTTCAAGAGCTATCCTGATCTGATTATAACCATAAAATCTATTCATTAAGGATATCATTCCACTCCCAACAGTAAATTCAATGATTTGATCCATATTGGGAAGAGGAAAATCATCTTTAGGGCATGCAACGTTAATATCTCTAAAGTCTGTGCAAACCCTGACTTTGGTGGCTTCTTTCTTGGAGACTGGAACTACATTCGAGATCCATTTAGCATAATCAATAGATTGTATAAAAACAACATTCAAGAGTTTTTCTAACTCCCCTTTGACTAGCAATGCCACTTTGGGATGCATTTTTCTAAGTTTCTGTTTAACAGTTTTAGCACCCGGATGGACTACTAGGTGATGCATGACTACATAAGGGTCTAAACCTGGCATATCTTCATATGTCCAAGCGAAGAAATATTCATATTCTTTAAGGAATGCAATGTATTGCTCTTGTTTTTCTTGACTTAATTCTGATCCAATATTGATTATGTGGGGATTATCCTCAGTTCCAATGTTAACTTTAATGACGTTTTCTACTTCCATGTGTAGATCTCTTTCAAAATTAGGTGGGGCAGGTGAAACGCCCAATTATTGTAATTATTTTAAGGTTAACTTGGATAATTCATCTTGAGGAGTCATGGCCTCAAGCTGGGCTATAGTATGTATAGATCCATCAAAATAAAAACCATTGTGTAACACCTCTTCAATGGAAACATCATGGAAAATATCTCCTTCCAAATCATCATCGGATTCAACAATCATTTTAGGATAAGCTATGGATAGCATATTGCATGTAAATGGATGATTTTTTAGAGGCAAATCATCACGCCCATCCAAATAATCTTGATAACATATGAGTTGATCATCATCTTCAAAAGGGAAGGGTTGACCCTTAATAGGAAATAGGCCTACACCACATCTGGTGGGCCATGGTTCTACCTCAAAGGGTTCTTTCATATCATCTTGGAGAGGTCCCAAGACTTTCCCTTTATATCCCATTTTAAGCATTATAGGTTTAGCTTTAATATACTCATTAGTAAAATAACATCGAGCATATCCCTCATGATGAGTTTTGATGTTCCTGGGTATTCTTCCCTAGTCATATCCCTTATAAATGAAGGCACAACTCCTGAATTGGTAAGTACTTCCCATAGGTTGTGGGAGGCCCAAAGTACAAGGAAATGGCAACAAATTACTTAAGATAATGGAATTTTGTATAGAAGCATTTGTTTTTTTTTATATAAGAATTTTAGATAAATCAGGTAAGAGTTCATCAGAAAGAGCATAATATGTAGAAGGATCATTCCCTATATCTTTAGATGTGGAAGGTATGATAGATGTAGATAATGTGGAGGTGTTAATAGATGGGTTTATAGGTTTTGAAATTATAGGGATGGAACATGAAGGATTGGTTGTAGATTTAAGATCCTTTTGAGGTTCTAGTGTGGTTTGTTTAGAATATTTTTGGGCTATATATGAGGGTGAAATTAATGGAGGAGAAATAGATGAATTTATGGGTGTGTGTTTCACAGGTTTAGATGAAAAATAAGAATTAGGATGTGTGGATGACAGAGCAGGGCAAAATTGAACTCCAACAGGTTCTGCCAAAGCACACATATCAAAAGGTCTAGGATCACCATGGATAGTGACCAACTGATTTTTAAATTCGAATTTAACACATTGGTGTAAATTTGATGGGACAGCCCGCATTGCATTGATCTAAGTACAACCCAAGATTTTATTGTAATATGCAGGGCAATGTACAATAAACACGGTTGTATCTAAGGTTCTCGGACCAACTTGCAATGGGATGGTGATAACTCCACACGTTTCTTGTGTTTCGTCGTTGAAAGCTTTTATGATCATGTTAGTTTTCTTCATTTCATCACTTCTAAACCCAAATATTTGGTAGAATTCAAAAGTGCAAATATTTAGAGATGAACCATTATCAATCAAGACCCTTTTGACTGATACATATCCTATTAGGGCAGTAATATACAAGGGGTTATCCTTATGTAAACTATGTTGTGGTATATCTTTATCTCGGAAGTCAATACAATCAACTTCTCTAGTGATGATAGTATTTGCCATGGCTTCAGGTTGAATGTTTTGTGGTACCATCATTTGGCTTAATGTAAGCATTAATTCATCCCTATGTGTAGGAGAAGATCTTAACAAATCCAAAAGGGAAATTCTGGCTGTAGTATTGGATAATTGCTCATTAATATTGTAAGGAGGTTTAGATTGAACATTAGGAGCATGATTCCCTTTATTGGGATTTTTCAAAACAAATGGAGTTGATCCATCATTCTAATTTGGTTCTTGTTGAAGATTTTGAGCTTGTTGTCTGGTAACGACTCTGATGGCACCTACAATGTTATATTGAGGATGTTGAATAGGTCTTGGTCTAGCATTCATAGCTTGTTCATTAGGAACTGATTAGAAGAGGGTCGAGTAGTAACTCTTCTAGGAAATGGTTCTTCTGGAACCATAGAATCTGTGATAGGTTGAATAGGATCTGATTCATTTTTAGAACTATTTGATTGATTTGAGGTGATGTCTATTTCACTTTCAATATCTGATTCTACATCACTGAGATCCGATGTTTGAATATTATGTAGGGGCCTGGTCATGACCATGGATAAAGTTGTGTCAAATTTTTGTAAATCATGATTAGGTAAATGTCCGCTAATAGTTCCTACATATCGGGTAGGAGGAGGGACATTATGATGCTCAATTTGATTGGCCACCTCTTTACCATGTTTTGGTAAAGGATGTTGAAATATATCTAATGATTGATTAGCATTTTAATTTTGATTTTGGGGAATGTTCTTTTGAGCATTATTAGGAACAGTTTGTTTAGGTTGGAAGGCTTGCACCTCCATCTCATTATTATCAATCAGATCTTGTATTTTATGTTTTAACCTTTTACAAGAGTTGGTAGAGTGTCCAGGCCCTCTATGGAAATCATAGTGTAAATTGGCTCTATATCCGGGTATGGTTGGATCAGGTTCCTGGATATTAGGTAATTGAATCAAACCTCTTTCGAGTAATTGGGGTAGAATAGTTGATAATGGTTGATTCAATCTAGTAAACTCTCGAGGAGTTTATCAGGAGGTTTCAATATAATTTTTTTTGTTGTCTTCGTTGTATTGATATTAGCAACATTTCTACTGTCAATGACTCCGTCACCTACAACTTGTTTGTTTTTATATTGATTTATGGATGTTTTCTCATCATATTTCTTCCTAAGATAGCCTCTCCTAATGAGAGCATCTTATACTCTTCGAGCTAAGTCTATAGCCTGATCGAATGTGGTTAAGGTAACAGTTGATAACTCATAAGATATTTGTTCTTGCAAATTATTAATAAAAATTTCCAACATTTCCCTATAAGGTAGCACAAAGTGCAGTTTTCCTATCAACTACCTCCATCTAGCTAAGAAATCAGCAAAACATTCATCTTTGTCTTGTTTTAAGTTGTACAAATATTTAATGGTTACATGCCTTTCGATATAGGCACTAAATTGATGCACAAAAGATTCAGCGGTCTCTTCAAAATTTCTCAAAGAATGAGTGGGCAATTGGTAGTACCACTCTAATGCCATTCCTCCTAAACTTTTCGGGAACATTTTTAGTAATAACAAGTCATCATGTGATATATCCTGACATGCTATCCTAAACATGCGAAAATGCTCTATGAGATCTTCAGTTCCTTTATATATAGTCAGGACGGGCATGGGAAAGTGTTTAGGGTATGGTTGTGCTACAACTATAGGATCCAAAGACTGACTACACATCTCTCGATAATTGTACGAGGGACGGTAGGGATCTATCTGGTCCATGCGAGAAGCTAACTATTTCAGCATGGTTTCCAGATTACTGGTTTGCCCACCATATTGGTTCGGTAGGGTATTAATATGGGATTGGTGAGCATATTATGGAGGGACATGAATATTAGATGCTATATTACTATTGTGTAAATTGTTGGTAGGAAGGGTGTTATGAAGAAGTTTTGAAGTTGTATTATGTTGTATCCCAGATTGTTGAAAATTGGTTTTTGGCTTCATTTTAGGTTTTTGTCGATTTGAAGCATATTGATCAATATTTTGGCAAAATAAAGTAGTGAATGAAGGTCTCTTTTGTGTGGGAATGATTTTAGGCTCAATAACAGGTTCCTTAGGAGGTTGGGTAACCTGTTGTTTTTGCATGTTCTGAATTATAGTGGCCATATCCATATTGGATGGTCTAGCTTTATCACTTTCTTGATCGACAAAAGACAAAGGATTAGTGTGCATGTTAAATCCTTCTTCTAGGATTGCTTGAGTTTCACTAATTTGTCCCCTATCAATACAAACTGTCATATTAAGAGCACCAATATTATTATTGAAGAATTTCCAGAAATGATATATGTTATCAAAAGTTATAATTCCGTCTGGAGCCATTCTAGGGGATGAGGATCCTTCCTCTCTAACATTTTCTTGTTGTTCATTTTCTTCAACCAGGTCATATTCTAGCTGTTCTAGAGTTTCTCCTTCTGGAATTGGATCCTCAAGAAGGGCATTTGATTTTTTTGTTTTCTTTCCTAACCAATCTTCTTGTTCTTCTTATTCAGTTTGTTTACCATTCCTAAGTCTAGTCATTGTGCTTAAACTTAGATTTCAACAAATATATATATATATATATATATGCAACAAGCTTAAGAGGTATATATTTTAATTATATACCTACTATAGTATTTAAAATAAAATGTTTTGATTTGATTATGTTTTTTGTTTTTCTTGTTTTTTTTTTTTATAACAATATTATAAAGATAACAAACAACACACAAAATGCAAGAAATAATAATAATGAAAGCAATGATCTAGTTTTCTATAAACAATTTATAAATATCATTAACGGGATCAATTTCTTCAAGAGTCATGAAATGTTCTTCTTAAAATTGGAAATTTTCTTTCAAGAATTTGACAAAAAGTGCTATAGTGATATTATCTGTTTCAGATTCTGTTTTGTAGAAGTAAATCTTGTGGCAATACTCTCGACATAACATAGCTCTAGGAACTCTATTCCATATTTTTATGTCCATAAGAATGACCTCTTGGTATTCTACATGACCTAGGAATTGGTGTATAACAGTTGCGTTTTTGAGGTATTCCTCCAAGGTGAACAATTATGAAGACACAAGAGCTCTCCTATAAGCTAACCACCTATGGAAAGCTCTCTGAAGTTCATGATAAAAAATGAGTTGATGAGAATACAAGATTCTATCTAGGACAAGCATCTTTATTTGTTTAAGCTCTGTTGACCTAAATGAAATGATACCTAGTCTCCTATTAAGTTCGTCCCACAAAGGCGGGACTCTGTATGTTTGAGATGTTCTAAACAAAGAATCAACCTCTATGGCTATTAATTTATTTTCAACATTTATAGTAACTGCTTGTATTTTCTTAGGAGCTACCATCTAAACATGATATGCAACTTAGTAGTTTTCTAATAATTTTAAATGCATCCATTTTTTTTTTGTTTTTTTGTTTTTGTTTTCGTTTTCAAAAGGTTTTAGTTTCACGTCGGGTTCACCAAAATGTATCGTTCCAAATTTTCCACACCCTTACCTTCAGGTTAAAGGATCCGCGCCTGGAAGGGGGATGCGAGAAGGATGGGACAATACTTCGGATTGAGAGGCCCTTTGAAGGTCTCGCCTCTTGGGGGAGGGGTATTAAGGTGATTTTTTGACGTATGGCGGGGTTCACCAGGAAACGTTTAGTGGCAGTCTCCATGCCTAGGTTGGGAATGTGTTTGATGTGTTCAATTTTATCTTTAATCATTCAAATCCTAGGTTTGGCCAAATGAATCTAAACTGTTCTATATGAAATGCAGATTTAAATGAATACAAAAAGCAAATTTGAATAGAAAACACAGAGAATAAACTAGATGAGAAAAATCATATTTGATTTCAGATGTTTGATGGAGGTTCTGATTTTTGAAGCAGTCTAGATTGCCTCTGATCTGACAGGATCATCTAAAATCATACAGGATCGTCTGAGATCTTACGAATTCATCAGAAGAATTTTTCAGAGACCTGCAATCAGAGAAATAGACACAACACACAAAAAATGCAGCAATACTAATAGAGGAAAATAGTGTAAAATGACAATATAGACACTAAAATGATAATTACGAATAGAAATTCAAGTAAATTATAGTATTTTAATGACAAATTATGATCTCATCATGCACTTAAGCTATATGGGTGAACTCCAGGATGAAAAATAGTAATAAGTCTGACTAATGCAAAGCAAAACAGTAGATAGTGGAGAAAGAATGCAAACTTAGGGCACTGATTGCCCCCAATGTTGACTGTAGTCGAAATCATCTGTAGAGTACAAAATCATCTCAAATTGGGGCGTGATCGTCTGAGATTGTATAAGATCATCTGTGATGATCTGAGCTTGTTCCAGTTGAAGAATGAAAAATTTCTTGCAAGAAAATTCGAAAAGGGGCAAAGGCAAATAGTAGTCTAAGACATTCTAATGCATGTAAAACTTGAAGTGCAGAAAAATTCAACCAGGGGAATGTCAAGGTGAGGGCCTAAGATTAAATAGGCATATGAAGGAGGTTGGTAGGTTGGAGATCATCCCAATTTGGGAGATCTCCAACAAGGGAATTCTCTAACCACGTAGACACGCTTTTGCCCAGGTTAGAGACATCGTTGAAACAAAAGCTAATTATGAAAAATCAATTTTGGGACGAAATTGTCTAGATGTTCTATGCTAGACGAAATCGTCCGATCTGAGGTGATATCATTTGATCAACGACAATATCGTCCAACGGTCACAAAAAATCCTAAAAATGGCATAAAAAACAAGGAAAGTGGTTTAACAGGCGGTTAACAGGCGGTTCGAGGTTGAAATTTGAATTTGAACTATTACTAAGGTAATTTTAATTATTTAAGGTTTTATTGCACCAATTTTAGGGTGCTACAACTTCTAAATTGGCTTGCATGAAAACCAGTTTTTTGGCATGTTTGCCTTGTTGGTCCCACAATCACTATTCCATACTTTATCAATACTACACTTGTCTTATTTTGTAGAACAGCTAAGTTGGTAGTCAGTAGGAACAAACATCTCTACAAATGTAGTTAAGTGGTTAAATCAGGTATGTATTTAATCATTGTAGATATTTCGTATGTAGTGTATAAAAATCACTAGTTAGTATAAAACATTCATAAGGTTTTAAAAATAAATCTAAAAGTAATCTATCTAGTCAAAGGAAGGTAGAGAAATAATTCCATGCTATTTTAAGGGGATGAAAGAAACATAAGAATTGAAAAAAAGCAGTTGGTAAAGCTTATTTCGGGGGGAAGGTGTGCAGAGATTTGGAATGGGAAAGTGTTTACACTTCAGAACAAAGAATAACTTTGGACTAAAAATGACAATGTCACATGGTCTAAGTTTATTTTTAAAATTTCATCGTCCAAAGTTGGAAAACAAAGTCAAGGCACGAGATTCAAGGAGAATCACAAGTTGCGATGGAAAAATTTATTTGGAACCACCATGTGCTTTAGTTTCCTACATAATCTTTGGCTCATGTGACAAGGCACCTTGGAAAATTCAACTCAGTAATTAATGATATTAACCCTGCAAATTATGCATGTTTTGACCAAAGACCAAGTGCCAGCTCAGCGAAGTCGTAATTAATTAATGGAAGATCATCGGATAAGATAATTTGATTGTCATCATGGGGAATTATCATCTGCCACATGCCTGTCAAAATTATTTTTTTTCATAATCCTCGACACATTTCGAAGATGGTTCCTACGCTCAAACACTCTACAATCGAAAGTTATCGATTCCAAGCCAGAGAATGAACTATTGCAAGAAAATTCATAGAGTAGTAAGGAAGCAGAACACAAGGAAATCTGAATATGGGGAAAAAGAACAAAATTGAGCCCAAAAATACCAGTTATCTGTAGAGGGATCCTGAGTCATTACGAATTTTTATATAAGGAGAGTTGATGCCATTTTTGAACAAATTCGATGGGTACTCTGAAGGACTAGTGGCAGAGTTTGCACGTACTTTCAGGAACTAGTCTAACATCAATGGCATGGCAATCCAAGTAACACCTAAAATATTAAGCTAAATCACTGAATTACCTTTGCAAGGGTTACAAATTTTAAAAACTAGTAAAAATTCCCTAACATAAATAGTTAATCACTTCAGAGAGGAGGGAGATAAACTAATTGAATTTCAAATGAATAATAATATTTGCAAAGGGGTAAAAAAAATAATTTACAACACCCTTGGGAGGAAGTAGTTGTATGGGTAATCAAATTTTTTACTTGTGAAGGGAAATTTGTTGTGTTGTTTGGCCACCATATTAAAATCCTGGATAATTTAAGGTATGGTGGCTAGAAACCTGAAGTTAGGGTACATTTTCCTCTATATCTGCACCAAGAATTACAGATTATGGCTAAACACTACCAAGGGAAAGGAACCCCTAAACATCATGGGCTGATTAAACTTATCTGTAAACAACATTTTAGGGGAAACCCTAGGAGTTTTGATAGGTTTTTCTCCACTTGGAATGAACTCATTGATAGATAAAATGAAGAGGAAATAGGGGATGAAAGCCCTAAAAATAATGAAGAATATGAAAGCTCTAAAAACCCTAAAAATAATGAAGAAGAGGCAAGGGATGAAGCTTTCGAAGATGAAATTCCCTCTTCACCACAAGGACCTCCATCTGCTAGGACTAGGAAACAAAGGGAAAGAAAATCTAAAACTAGTCCTATAGAAAGGAGAAGGAAAGTAACATTCTCTGAAGATGTGATTGTATTTTCGGTATAGACCATTGAGCAGGCAGGGAGTTCAAGTAGGAAAACATAGATTGAAAGGGAAACATCTCCATCTAGAGTATACTTTGCTTTAGAATTTTTAGAATCCTCCAGAAAACACAATCGTAAGTAGCCTATCCTTGTATTACGAAGGTCCTCTAGAATTAGGAAGGATGAAACAATTATGAGGTAGTGGATGTGGAAGAATTATCACCATAGAAAAAATCCCTAGAAAACTACATTAAAAAATGGATGAAGATCAAAGGGAACACCCTGATACATCTGTTGAAGACACGTAGCAGGAGGAAATGTTTGTAGAAGTGATTTTAGATGTAGGTATAGAGGATAAATGTATAGATATAGAAATATCTACAATGGATAACCCACCTGCTTATTCTTCTACTTCTAAAGTACTCTATAGTAGAAGAAGAGGATATCCAAGAACAATTACATGCTACGAGAAGTATTATTAAGACACAAATGGGATGGATTGAACAAAATGAGGCCTCTCTAAGATAAAAAAAAATTGCTGATTTATGTTAGTGTATCTATATTATAGGCTTTGGTGGTTATTACATACCTTGTTAGTATAGTTGTAACTACTAAATATTAGTCACTTGTTGGCTCCGTTGGTTACAGGCTATTCATAACAACAATCGTATTATTTATATTATGATTATCAATGGTAATGTAGTTTAGATTTCATATATGGTATAAGAGTGATATCTTCGATCGCTCCTTGAGTGACGATCGAATAATCTTTGCTAACAATCGTATTATTTACGAGGATCGAATGATCTTTTCTATGTAAGAATTCGGAACAATGATTATTATTCAGCTCTGCATTAAATAGGATTACAATGGAGAACCGCCAGAACGAACCAGCTACAATAAGCACTTTGTTATAACGAGATAACAAATGCAAGAGTAGGACAAATAATATATTAGCAAACAGTAACAGTATAACAGTACGCTAACATCCCCCTTTATTACATTATTTGGGTAATGTAATAACTAATAGCTATACTTAGACTACTAACATCCCCTTACATTATTTTGCAATACAAAGTGAGTTGCGAAACAATTCAAATTTGACACGTCCAAGTGCCTTAGTGAAAATGTCTGCAACTTGAGCATCTGTGGGAATGTGTCGAAGCTGAATTCGGTGCTTTGGAACTTCCTCTCGAATGAAATGACATTGTGTGTCAATGTGCTTTGTTTTTTCATGATGGACTGGATTCTTGACGAGGTTCGTAACACCCCGATTGTCGCAAAACAAGTGTATTGGAGATTTTGATGGATGGCCCATACTTGTCGAATGCGACGTAACCATATCACTTCGCACACAGCCTTCACGTGCGGCGCGATATTCTCGCCTCTGTTGAAGAAATAGCAACCACCTGTTGCTTCTTGCCGTGCCAAGAGACAGGACCGGATCCCGGATGAAAAATGTATCCGTAAGTTGACTTGCGATCATCAAATGATCCGGCATAGTCGGAGTCCGTGTATCCTTGCAAGAAGAATTTGTTGTTCCTCTTGTATTCTAGGCCATATTCTATAGTACCACTGACATAGTGAAGAACACGTTTTGCTGCTTTCCAATGAGTAATCTTAGGCTCCTGCATGAACCTCGAAAGATAGTTTACAGCAAATACGAGATCTGGCCTAGTATTGGTCAGATATATGAGACTCCCAATCAACTGTCGATAGAGAGTGCCATCTACCTGAGGTGAGTCATCATATCGCGATAACTGAAGTCCATTCTCCATAGGAGTTGCCATTGGCTTGCAGTCAGTCATGCGATATTTATCGAGCAATGTCTTGGCATACTTTTTCTGAGACACTTTGATGGTGTGCTCCTTCTGGCTGAATTCCAGACCAAGACAGTAATGGAGAAGTCCGAGATCCGTCATCTCAAAAGATTTGCACAAGTTTCTTTTGACAAGAGAGATCATATCTTCCGAACTCCCCGTAATGAGCAGATCATCCACATAGAGTACAAGCAACACTATCTCGTAACCCTGTTTCTTGAAATAGAGGTTTGCATCCGACGGACATCTCTTAAATCCATGCCGCATTAGGTGATTGTCCATTTTTATATACCAAGCTCGAGGAGCTTGTTTCAGCACCATACAAGGATTTGACCAATTTGCAAACTTTCTCGCTGTTGGCCTTCCACTTCAAATCCTTCAAGCCGAGTCATATAGACTTCTTCTTGGAGATCACCATTAAGAAAGGCACTTTTGACATCCATTTGGTGAACTTTCCACCCATATTGTGCTGCCATAGCACACATAACCCGAATTGTGGTCATCCGAGCAAGTAGGTGCAAAAGTTTCTTCATAGTCGATGCCTTCCTTTTGAGCATAGCCCTTTGCAACAAGTCGGGCCTTATGCTTATCAATTGTTCCATCTCGCCTTGTACTTGACTTTGTATACCCATTTGCAGCCAATAGGTTTCTTTCCATGCGGCAGATCAACAAGCTTCCAAGTTTTATTCTTCATCGGAGACTCATACTCTGTATCCATAGCGGCCTTCCACTGAGGCTCACTAAGAGCATCTTGCACTGATGCAGGTTCAAGACTATCTATGGTAGACATGAATGCCCTCTCATCATCAATATCCATATCCTCAACTTCTCTACTTGGAGTCACGGAAAGTTCCTCAAAAGATTGACAAAGATCATCAACCTCACCGGTTCTCGGCTTCTCTTTCCTTTTGAGCCATACCGCGTGTACGAGGTCTATCCAAATTCAAATTGGGAGGAGTGGATAAATTTGCATCTCTCGATTGTATTTGTACACCATTTAGGATTCTCCTTCGGTGGTGGTGAAGAAGATGTAGAAGGACCTCCTCTCTGTGTTGACGAAGGAATCTCCTCTTCCTTTGGTTCCACAATATCCTCGGTGTACTCGTAGATGTGCTCTGTGATGTGAAAGCTTCATCAAAGACAACATCTCTCGCTGATATGAATTTTCTTGGTCAAAGGATCTATCAACCGATATCCTTTAGAGTGCTCGTAATATCCAAGAAAAATACATCTCGGTGTTTTCTCATCTAGCTTCTTCCTTTTCTCTTTCGGTATGTGCATGAAAGCTTGACACCCGAAAATACGTAGATGAGATATGGAGGGTTTTCGACCACTCCATGCTTCCCGTGGAGTCATTCCTTTTAGGGCCTTTGTGGGTGCCCTATTCAAAAGATACACCGCAGTGGTGACAGATTCTCGCCCAATATTGTTGCCCAAGAGTTGCACCCGTGAGCATACAACGAACCATTTCCATGATAGAACGGTTCCTTCTCTCAAGCAACTCCATTCTGCCGAGGAGTATAGGCAGTTGTTAACCGTCTCTTGATCCCATGCTTATCTAGGAATGCAGAAAATTCATTAGAGGTAAACTCTCCCCCTCGATCTGAGCGGAGGGTTTTGATAGAAGCCCCTGACTCCTTCTCAACGGATTTCTTGAACTGCTGGAAGAATGCAAAAGCTTCAGATTTCAGCTTTGAGAAAGAAAACCCACATCTTTCGTGAGTAGTCATATACGAATAACTGAAAATACCTCTTCCCTCCAACACTGTTGGGTGTGAAAGGACCGCATAGATCGGTGTGAATTAGCTCCGGAGGTTTTCTTGCTCTTGTAGAGCTCTTCTCAAATGGTACTCTATGCTGCTTTCCTGCCAAGCGATCGAGCACACCGGCAATGTGGCGTAAAGGGAAGGAAGACCCTTTACCATCTCATACTTGCCGAGCTCAAGTAAGTAGCCGTAACTAAGATGCCCATATCTCTTGTGCCATAGGGAAGTTGCCTCCTTGGTAGAGACAACCATGGCAACATGTGGAGTAGAGATAGCATCTAGTGCAAATAAGCCATGCTTATATGAAGTCGTTGCAATCCGCTTACCCTTCCCGGTAATTGTACAACACTTCTTTCCATTCTCAACACGAAAGTTGACAACCATATTTCTCGTCCAGGATTTGTGTCACCGACAACAAATTGTTGGCCAATCCCGAACATAGAGGACCTTGTCAACTCGACACTTGCCATCGGGAAGAGTGACTCGAAACCGTACCCTCTCCCCGAACCCCGTAGGTTTTATCATCGACAATGGTGACAGGTTTGCCCTCCTTGGCCACAAATGATTCAAACCACGATCCGTCGCCGATCATATGTTTACTAGCTCCGTAATCGACATACCAAATAGGATCCCTCCGAGTGGAATCTCGTGGTAGTCATGAGCACCTTGTGTGCCCATTCGGAATCCGAGTCGATTCTTCAACAACAACATTCACCCGGGGTTGCTTGTTTTTATTTTGTGGTTTGTTTTGGCCTTTTTGCTTGTTCTTATGCCAACACCGTTGGTGTCATGGTTGTCTTTCTCACGGATCTTGCACCACCTCTTCTTCTCGTTGAGGTTGCTTGCCTTTTCCTTTCGTATCCCGTTGAGAATTTCCTCCTTTCTCGAAAGTTGCCTCCTTTTTGCCCATTACCTTTCTTCCTAGAACCCCCGCCTCGTTGGTGTATAGGGCTGTATTGGAAGAATCATCCTTGTGAAGTTGGCGTGCCTCCTGTTGTTGGAGCAGATTGACCAACTCGATGTAGGTAATTTGTCGTTGGGACACCTGGATGGAGGTTATCAACATATCAAATGAAGAAGGTAAAGCTCTCATCACAAGTGAAATGAGAAGCTTTTCATCCATAGTATCTCCTAGAGAACTCAATTTCTCTTTCAACTCAGACACTCTGCACAGAAAGATTTCAACTGTTTCACCCTGCCTCAAACTCAAGTTATGAAGTTGTTGTTGAAGATGAAGAATGGTGGATTCATTCTTCCCCTCATAGATGGTTCTAAGGGCATCCCATGCCTCTTTACCACTTGCTTTATCAGCCTATATGAGGTTGCACTTCATCCGAAACAAGCAAACAAAATGAGCACCTTTGCTCTACCTGTCTTTCTTGTCAAAAGCAATCTGATCTCGTCGAAGGACCCGTGGATCCCGCTCGTTGGTGAAGGCCTTGTTGCTACTCCAAGAATAATATCCCACAAATCTTCCATTTGGAGAATAGCCTTCATCTTATGTTTCCATGGTGTATAATTTGGACCTTTCAATAACCGATGTGGATCGATCATCAATTTTGCAACAACGGCCATAGTGAAGGTTCCTTATATCACCAAATTGGTCCCCCTTTCTATATACCTTTTGCTAGGCCAATATACCGTACAAAATACCCGCCCTTACGTGAGGGAAACTATAGGTATTTAGAAAGATCAACAAAAAATCACCCGCCCTTACGTGAGGGAGACTATAGGTGAAATTTAGAGATCATACGATACGTGGAACATAAGCGGTACTGAAAGGGAATCGCCTTGTTGATGGCACCTACCATAGAAGATTCTTCTCATGCGTGGGGCGTAACTTCCCCTAAACACTATGAAGAATACTTCGTCAGGATTTACGCCTAAACACAAGTGCGATAAAGGGTAGTGGATGGAGTAAAAAATGCAAAAATGGCGTACTTATTCCTCCCCGACGATTTATAGAGAACAAGCTCATACGTCGTTATAGCAGCTATGTTAGGCGGCGGATACAGTAGCCAAATCACGACAGCTTTACCTGTAAGTGCTGGCCAGAGGTATCGCAAATACCGAACGCTGCAGTGCAAATAAATTGCACAGATGGGTTTTATATTCCGGGGACTTAGGGAGTGTTTGATTTTAATTTTTAATGTTATAGTGCAAAAATGAAATATGCAACATACAACAAAAAAAAATGCCCACTAGAATAACCCACAAGGTGTCGGTCACAGCCGAAAATGCACCTTTTACAATGCCAAATTGCTATTTCAAAAAATTACTCAACATCCCCCTTTGATTTTTTGAAAAAAAATATCCCCCCTTAAAAAAAATTCTTTTAACAAAGCATTTTTAATAACTATTATATATTTAAAATTAAAATAAATAATTTTAATTTATATAGTTTTAAAACTTTAGGAAAAAATAAATTAAAATTAAATTTTAATTTATAAAGTTTAAAACTATTAAAAATAAATTAAAATTAAAAATTTTAATTAAAAATTAATAATTATAAAAAAACTTTGAAAAAAAAATATACCTTGGGGGGTCGGCGGGATTTGAACCCCCGACCTGCAGGCTCCCTGAGCCTTACCGCACGGCTCACGACCACGTGAGCCAGCGGGCTGATCCGAAAAAATCAGCAAGTCACCTCCCTTTTCAACACCCTCTGCAGCAGCCTCCGGCTCGGCTTCCTCTCTGCAAGTCGCAGCGGGAACTTTATTTCGAAAAAAAAATTTCGCCCGGGGGGTTTACGTCGAACCGCCCTCTGTGTTGTCCAAAAAATTTTTTCTTTCCGTCGACCGCTCTTCCGCTCTTTGCCCGTTGTTTTGTTTTGTTTTTTAAAAAAAAAAAAAAAAACAGGGCCAGCCCCGCGCGCAGGGATTTGAAGGCCCTCGGCCCTTCTGCGCAATGACTGCGTCTCACGGACGCAGTCCCGCGGGGGGGGGAGGGGTTTATACCCCCTCCGATTTCCCGCGCGGGCGGGAATTTGAATTCCCGCTCCGCGGGGGGGGGGGGGGGGTGCCCTCGGGGAGCGCGAGCGCGCGCGCGCAGATCACGCGTCGCGCGGGGAGTGGGGTGGGGGGAGGGGGGCGGCCACCTCGGGGACCGCACGTGCACGGATCGCGCATCGCGCGGTGGGTGGGGGTGGGGAGGGGGCGGGCCACCTCGGGGAGCGTGCGCATAGATCGCGCGTCGCACGATGGGTGGGGGTGGGGAGGGGGGGCGGGGCCACCTCGGGGAGCGCACGCGTGCAAATCGCACGTCGCGCGAGGGGTGGGGGGGAACATTGGGCCCGGGGGGCGGTGCTGTCGCGTCCGCTCCCTCCAATGGGACGTCTGCGTCCCTGGGCTCTGCGCCCTGCGCGCACACGGGACGTCTGCGTCCCTGGCCGCGCGTCGAGCTCGCGCGCAGTGGCTGGACCAGTGACGCAGCGCGCTCTCTTTTTTTTTTAATCTCGCGACAGAAAAAAAATAAAAAATTTCTCTGCTCCTCCGCCTCCAGCTCCTTTCACTGCAAACAGATCCCGTCCCAATCCGGCTCTGATGCCATGTAAGAATTCGGAACAATGATTATTATTCAGCTCTGCATTAAATAGGATTACAATGGAGAACCGCCGGAACGAACCAGCTACAATAAGCACTTTGTTATAACGAGATAACAAATGCAAGAGTAGGACAAATAATATATTAGCAAACAATAACGAGTATAACAGTACGCTAACATTCTAGTGTTGTGACATGGACGCTATGGAGAGGTAGGACTTTGCCACCCTAACTACCGATCTAGGTGGATGAGCCCTCGAATGAGGAGAGACTCTCCCTCTAATGTGATGGGATCTTGGACTGTAGGCTACATATGACCTGGACGAGTTATGAGACAAAGGCAGAAGCCTGGACTACAGGTTTCGCTAATGTTGGCATGGACAACACAGCCTATATGCCTAACTTGATGCAGATCCTGATCTAAGGATGCCTGCGACCTCTAAAGCAAGAAGGACAACCTAGGACATGACTATGAAGACACGATGGACAACTGTGACTTAGGGGTGGACAACACAACCTACATGGTTGATGGGCACAATGGGAGACAGCCACTGATGTGGTGAGATAAGCACACAAGGCTTGGATACGACTAGTGACATGGACACATGGCTACAACCCTAAGGACCTGACACTTCCTACATGAACTCTGACGAACAATGGATTACGAGGACCTAACGTGGCTAGGAGACTTGAAGGTGGCTTATTATGCATGTGGGTGATTGGATAAAAGGAGTTCTAACCATTGTATGGTGGTCATACACAAACGAGCATGCTTATGTTTTTAAACATTTTTTGAATCCCTCCATCATTGATGTGGGATCATTATCTCTCCATAGATGATACGTGTAATAACCAAAACAAATACCCTACAAATATTATCGCCTAACCAAGATGGATTTCACAGCTTACGTGTCGCATGTTGGCATTGTATAAAGACACAACATACGATCTAAGGTACCAAAAAACCTTGCACACAGATATTTTGAGTGTAGTTTGATTTAGACGTATTGCAGCCCACAATCCTTCCATTGGGAGTTTTCCTCTAGCTCGTAGGTGGCTCAAACATATTTAGATGTAGATCGTCACCAAGAATTGCATTTGTAGGTTGTGTAGCAGATGATAATTGTGCCTGCTAGATCAAAATAGGAGACATTATTTGTGATGCAGTTACAAGTAGATGACAGATAAAGCTAGGTGACTTGCAGATCAATTGATGGTCGTAGGGAATAGTGTGATCCGAAATAAAATACAGCGCATAGATTTGTAGTCTAAGGCAGTCGATCACATCACTTGAATCAAGAAAATATATATGCAATTCTAGATCATGTAGTCTATAGGAGAATTAATTCTCTCACCCTATAATTTGCAACCTATGACATTAGCGTTTGGTCATCTGAAATTGGCAATCTGAACAAATTGTAGACATTGATCTCCATGTTTGCAAGTTGCAGATAACATTCGGGTGATTGGCACAGTCAACAATTGTAGTCAATACTGGTTTATTCCAATGAAAACTTGGCATGGCTAGATGCTTGAATTTTCTATGGAGGATGTATTCTAATTTTAAGAAGGTGCACACAATTTGTTTCATCATCCACCAAGCATCACCACCAAAAATTGGAGCCACCCATAGTGTGGAGGAGGGTAGTCACTGCAATAAAGGAGAGGTGATCTCCTTTCATTCTCGCCAAGGCATGCAGCTCGACTGGTTGGTGTCCGAGAGCCAAGGTCTTTGAAAAATTGAGGTCGAGAATTCAAACCTAGTTGACCCCCCCAAATGTACAAACTTTTTTTAGCTTGATAATAATTTTTTATTTTAAATGTTTTTTTATTAAATAGTTTTTTAGTTTAATTAATTTTTTTTAATTTTTCTTTAAAAAAGGGGAAATTATTTTAAAATTATTTTTGAAATATTTATTATTTTTAAGAAAAATAAATTAGTTAAAATTTAAATTATTTTTACTAAACATTGGAGGAAAATTTTCTTTGAAAACATAAAGGAGGTGCATTTTTTTTTTACTCATTAAGTGACCTTGTCAAAGAATTCAAACAAGGCATAAGATCATCAAACCTCCAAACTCGTTTTTATAGGCTTCATAAATAGCAATTTTTTTTGTTTGAAGTACTTCACACAGGAGGGGGATTTTTTTTGGTGACATAATCTGCCTACGAGGCAAGCTTTGTAAAAGCCTTTTGAGGCTTCATTGTTGCATTTTTTTTGCACTAAAGGGGGGGATAAAAATTTTTCTCTCCACCATCTCATATATTTCTCATAGGGGAGATATAATTTTATGAAAACAAGGATGCATTTTTGCAGGTGACCGACACCTTAGTCAGATTATTTTACAAAATTTTATTGTAAAAGGTGCATTTTTGACAGAGACCGACACCTTAAGAATGGGAAAATCAAAGAAGAAATCTATCCCAAAACCAAATGATGTTGCTAAATCAGTTAAAGGTCCATACTTTTCTCCATTCATGGATGGGATGGATTTTTATGAAAATGGCATATTTCTCACACTACGAAATGGTGTAGATGTCATAATCAATGATTTTGCGTCTTGTGAAGACATGTAGAAAAATGGTGTTCTAATCCCTATTGGCATTGTAATGGGAATATACATGTCATTTTATGCTCTTGACATTGCACAACGTAAAGTGAAAAGGGACATTAGTGAGGAAACAAAGGTCAAACCCCTAATGGTCGATGCTTGTAGTGACACAAGTGACCTTCAACCCATGGTGGTGAATGCTTATTGTGACACATGTGACCTTGAGCCCATGATGGCCAATGCTTGTTGTGATACAAGCGACCTCATGCCTATGATGGCAGATATCAGTTGTAGCATAGGTGATCTCATCATAGTAGAATATTTTTCTTGTGACACTAGTGCCTTATAAATTGGACCTCCTAAAAATGAACTCCATAGTCTCATCAATAGTGATAAATGCAATATTGTTAAAATCATTGATGAAGATAATGAAATTGGGTGTTTTGAAAAACACACCAAAGGATTTGGTTCCAAAATTATGAAGAAAATGGGATTCAATGATGAGATATTAGGTAAACATTAACAAGGCATTAAAACTCCTATAATGCTAAATTTCAGGGCAAAGCATGAAAACCTTGACTATTCTTGAAAAGCAAGTACTAGTCTCTCCATGTTTATAGAACCTAAATATCCTACATCTCCTAAAAATAATTGTTGCGATCATTATGGAAAGATAGGACATGTTGTAGCTAAGTGTTGGATATTACATCCTTGTGATTCATGTGGATGTATGAATCACTCTTCTTCCAGTTGTTGGTATAAAATGAAAATGGCCAACAAGGTTCATATTGATTGTGGATGGACAAATATCACACAATGGACCATGATAAAAGAAATTTTGTATAGCTTCTACCAAAAAGGTAAAACATATGATAGACCCCGAAGTAAATCTAGTGACATACCGAGTGGTAGTCCCAGAGATAATGACCCAGAGAGAGACCTAAAGATAGACCTAGAGACAAATTTCTAGAGGTATATCTACAGGAAGATCCAGAGGTAGATTCATAGGAAAATCTAGTGATAGACCTAGAGGTACAAATTTAGAGGTATTCTAGGATCCAAATCCAGAGCCATGAGCTAGAGCCAGAGCTGACGACAAAGCATGAGCCACCATTCTTTCATTTCTCTTCTTCTTCAGTGTATTGGGGCAGTTATATACTTTACCCAAATATTGTTGTATGGGGTGATGATAGTGTAGCTAGTAGTTATATTATTACCCAAATAATATAATAATGGGGGATGTTAGCGTATATTTATTATAGGCTTTGGTGGTTATTACATTATTAGCGCCTTGTTAGTATAGTTGTAACTACTACCTATTAGCAACTTGTTGGCTCCATTGGTTAATGGCTATTCACAACAACAATTGTATTATATATATTATGATTATCAATGGCAATGTAGTTCATATTTCTTATAATTTGCAATAGGATGTGGACAGTATAAAGGCTAGGTTATCAAATCTTGAGCCACAACCTACAAAATATGATTCTAAAGATGAATTTGTAAGAATTTTGTTGGAGTTAGCAGAACAGAATAGAGAAGCTACCATAAAAAATTATGGGCAACAATTCCATTTCTAAATTGAAGTAACAATACATGCGTAGTAACCTGAGGAATTTTCACCCATCATAAGGTTTGAAATAGATGTGGAAGAACCCCAAATCCACCAGCAGGATGTAATCAAACTGGAACATGAATTTTTAGGACCCTCAATAGGATATTTTGAAGTTACATCACAGGAAGCAATAGATGATAGTGATAAAAGGGAAGTGAAGGATCAGGTAAGCATGCATTCCCATCAATTTTCTATTGAAATGATTCCATATGATTCACCTCAAGTTGAAACAACAAAAATTGGGGTGCAAGTAGATTTACCTCCAAAAGTGCAGCATATAATCAGACCTCCATAGATAGTTACATTGACAAAGTATAATGAAGATATAACACACTGGATGCTAAAGTGCCAAATTATGGAAGCACAAATTTCATCTTTGACACCTTTGTAACAGAATCTTGATGCCCAAAGTGCTAAAGTAAATAAGTTGTAGGGACAAGTATAGTATCTTTGCTAGGCTGCAGAATACCTAATCCAATTTAGAAGACCAACTCAATTTTACAGCTTGATCTTGAAATAAAAATACCTCCACTGGCAAGTGATGAGGATTTGTTCCAATATCCCTTATCAAATGGACATTTCTAAGGAGTTTCTGGAAGCCTATTTGCATAGCCTAGAAGACCATATAAATTTTGTGTGAATTATTCCTGTACCAATTTCTCATGCCAAAAAATGTGACATTTCTACAACATATTTTTACAGGGGATATTCAGTTGAGAGCCTTTCTATCCACACTACAAAATCAATTATATTGGAATTAGGAGAAAAGGTCAAGTAAAGAAACTAAATTGAAAGCTAAACTATTGTTAAGACTAGTCTATTCTAATCACAGAACTACCACAAATCAACATTTTACCATAATGAGAGAACAAAATATCAAGGTGGTTTATCTGAAAAATCTTCATGAGTGTATATCCAGCTTTTAGACCTTTTTTATCAAAAAATTTGTAAATGCTTTATCATATTGTAAGGTTTGATGGGGGAATTACCAATATCACTACAACAAAGGGAGCCCATATCAGCAAATAATCTATTATGGTCCAGAAGAAGAGCGAAAAGAATAATACAGACCATTCTGGAAATGAAATATCATTATATAGGTTTGAGGTACAGTCTGCCTACTATTATAATCCCTACTCCTTATTTCTTTGACAATGATCCTTAACCAAATGAGCAGTTTCAGGATTGACTCAAGCAACTATAGGAAACTAGAGGATACTATAAAGGGAAACTATGGAGTTATCAAGAAATAAATCTGAACATAGATCTTTGTGCTTCTATGGCCTTGCAAAATGCATGAGGACATGCATTAGAATAGGTTGGGGGGAAATGATGAGGCCAAAAATTGCCTCATTCATCGACTATTTTGGATATTTCATAAACTGCTTTATAAACCTTATGCTATGTTTATATGCTAATTTTGATTATTAAATGCATTTAATATAAAAATCTACATGCTTAAATGTGTAGGGTCATAATACTTTCTTTGGTCCATTTTCTATATTTTTTTGCACTATTTTAGTTTATTTACTTAGTAAAATATAAGTGTATTTCAAATATATAGTAATGTGTGTTGATGTGTATCTTGTTACAGTGGCATTTCAATTAATTTCCTTGCTTCCTAACTGGTTTAAATTACAAAAAATGGTGCCAAATTGTTGTGACTTTTAGAAAATCTAAAATATAGAATTTTGACCATACAAATTCCAACCAGCTGTCCATAAATAGTATGGCTTGGAATTTGTCAACTACAATGTGTAAAACTTGTTAAATTTATCTTCTAAGGACTTAGGAAGACTACCTAACTAGTCAAATCCACTTTCTTGAGCATCTGGTGTATGGATAATTGGAAAAATTCTTGCACTATCAAATATTCCAAAGTAGCTCCTGAATGACCAAAGAAGGACCAGTTCTGGTCAAAAAGGTAAATAGAATGCCAATAAAGGTAGGAATGGAAATTTGGGAATGGATATAGATGTATGAGATGTTTTCTCATATCTTCCACTCATTTACACCAATGGAGAATGCACAAAAAGGGATAATGAAGATGTTGCAACATAACAGTTTATTGAATTTGAGGAAGACAACTTCCGAACAACTATTGAATCACTAAAAAACAATAATAGAATAGAAGTATATAACATGTAATAGATTATTATAAATAATAGGATATCATGTTTTTTAAGCATATAGAGATAGAAGGTATAATAGACCTAGAGTAGATAGTTGTTAAGTTGTAGCAGAACAACAATTTAGCAAGATTTTCCTGCAATGTTGTAACGTTGTGTAACATTCAATAAAAGTGCAGTATTTCCATCCATTTGTTGTTCTGAGTGAATATGTGAGCATTGAGTAGTTAGAATTATTCTTTCACCTTCTTCTGTATCAGGGAGCAAAGGCCACTTCTAGGCCCATAAAAAGGACTAATTGTTGACAGGTTTTTTTCTGTGAACTTTTGTTGCAGTAGATTAGCAAAAAACTTGGCAATTTTCATTTCTTATCTACTAACCTGTGTTTGCTATAAATGCATGTGATATTTGTAGTTGGTATTTGCACAATAGGTGTATGAGTGTCAGCTGACCAAGTAGCATAAGTTTGTGAATCTGCAACATTCATGATTTTCCCCTATTTTTTAGCAGTTGTTCCCAGCTTCTTAGCATGTTCAATTGGTTGATTGATTATTAGCTTGTGAATGTTTCAATTCTACAATATTTTCATTTCTGTCATTTGAATTCTGCAAATGTAATTAGGTTTCATTTTTTGCAATCTTTTCATTTATGTCATTTGAATTCTGTAAATGTAATTAGGTTTCATTTTTTGTAAACTTTGTCATTTCTATCATATCAATTCTGCAAGAGTAATTAGGATTCAATTTCAGTTCATGCTAGTAAATTAGTTTCATAGGATTAGAAGTGACACCAAAAAAAAAACTAAGCTAACTTGTCCCACCAATAAAGCCTGTTTCTTGAATGAGCTGATTTTTAGCTGCCTATTTCTGCTATCCTATATAGCCTTGAACACCACCTTGGATTAACAAAACTTAAAGATAAAATTATGTTATTTATGACACTCATAAATGAATCTAGTTGGAATTCTCCTCATTAGTTTGGTGCAACACATTAATTCCAATAGACCCATTTCCATGGCAATTGGTAAGTTTGCTCACATCTAATAAATTGAAAACTCAAATAAATATAGGTATCAAGGTTAAATTTGGCCACCATTTCTTCTAGTGGTGTTACTTGCAAAACTTTTAGACTGACCATACAAAATAGACTCAACATCATTCCTTGTTATCTTGACTAGTGCAAGTATTTTAAAAGCCTTCTTTACTAATAAATTCATAAGTTTAAAACTCACTTCCTCTCATTTATTTTATCACACCACTAAATATTTTATGTATTTAACTAGCACCAAACATCTAAATCCAAGTAATCTCATTGGTATTGTGAACACTTCTATCATAGTGTACCTCTTTTCGAAGTCTAAGATATAGCTTACTTTCTAACTTCAACATCCCATTCCATGTTAATTTGTAATCTTTTGGATAAAATAGGAGTAGGTTTTGGGTGGTATATGCAAGGTATGTCTTATCATATGATTCTATTTCTAACTAATGGGGTTGGTTATTTGAATACCTGCCTATATATTGATGATTAAACCATTTCTTTTTTAATTTGGGGGACATATTGTGGTCATTATATTGTATGTTGAGGATCCTTTCAAAGGAATATCAGCATCTTGAATCTAAATAATGGATTGATGAATTCATGTTCATGGAGAGGTTAATCTAGTTCATGTGCCTTTGGCAAGAGAATATAACAGGATTCATTGCCCCATTTGAGAATTTATTACAGGGGAAGACGTACCATCTCCACTGTATTATCTTTTTGACACCTGAGTTTATATTATGGGGGGTGTTCAAAAATTTATAATCTAACCTTATATTTTTAATAATTATTAAGGGCCTACAACACTCGATGTATAGTATAAGAAAGTGTTATGTAAGACTCTAGGCATTCTCTATGTAATCCTATAGGTGCCTTTTATGTAATCCTACATGCATTCTATATGTAACCCTATGGGCATATTTCTATGTAATCCTATAGGAATTCTTATATGATCATCTAAGGATATTTATGTAAGACTATAGGTAATTTTGACGTATTCACCCTTAGTAATATTGGTTAAACCATCTCTAAGGTTACTCTTTATTAAATGTTATAATGCATTTAATATATTGTATTTTAATATCCAACTCAACTTTATGTTGGCTTTAGGTTAGTTATTAATTAGGGATTAGGTATCACAATAAATTCCCTACAATTATTGATATGTTATATTATTTTATGAGGTGATATAGTGGGGATTCCTAAGGAAATCCATATATTAACTTGATGGCCTAATGGTGGAAACTTTGGAACTCTAAATATAGGTCCAAGGTTTGCATTATATGGGATGTAGGATTTCACACCATGCTTTAGTAACAAGAGGATGGTTGGATAATCATATATTAGGTAAATAACATATACCACGAGGGTCCTCTCATATGGCATATGGTCCCATGGATATTAAACACTACTTTACCTTTTTAACCTTAAATACTATCTATAATTTTATTTGACTACTCCTTTTATTTTACTCCTCTTCCTTTTTGAATATGATTGTGTTGAATATATGTTTAATAATTTGTTTAGAAAGTATTATTAAATAAAATAGAAGGTATGGTTATACAAAGAGTGGAGTTGAGAAAAGTTAATGATTTAATTTCTTAAGTGCTTTATACTAGTTTTTGTCCACACAAATTAGATTTGGTGCCTCTCTTGATCACTTGATTTAATGATTAAGTAATGGTGGGGAATCCAAAAATAAATTGATGATAAATATTAACAAATTAGAATAAGTCAAAGAGGTTCATAATGTGGTTTAAAGGAAAAAATGGTCAATGATTAAAATTAGAATCAAATAAATTCTTTTATAAGTTGATGTGAAGCCTATGTTGCAATAATATATCTAAGACTTAGTTAATGTGGATTGGGTGTTCTCTCCATATCTCACTAGATACAAAACTATCATCCATGTACGTGTACAAAAAATAATTTAAGAATGGGCATCAAATATTTTTCATCGTTTACATGAATATTGTTGATGTATTGGTTGTTCCGAAGGGCTTGATAAACTATTTAGTAAATCTTTATTTGGATTTAAATATTATTTTCTAAATATTTTTGATCTCAATTAGTACTTAAAAATATCATTAGTTTAGGTTAATATTGGTGAAGTACTTGATGTTGCTAAGTTGGATGAAAAGGTAATCAATTTGAGGAATGTGATATTAGTTCATCACTATGATCTTGTTGAGCACTCTATATAGTCAATATAGAGTTAATCAAGATTATCTAATATCAAGTGTTAGGTTAGGTATGATGTTTTTTTATTTACCATCTAGATCTAACACATAAAAATGTAATTCTCTAGAATAAGTCAATGATAAGTTGGTGCATTGAATAAAATTATTCTTGGAATGGGATGCTTCACTTAATAATGGAGTGATGTTCATAAAGGAAATATAAAAATATTGGTATGTTGAGATCAATTTATCACTTTACATTGATTTGTGTATTGAGAATTTGTAAAGGACCAAATAGAACTAAAGCTTATCTTGTTAAGATTTAACCATCAAAAGTATAAAGTTTTTATGAAATTGATCATTATATGATGTTGTTTGGTTTTTATTAGAGAAACATTGTGGATGATGCCATAGTTGGAATCACATAACATTTATTTTTGAGTGTGATAATCATGGTTCAAGTCTTGGATTCATAGATTCATATGTTGTGCTTTTATATAGGGTTACTCAAGAAGTGTATCAAACATGTCAAATGAAATGCCATGGTACCTAGGAATAGGTATATGGAATTATGATATTATATTGTATAAGGGTATTATGAATAGTTGACATGGGAAGTAGATAAGAAAATATTTATTGTATTATTATATTATATTATAATAATCAGTGGATGAGGGTTTAGTGGTTGAATCCTCATAGTAGAAATATAAGATGGATATACAAAGAAGAGATATTGTACTTATAATCATAATTTATACGAAGTATTACTTATAATCTTATTAGCCCATGAAGTGGCTTGTGGGACTTTTCCCTATATAATTTTCACTCTCATCTTGGGAGATTTTATGGATTTATTCATTTCGTAAGGAGTATTATTGGTGTTTCCCTACCCTAAGGGTATTATTTATCTCTATCTCATTGTGTGGAATGTTACTATGGATAGTTATTTGTGGATGAATTATTTGATATTTTTGCATAATGGTGAATGATTTATGTTAATGAGAATAAAATTTCATAATAAGTGTTATTAGAGAAATAATTCTAGCAAAGTGGGACTATTTTTTTAATTGCATAATTTTGGCAATTTGTTTATACAAAATTTCTTATTTTTGAGATTTATATATTTATTCAAAGTTGTATGATTAAAATATTTCTTATACCATTTTTTTTAATATTTGAAGAGCTTTAAAATTATTTTTATATGAAATAATCTGAGTAATGTAGATGGAGATACAATCCTATGAATTCAACCATCTAGAACAAGGGCAATGACAATTTTTCATATCATATTTGTTTTTTCAAAAAATGAAATTTGAGACATCTATTTGTTGGGGTATGCAAATCATTTATTGTTTTTTGGGTCTAATTTTTTTGTGGAATTTAAAATGTAAAGCTATGAGGAGACAAATATTTTTCTAAAACCATAGTTTGCATTATCATTTTTGTGAATTTGTTTTCATGGCAATCTTATTGAGCAGATGATACAATGCTAGAAAATGGTAGACATATTTTTAGTATTTATATTTTTTTGATCCTTACTGGAAATTCCATATTAATACGATTTTGAAAAGAAATCTAAAATATGGTTGTTAAGTTCTATGATTGAGAATAATAATAGATACACTTGGGGAGAACTAAAGAATACAATCTTAAGTCATTGGGATCCATATAAAAAGATAGCTAGTTTTAAGAATACACTCAAAGTCTATGTAGAAGAAATAAACACACTACAAAAACAAATAAGTGGTAGAAGAGAAAAAATGTTAGTGTAGACTAAGGGAACCACACATTTGATGGCAAAAAAGATAAAAATGGACAAAGGGATTTGTGTTAATCTAAAAATTCTATTTCGTAGGGTCAAGGTTCATTCAAAAGAAAAAGGTTATTATTTCTACTACACCTAGTAGAAGATGTAATTTTATTAATATTGTCTTGGCTAAGAGGTTACAAGTACAAGCAACAAAAATTAAGGACATACTATAGATACGACAAAGTTCTAGGCAAGAAATATCAATCATTTGTCTATATCTACCTCAATATGAATATGATATTCATCAATGAAAGAGGGTTGGGAGAACTTTGAAAGTTGGAATCAAATAATTAATGCATAGATAGTAACACAATAACTAATAAGATATTAAAAATTATTTTAGACCTATATCTATTTTAGATACAAGCATAAAATAATATGGACAATGGAGGTGCAAGTGAGAGGACTAAGTATACCAATGTATCTATCCTAAAAGTAGCCAAATTTATCTCTTCAGTTTGAATAATGCTAGACAAATGTATGCATGGAAAAAAATAACCTGATATTCTATAGGGAAACAATAGATAGTATTAGAATTTATGGGAACTACCAAGATTCATACACATGGGATACATCCTTATCTAGATAGAGTCCCTAGTTCCTTTTATGGTGATAAATAAATAAGTGAAAGATAACCAAATATGACAACATACAATTTAATATATGCAAGGAGATATAACAATAGCTAGTAGTGAGACTAGTATACACAAAAGGAATAAATAATACATAGAATAATTATTATATTACAACTTTATGTGAATTAATACTTACAAATTTCAAGTGCCAAATATTTGTCTTAAAGCTATATAATGATAAGCTTACCTACGAACAAAAGAATCAATTGGTAAAGATATAATTATAGGGTATTAATTTATTATTTAATTTATAAATCATCCAACATTAATTACCTCTTTCTTAGAAGCGACATTTGTAAATAAGGTTCAAGCTTTGATTGTTTTAGATTTTTGTAGGGGGAACATCATTGGACTGAGATGCCACCTACCTCAGATCATGGCAACTACTTTATGCTAGTTAAGAATGATAACTATTCTAGGCTAGTCATTATGAATTGATATTGTTGACTAGGATGGGGTTGTCTATATGATCATGATAACTTCCTAAAAAAGGTAGCTTTTTGAAGATCTTGGGGAAGCATCTTAGGATTTTTCCAATAATGGCTAGGCAAGATCTTGATTGATATTTTAATTTGAACCACTTGTGCTTGGATGGGAAGCATTAATTTTTGACTACAATATAGAGTGTCATCTCTTAAAAGTAGTCATCCTATGACAGTATTGGTCTATACCATATCCTATCATTTATCATCCTTAGAGGTGCAAGACAAATATGAGGATACATGCATCGTAGGGAGGTCGATAGGCAATGTGATAGGTAGACTTGCCTCAATCAGTATTTTCCATGATAATAGATCAAACATCATGGGGGAATATTTGACTCATTCAATGTAGGAGAAATTTCATATCATGAATATTAATTCATATATTATAGGTGTTTCTATGACTTAGAGACAAACCTAAGGTGCAAAAAAATATGAATCAATGTAGACAGATCCATTACAATATATTTGACAGATGTGAGCTAGGCAGACATGGATATGGCATGGGTGGATTGCTTAATTTTATAGGAAGGAAATAATGGTCTTTTCCTAGTCATGAATTAAAGGGTCAAAGGGTAAAAAAATTGGGTGTCCATATTTTACCTCTCTTTTGTGTGCATCATAAAATAATTTATTCATACCCCAATTTTTCAAGGGAGAATGACATGCCTTACTTGGATGAATTAATTGTTATGATAAAACAACAATAAAAAATAAGTCGACAAATAAATTTTTACTTAAGGTATTCCCTCTCGAGTTCTTGAGGGACAAGTTCCAAAAGAACTAAAAAAGGAGTGAGAGAACATAGAGGGTATATTGGAAGAAAAACATGTGGTAGTGGATAATAAGGGATGGGTACAAAATATTTGGTGAAAAGAGTAAATTACACAACCAATGATTTCAAAACACAAGGAAGAGATTGAACACGATAAGGGATAAAGTACATGATAAGATTATTAGAGGTACAAAAATCAAGACAAACAATAGGGATATTAGGAATAAATCTAGTGGTATGCATCATGGAATGAAGTGTGAGAGAAATATGAACATAGGGGGACATGTGGTAGACATTAGTGGAACAATTTAATGGTATGGAAAAATAGAGGTTGCATGGGGAATATGACCACAGTATTGAAAAGGGATAAGGGGTGATTTATAATAGATGATTAAAGGTGAGGGTGTTGGCAACCAAAAAAAATCATTAAAATCCAATAGATGTTGTAGAGATGCTTGAGAGTGAAATAGTAGAGGTGACATTAAAGTAGGTAGATTGAATCACATATTTTAGAGATATAGTGGAAAAATTTGTAATAAATCGATATAATTTTCATAGTTGGGTGCATAGTTTAGAGATAGATGCATCCAAAGTGGTGATAGAATGATTAACATGTTTACAAGTAGAAGGGAGAAAATACTTTCAAGAGGCATGGCCTAGCTAGTGCATACATGAGATGTTCTTCTTGTCATGGGAGCATAATTACTATGCAGTTTTTGAAGATGGAATGATGGTGACAATATCATAACTAGCGGTGTATGATATATTAACTTTGTATGTGTTGAAATCATTTTTGAAATATGGGTGATTTTCAATTGTTATGGGTCATCATTTTACATTATTGATTCATGTCATGTGGGGAAACAAAGGAGAAGAGTATAAGTTAAATGTACCATACTACCTATCATAGGTTCTAGAGAGCATGAGATCCTATTATAACTAACACAAGATAGTATGGATCTTGTCACACCATGGTTTGGTGAAGTTGTTGATTGTGGATAATTTTAGAAGCATGAGAATGAATTGGGATACTTGGATATTAGGGGGATGCAATATTTAGGTGACTCGCCAAATGGAGTTGCAACAAATAACTGATCAAAGTGGAAGTTGAGAAGAATGATGATGAAGGCGATGATGAGAAGAAAGTGAAATGGAGGATTCAAATGAGGATAAGCATAGTGAAGAGTAGAATGTGTCCCAAAGGGATACCATAGAGGTTGAGTTAGAGATTTCAAAATAACAAACAAGGCAAGCAAAAATGATGAAGGATAAGGGAAAAATGTGTTAGCTTTTGATGGTGTATGCCAAGGGAGAATGCAATCACAATATATAAAATATGTAGAAATGTAAGATGCTAAAATATTCTATTAATAGAAAGTGATGAAAATGATACAACATAGTATGGAATAAAATGAACACTCCATAACTGATGCTAAAAATCTACATTGTACTCCATCACCAATATATATGGTGATGTACCTAGTATACCTACTACTACCTATAACAATTGTATAATCACTCACTATGAGGCCCTTTATATAGAAATATGGACTGCTTGACCAACACTCTACCTAGATGTGCAATGGGACACCTTGCACATTTACAACTTACACATAGACAATTGTACATTTATTATATTACCTAAAGTAACTAGCTAAATTCCCCCTAAAGTAATTTACTACTCTATTTATGTACCAAGGGTGATACATTTACATGACCCAACTGATGTAATATACTCTAACATCCCCTTGTATTATTTGGGTATTAGAGACTTTAGTCTTCAATACGAATCTTCTTCTCTTGAATATTCTTTTTCTTCATCTGGTTCTTTTTCTTTTGTGGTAGTCTTCATGTTATATCCATTGTTTCTTGTTGTCAGATATCGTTGATGAACTAGAGATCTCATAATTTTTCATATGCGAGTGGATCAATATGGCTCTATTTTTCTTCCTTTGACTCTTTGTATGACCTACATCTTTGATCTTCACAAATTTCAAGCTTGAACTTATAATTAGTGGATGCTTCTAAAATAAGATCTTGAAAGAAGAAATCTATTATGTATAGTAATATTTCTTCATGAATTTTATAGTACTTATATTTATAGTAATAGAAGAAAGATAAATGGTTAATTAATCCATAATATTTACAAGGATGGAGGCTTCAGTAGTTCACCTTTTCATGACCATATTGGTTGCAGTAAGTGCATAGTAAATATATTACAACTTTATTATATATTTTAGGAATATCATATTTATCTATTTCCTTGATGAGATACTTAAACCAAATGTGGATAATTGAAGCAATTTTATTCTTACTTCATTCAAATATTTGTATGATATCTTTATTTTCAATATTATTTTGTAGACACCAAAATCTAGCCACTTGTCGTCCATCCAGGTATTCCCACCATTTTTACCCATTTATTTACATATATTTAGGTATATTTGTTTAATATATATTAAAATATTAATATTTAATATTATATTTTATATATATTTAATATATATATGTGTGTGTGTGTGTAAATTAATCCTAGCCATCCATCTTGTTTTAATCCTAGCCATTCATCTGCCTTGATCCATGCCACATGCCTAGATTTAATATTTGACCTCCATCATGTTTTATTATTGACCACACAAATTGTGTCGTCGAAACCCTAATGTGCCCTAGGTGATATTATAAATAGGATTCATTTTTATGGCTCAACCCCTAACTCTTTTTCCCTAGAGTTTCCTAAGCAATTTGTGTTCATGAATTCCTTAAGCCTGAGTGTCTTAAGCAATCTAATAACTTCCCATATTAACCATTGCCTTTGCATCTATCATTGCATTTGTAACCACATACATTTTCTAAAGTAGATCTGCTTCTGCAGACCTCACCTCACTCCCTGAATGCTCCTCTGCTACCCCCATGCACCAATGGGTGATTTTTGCCATTCATAAGTGCCTTTGGGAACTTTTAACCATCCTTGAATTCCCACAAGTGTCTTCTACTATCATTGAGTGTCTATGGGAATTTTAGACCATATTTATATAGCCCTACTAACCCATGGATGTTTCTAGGGCATAACCGCACCATTTTCCTACAACAACTACTATAGATCGGAGAACAAGTTAACAATGTAAATCCAACATTGATTTATTTTATTTCATGTATTTTTATATTCTGCTCACTTTTTTTATATTGCATAGCTAGGATTTGTATTATTTCCTTAGGGTCTCACACTATGGAGCCCTCACAATTGATACTGACTTATTTTCTATATTTTATGTGCAAATATAGAGATAATGCACCTATATTATGCAGTTCCTTAAGTTGGAGTGGCCTAGTATTGGATAGCATGACGTCCACTCACCTCTATTGGGATCAAAAGTGGGTTTTAAGACACCACCAACACTATTCACTAGGGTTTTAGATAACCCTAGTATTGTAATATTTTGTATCAAAAGAAATCAAATTTTTATTGTAACATTTGAGATTTAAGGTGATCATGATGGGACCCCCTAAGGGTTTCTCATTTTGATTTAATTTTTTGACTAATTTGCTATTTTTTGTCTTATCTTGTAGGGTTTTCAAAATCATAGATCTCATGATTTTACTGCATTAGGGTTTCTAAAGGTTCATTGAAAGTTGTATAAGGTGCACGAACAACCCACGGTGCTTTAGGAACATCCAGAAACACCCAAGAGAATTTCAAAAACACCCAAAGATATTTTATAGATATTTAAAACAAAAACATAGGCTTCTTTGTAAGTTTACTATCAAACCCTAACCTCTCTATTTTTACGTATTCTGGCATTTTATATTTTTTTTTAGATTTTTGGATTAAAAATAACATCACTAATAAATATGGTAAAAACAATCATTTTAGTTTTCATTCTAGACATTATATTAGTCATTACATCCATTCACACATTCCCATTTTCCATTTAAAGTTTCTGGTTTTCTAGTGAATTACAATTTAAAAAAATCCTACATTTTTGTTGCATGTGAATTATTAAAATTGCATAAATTAGATTGCATTGTAGGGTTAGAACCCATTTCTAATTCATATTAGCACATTGAAACACACATAATCAAAATATAAAAAAATTAATTCACACTAAAACGAGATAATCAATGAATTAGGTAAGACACATCTGTTGAACAAACTTAGCATTGATTTGTCTTAATTTTATTTTTGTGAGGTTTCAATTCTACATTTTATTTTACTGCACAATTGGTATTTTGTTTAGTTACTTATGGTATTAACAAGAAATCAATAGAAAGCATTAAATAAAAAAAAATCCATGGAACATTCATCCACATTCCCCACCACTTATGTGGTAGATTCCCTAGGTGTGACACAAAAAAATTTGTCTATAGGCCCATCACACACTGCATATACTAATGATATCTCATACATGTATACCAACACTTCCCTTTCTCAAACTAAATCATCTTCACCATACATTAACCACAATACCACCCACATAGACATGGCCAAAGTAGAGGCTCTCTGCAAATCAGCTAACTATGTCTTAGAGTCCATTCATGATTCCCCTAGTCAAGATCCTACTTTACAGTAGGAACTTGCTCATTCCCAACCATCCATATTTATCTAGGTGTACACTAACCCTATTTTTGAGGCATCAATTGCACCTTCCTCTCATGTATACATTCCCCAATATTCAAGTGATCCTAGAACTTCTATCCCATCCTCATATACATATATCTATACTAATCCCTTGTATGAAGAACATGGAAATGTTGCTTCACAAGTTTTAGCCTCCCAAGTTACCATGCCAAGTGTAACTTATACCTTGACCACATCTTCCATGCCATCTACATCCACACCTTCCATTTCTAATAGAGAAATTCATAAAGTGTGGGAAAATTTGAACAAATTGCTTAAGAAGCATCAAGATGCTCAACATTAAGTGCAAGTTAACCCTAAGCCTCTACCAATTTCTACTCAGGCCATCCTCATTAACCAAAGTCCATTATGGGTATGAAAATACTCTGTAGTTTCCATCCCTAATCCTCCACCAAACCATATCAATACCAATTCCATTCCATAGGCCAACCTAGCCATAGTCCCCGTGCATTATCCTAATTCCAACATTATCCATCTCTTCATCATCAATATCCTCTTCATCACTTCCCACCAACCTCACCTAGTCATCATAATCAATTCCATCATCATATAGTTACCCCAAAATATTTTTCTACCACAACTTCTCAAAATTATCATGTGATTTAGGGCTTCCACATCCCTAGGTAATACCCTAGAATCAAGGCCATGCAACAACAAATAGATCAGTTGATACAACATACTCATGATATGACAAACCATAATCCAACCCTACATTAGCTGATTAACCAATCTATTCACCCTTTGGTACCACCACCGCCATATCCAACAAATTTCACGATGTCAAATTTTAAAAAATTCAATGGGACTGAAGACCTTAAAGAGCATGTAAGCACATTTGTACACTCATACATTAGAATCCAAAATGACAATGCTTTCATTCTTAGAACATTTTCTCAGACATTAGGTGGATATGCCATAGAGTGGTACAACCAATTGCCTAGACATATTATCTATACTTTCAAACAATTGGTTGACCAATCCTTTGAGCGCTTTGTCCTTAATGTTAGAATGAAAGTCTCATTGTTTGATGTTTATGCTTTAAGAAATTATGATGATGAGTCTATCTATGATTTTGAAAACCATTGGATGGTCATCATTGCTAAATTTCTATTCACCCTACCAATGTAAGAGCTTATCAAGCTATTTACTGAGAATTTTTTAAAACCCATCTCTTGGATGCTTCAATTATAGACATATTTCTCATTCAAAGAATCTCTAGCACATGCTAGTGTCATCAAGGAGATAAAGATCCAAGAGAGCTTACAAAATACTAGGAGAAATAAATGGAAAAAAAATGACCAAATACAAAATTAATTATTTTGACCAATCAAAATCAACACCGACCACTCTAGCCAATCAGCCTAATCATGTCAATCAAGTGGTCACGAGCCAACCGATAATGGCTCAACAACAATCAATGGAAAAACCACCACAACATATTGCCTATCACGTGGTGCCTTTAATATCCCAATCAATGTAAAGTATAGTGCCAACTATGGAGAACCATACTCAACAATAGTCTATCTGATAGAATCACCAATACAACCCCTTTTTCGAGTCATATGCTTCCTTCTTTCGAAGGTTATACAACACAAATAAACTTGTCTTACCTAAAATTATACCATATGATCCCACTAAATATGGTAAACATTATCGGGAACATTTATTTTGTCCTTACAATAGGTAAAATGGGCACGACATCAATAATTTCCATGTATACAAAGACATAGTTCAAGACCTTATTGACTTGGGGGTCATCAAGCTTGAAAATCCCTTTTTTCAACAAAATCAAAATATTGGTATTTTCCAAACACCACTTCCTCATCATGAGGAGGTACAACCAACCATGGAAGGGGCTAACACCAAAACTCCTCCCAATCAAGTTAACCATGTTCAATAATACCAAGGTTTTGTAGGTGTCATTCACATGGTAACTAGAGGTCAATGAAATAACCAATAAAATACAAGGTAACAACCTTAGGAAAGTATGTCACAATATACCACATCATCTCCCATTCAAATTTCACCTACTCCTTCCCTGCAAATTCATATCCCTAGCCAACCAAATCCCCTCATTCATCCCATCAATCATCCTGCATGACTAGTCATATCATTGAGTAGTCGGTTAACCATAAGCCTAAATATGAATTCTGCCAAATTATCAATATATGAGCTAATTCAAAAATGTCCCCCACATTGCGAGGTATTAATGGATATTTTGAAATCCATTTAATTACAATCTCAAGATGCTAATGCCTTTAAAAACTTTTTAGGGAGCATTCAAACATGCATGGAGCCTTCCATTATATTTTATGACTTTGATATTAAGCCAATATCATTGGAATCAATAGATCCTCCATTGCACATCATGGCTCTAATTGATAGGAATCCTTTCAAAAGAGTTCTAATTGAAACTAATTTCTCCATTAATATCATCACCACATCTACTCTTCATCATCTTAATCTTTCTCCATCTCATATCACCAAGTCATATTTCACCATAAAAGCATTCAATGATGCTTTATGTTTCATAGTTGATACTATTATTTTACCCATTGAAGTGGGGGTGAAAATGTTGCATACTATGTTCCATATATTGGCAAGATCCATGGCATACAATGTACTCCTTGAAAGTCCTTGGATGAGGGATATGATATGGGTCCCCTCCATACTACATCAATGCCTAAAATACGTTCATGAGGGACAAGTACATTGCATACTAGCATATGTCAAACAATTTAAGTATTAAAATATTATCTTATGAATCCATGTTTCCTTCCATACACATTTTTCTATCACCATAAAACAATCCATATACCACTCCACCCATTTCTTCACTAAAATATCTCATTCCTGAGGAGCCCCTTATCACCAATCTACACCAAGCTTCCATACCCTCATCATCTTCATCATTGACTACATGCACATGTGGTCAAATTAAATCCACATCATCAACATTATCATCCTCCATAAATTTACCTTCTACATCATTATCATCCATCCAACAACCTTCCCAACCCAACCCATCTCCATCAGCCAACATTTCATAAGTCAATTTGATGGATTGTGAGATATCTTCATCTTCATCATTCCATGAGCCATTATCCAACCATGATCCTTCCACATCATCCCAAGTCGAGGTCCACCTCACTAATCCTAGTATTAGTTAATATGTGGTCCAAGACATCATCATTACATCGCTCACCATTCCAAATACTAAGGATTTTGGTAATCCATGTGACCCACCTTTATCTATAGGAGTGGTATATGACATGGGTTCATCTTCCAAAAACATAAATTTTGTATATGGTGGTTTGATTCTTCATCCAATCTAGCTTCCCTAGAAAAACCCAAAGAACCAACACCTACCAACATACAAAACATGTTGGAATTTCTATCCCGATATTTTCACATAGTTAATTGGTAGGGACATGGTTTATGACTACATGAATAGGGAATGCATGATATCATTGATGTTCCATATTGAGAAACACATGACCATTTAGAATTAGGTTACACTCCACTTTACACCACCTCTTCTCTTGAACAAGCCTTCCAAATGCTTAATCTTAATTCAAGAGAAGAAGCCCTCCACCCCGATGACTTTGAAAATGAAATCTATAAATAATTTGAACTCATGTCGATAATTTTTGATGAATCTAAAGAGGAATAAAAGGCCATCATTCCCCACACCAAATAGGATGAGTTTTATCTTAGAATTTTTCCCATCCATGAGCCCATATTTTGCTTGCTTCTTTCACAAGAGCGAGCCTCACCTACTAGTGAATAACCACCTCCATATCATTAATTCTTATCATCTACAAATTTTATAATATATGTACATAATACAAAAAATCATAAAAATAAAAAAAATAAAAAAAAACATTTTCTTTTTCTACATTACATGTATATAGGATTTAATTAAGTGCATTAATTTGTGTTGCTTTTTGTTTTCCATGTTTACCAAGGTCCTAGCATCGGTTATTAGGCTCCATTCATCCCATTCATTCCAACCTTCTCAACTATTTTCTCTTAAGTCAACATGAATCTTGTTGATTTTTTTAAGCAAAAAACCTCTTGCGGGGTTGCATTCTAAGAGACCATGACCAATGGATTCTACACCATCAAAGTCACCTGGGAGTCTCACCTGACCCTGCCTACACCAACATTATTAATTGGATTTTGGGTATCCAATTTAACTTTTTGGTAGGGTGGACATTCAAACTTGGGACCTCTCTTGGAGGATTTTCCTCTCCTCTACAACTCACCTACAACACCTGGGTATGAATCCTATTGACTTATTCACCCCACTTCGTAATCCATATGATTTGGCAAAACCAATTCCAATTGACATAAGCCTTATTGATATGGATCAGATATCTTCACCTCCATCCTTCTCCAATTTTTTCCTATACAAGAAATTTTTAAGGGCTTTAACCAACTACATTATTCCATATCCACCACATTCACCTTAACATTCACCTTTACCTTTGAATCTCAAGGTTTTCTAAGTAGATATATATGAGTATAAGTCACAAGATTTTGATGATATCTTAGATAACAGTCATCTAATTCCTACACCCCATCAACTTGAGGAAGGCTCTCACATGTCTATTTAAGACACCATCAATGTGGATCTTAGTTCAGACGAAGACAACCCACAAATTGTCAAGATTGGTAAAATATTATCCAATGATGAACAAGAGAAATTAATTGCTCTCCACAAGAGGAATAAGGGTATTTTTGTATGTTTCTAAAAATACATGCCTGGTCCTGACCCTAACTTAGCTGTCCATAATCTCACTTAACATCCTGATGCTAAGATGGTCAAATAGAATCTTAGAAGGATGCATCCAACTATTTCTCTCTTGGTCAAATAAGAGCTCCAAAAGCTATTAGATGTGGGTTTCATTATACCCATTGACTATCTTGAGTGGCTCTAAAACATGGTACCCGTTCGTAAGCCTAAGGAGGCAATACACATTTATATTGACTTTCAATATCTTAACAAAGCATATCATAAGGATGATTTTTCTCTCCCAAACATTGATACTCTTATCGACACTTGCACTGGACATGAAATATTTTCTCTCGTGGATGGTTTTTTAGGTTATAACCAAATTTGAATAATTCCTTATGACCAACATAAAACAATATTCATTACACCTTGGGTAACTTTTTGTTACAAGGTGATGCCCTTTGGACTTAAAAATGTAGGTGCCACTTATCAACGTACCATGACATACATTTTCCATGACTACATGCATAATATTATCGAAGATTATGTGGATGATCTCTTGCCAAAATATAAAACTTGACAAGAGTACATTGGTATATTAGAGAAAGCTTTTGATCGATTATTAGAGCATAATGTAAGGTTGAACCCCGAGAAATGTCTTTGGTGTTACCTATGTAAAACTACTAGGGTTCATTGTCTCCAATAGAGGCATTGAGGTGGACCCAAATAAGGTCAAGGTCATCTTGGAGATGCCTCTCCTAAAACATTTAAAGGAATTGCATAGTTTACAAGGAAATATCCAATCGATCTATTATTTCATTGCACAACTTTCTTAAAAAAAAGGCCATTCAATCACCTGCTATAAAAGGGGGTACCATTTTATTGGACATATGAGTGTCAAAAAACCTTTAACAACATTAAGAAATACCTAGTTTCTTCACCAATCTTAGCTCCTCCTCATTTGGAGGTCTCATTATATCTTTATGTTTCAACAACAAAATTTGCATTAGGGACAATACTTACACAAAATAATGAAGAAAATTGAGCAAGTTGTCTATTACATTAGTCAAAAATTGGTAAGTTATGAAATAGATACGCTTATGTAGAAAAATCATGCTTAGTAGTGGTTTTTTCCACTAAGAAACTTTGACATTACATGCTTAGTCACACAACATGTATCATAGCTAGAAATAATTCTCTACATTATATGATTTCTCACACTTACAATAAAACTCACATTGCTAAATGGATAATACTTCTTACTGAATTCGACCTTGAGTTCATAAGCCAAAAATCCATTAAAGGTCATGTCATAGCCGATAAAATTGTGGAAGCTCCACTACGTAGTGATCATCCCTTGATTATTGAGATCCTATATGATTTGGTATTTTCCATAATCGAACAAGAATAAGATGGCATTCCAGAGGAATACATCGATATCACACTATTATTTGATGGCTATAAGTGTGAGAAATGTCAAGGTGCTAGAGTTATGTTTCATACATGCTAGGGGGTACCTATCCCCTTATCATTCAAACTTGACTTTCAATGCATAAAAAAAACTATAGAGTATGAAGCCTTAATCTTAGGACTTCAATCGGTTATAGTTATGGGTATTAAGTATATCAATATATTTTGTGATTCTCAACTTGTTTTCAAGAAAATAAATGGAGAATACCAATGCAAAGAACCTACCATTAAAATTTCCCATGAAGTAGCAATGAAATTGCTCTCTAAGTTGTATTCGTATGAAATCAATAGTTTGTCACATTTAAATAATATATTTGTAGATGAAATGGCATCCCTTGGATAATTAATTGCAAAAGACTCCTTAGGAGAGGTACAACCCCTTATTATTTCAACGATCTCTAAATTTGCAATTGTTCGTGCTAAATCTAAGGATGAGAAGGATGTTTGCTTCATTTAGTCGAATCCATATGAGCCTTGTTCAATCCAAATATTAGCCTTTCTAAAGTTTGTAACACTCCCATCTGACATGTCTCAAACTGTAAAATAAAATTTCAAGCAAAAAGTAGATTGATTTATTCTCTTGAGGTACATGTTGTATAAGCGTGGTTATTATGAAATCCTTCTTTGATGTATCGAGGCTGTTGAGGCACAAAGAGCCATTGCAAAGTGTATTCTATGCATGGGTTATTATTGGCCCACCATGGAATGAGACTATTGCACTTATGTTAAACATTTTAAGAAATATCAAGAACATGCTAATATAACTTGTGTACCATCACAAGCATTACAACCTATCCAAAGCCTTTGGCCCTTTTCACAATGGGGTCTATATTTAATTGGAAAAATTTCACCTCCTTCCTCGAGATAACATACATTCATCATCACAACCACTGAATACTTCACAAAGTGGGTTGAGGTAATTCCTCTAACCAGTACAATAGGACCTAGAATTATGGAGTTCATACTTCACCACATCATTTGTCATTTTGGTATTCCCTCTAAAATCATCTCCAAAAATGGTAAGTCTTTCAAGAACAAGGATGTTTGAGTACTTTGCAAGAAATATAACATCCAACATAGTTTCTTGATTCCTTATTATCCACAAGCCAATGGACAAGCTAAGGCTACCAACAAGATCTTTATTGGTATTTTCAAAAAATTGGTCAATAAAAATCATAGAGATTGCAATACCAAAATTCCCTTGGTATTATGGGCTTATCGAAAAATCATCTGCACGCCTACTGGGGAAAAACCATTTTTATTGGTCCAGGGAGCTGAAGCGATCATGCCTCTTGAGCTTGAGATCTCCTCATTGCAAATTTATTAGCAGGAATTCATAGATGAAAATACTACTATACAAACATATCTTGACCAACTCACACTTCTTGATGAGATCCGAGTCAATGCTTTAGAGCATATAAGAGTTTATATAGACCACCTAAAGTGTGCTTATAATTCTAAATTTCATCTACATGAATTAAAATTAGGAGATATTTTCCTTAAAGAGAATCTGTAAAATACCAATGCATTGCCACATATTCGTGATAAATTCATGACTAATTGGTTAGGTCCATGCATTATCACTCAAAAAGTGGGTAAATGTACTTATAGGTTTTCTATTCTAGAGGGAGAGGAATAACCTAAACCACTTAATGTTATACACTTGAGATAATTCTATGCATAATATGGTTTATATATGTACATATATATGGCTAATACACAAAAATATTACACTTCATTTGCACACATTCAAAAACATTGCACCCTCACACTCCGCCATCTATCTCTAAACATATTCATCATATCCACCCATCAATCGCATCAAAAATCAACATGAATCCCATCCACCATAAAATTTAGGATGCAGTCTACATCCTCAAGTGTAAGGGTAACCTCTCTAGTAGGAATTTGAAAGATCCCCCTCTTTAGATCCCACCTCTCCGCCAAGGAAAAGTGGTATCCCTCATCCACCCTCACCACATCAATGCGGGCTACCTCCTCTAGCCCCACAACCTTCAAAAAATCCCACTCCTCCTTCCCCAATGCCTTCCTCATATCAGGTATGAGAGGCAAGAACTGGTGCCAAGCCTTCAAAATCCTCAGCTGAAGCACAACACAAAATATTTATTATTTATACATGTTCAAAAAAACATAAAATTTTTGCAAAAAAAAAAGAGCCTCCAAATGGGACTTACCTCAGCAAATCACAATCCAACCCCAGCTTTGGCCCCTACATCCACTCCCTCCACCACCATAGCTTCCACACTCACCTCACTTTTCCTCACTCCACTCCACCTCACCTCACTCTCCTAGATGTAGCTTCACAAACTCAAAAATGCACAAATGAGCTCCATATTCACCCTAAAAGCTATTTATAGTTGCTTCAGGCACCTTGAAATGCCCATAAGTATTTCTTATTTCATTGAAGTTCACAATGGCATTTGCAAAATACCTAAACATCGACGAGCATCTGCACATATCGAAAGCACCAATCGGTGTTTAGCATCAACATTGAAAAAAACACCAAATCAATGCAAAATAGTGACTTACCCCCACCAAATCACAATAAATTTCATACATGCATACATTTCATCATATTATCAAGTTTTGTGAAGGTCCAAATCGATTTGGAAGCATAATTTTTGTTCGCACCCAAAAAGGAGAAAAATCACTTATAAAATTCAAAAGCACTCTGAAATGGTCCAAATTTTCACAAAATATTCATAATCATCATTCTCATCATCAATAATTCACTTTCGCATAATTTCCAATCACCAATCATGACAAATGTATATTTTCCAAGTTCAAACAATATTGAAGTGAACCTCATATCTAGTGGTTTATTCTATCTACTTGGAGATTATAGTGATTTGCATCCATGCAATTTGGTAAGATGAATAAATTACCGTAAGGACACTTGGACATATTCATCATACACTATATCATTGCTAAAAAATAACATCACATTTAGTACTTAATATTTTGCATGAAACTTTACCAAGAATAATTTGCACAAAAGCTATCATCGATGGCCTAGTTCATGGGGCCTAAAAACATGGACACAATCACATTTCACCATTTTACGTCTCCTTGACAGTCATCATGGTGACTAGCCTAAGCTAGGGTGATTGGTTTCAATCATAGGAATTATCTAAAAGTCACTAGTTGGCTCTGCAAAGACAGATTCTTCAATAGCATCTTCATATTTTCATATCAATGACACCCAAAGGCACATTCTTCAACAACATCAAATCACCCCAAATTTGGAGAAACCACATTTGGTTTTGATTTTCCACAATGGGATACATCCTACATGATCATGGCATCTACACTTGGAAAAACTCCCTTCATCTATTGGGAAAAAAATAGACACATTTTCATCACATCTTCAAAAAACCCTTCATCTATTGGGGCAAAAATAGATGCAATAATTTAACATTATCCACCAATCCCATATTCTCACTAGGGAAAAAAAATATCACATTTACATCATTCGTATCATCCACAATCACACCAATAATTCACACAATAATTTGCACTTATTTATCAATTGGATCATGAGAATCATCTACAAATTCATTCTTCAATTGAGGACGTAAGCTACGTAAATCAAAATTCTTTTGTCTCCAAGCTCATACCCACATCTCAACAAAGCTAATTCTAAATCAAGAAAAAATAAGTATCTTGTGTTTTTGCACTACATTGTGTTTCACACAACATAGTATAAAAAGGGGCATCTGTAGACACCAAAATCTAGCCACTTGTCATCCATCCAGGTCTTCCCGCTATTTTTACTCATTTATTTACATATATTTAGGTATATTTGTTTAATATATATTAAAACATTAATATTTAATATTATATTTTTTTATATATTTAATAAATGTATATATAAGTGTAAATTAATCCCAACCATTCATCCACCTTGATCCATGCCACATACCCAGATTTAATCTCTACCCTCCATCATGTTTTAATCTTGACCACACAAATTGTGTTGTTGAAACCCTAATGTGCCCTAGGTGAGATTATAAATAGGAGTCATTTTGATGGCTCAACCCCTAATTATTTTTCCCTGAAGTTTCCTAAGCAATTTGCTTCCTTGAATATGCTGAGCCTGAGTTACTTAAGCAATGTGAGAACTTCCCATCTTCATCCTCGCCTTTGCATTCACCACCACATTTTTTTCCACATCCCTTGTCTAAAGCATATATGCTTCAACAGATATCGCCTCACTTCTTAAATACCCCTCTGATACCCTTGAGCACCATTGGGTGCTTTTTGCCACTCTTAAGCACCTTTAGGTGCTTTTCATCATCCCCAAACACCCACGGGCATTTTCTGCTACCACCAAGCACCTGTGGGCATTTTAGACCAAACTTATGTACTCCTACTAATCCTTGGGTGTCGCTAGGGTATTGCCGCACCATTTTCCTACAATAGCTACTACAAACTGGGGAACAACAAGTGAACAAGATAAATCCAACATTAATTTATTTCATTTCATATATTTTCATATTCTGCTCACTTTATTTATATTGCATAGCTAGGATTTGTATTAATTTTTGAGGATATCATACTATGGAACCCTCACAGTTGCTACTGACTCATTTGCGTTCTATTCTATGCAGATCTAGAGATACTACACCTACATTGTGAAAATTCTTAAGCTTGAGTGGCCCACTATTGGATATCACAAAGCCCACTCACCTTTTATGGGATCAAAAGCGAGTTTGAACACACCACTAGCACTGTTCACTAGGGTTTTGAATAGTCCTAGTATTGTAATATTTTGTATCAAAAGAAATCAAATTCTTTATTGTAACATTGGAGATTTGAGGCTCCCCCCATATCAATAAAATTATCTCTTTATGCAATATTGTATCTTGATTTCATTTTTATGTTATATTTAGGTGTTTCACTTTTGAATCTACACTATTTTTCTCTTATATCTTCATTAGTGAAGTTATCATCAATTTATTTTATCATTTAATTTAAATATGTAATGGATGGATCTATCTTTCTTTTGTTAGAAATCCTTTTAAAACTCTATTGATTCTTTTATTATGTCTGTATCTTTCTCATTACTACTCATTGAATCACCAATCATGCTTCTGATCTAGATTAGTACTTTTCTTAATCCTTTTATGATAGCATTATTCAATATGTTAGTATATATCCTTATGGATCCCAATTTTAAGATATATGAGCCAATTAGATAAACCTTTATATAGCTTTAGATTTTGTAGGATTCCTTAAATCTCCCTAGTTAAGAGATGTGAACTAATTTAATAAAAACTTTCTTAGAATTAGGTTTTTTAGGATTCCTTATATCTCCCTAATAATTAGAATATGCTTAGTTCACCTTATAAGTTGATTTTGTAATATTTTGAGAATAATCAACCTTTTAATTTTTACCTTATCTTTCCCAATGAATTTTTCTTTAGTGGTTGGATTTCTTTTTGTCTCCTTAGAATGAGTATGAGACAACTTTTACCAATTAATTCCAACTCTATATGTAGGCAATTGATTTGCTTCTCTTACCAATAGATTAATTTTTCTAAATTCCAATTATATGTATATAGTTTGAAGTAGTATGCCTTATATCTCCCTACTTTTTGGAATATTAGAAAATAATGGTATTTGAAATTTAATAATGATTTAATCAAGGTTGACAACCTTATATCTCCTACTTTTAATATTAAAAATATTATATTATGTGTATGCACCTCAATAATTATTCTTCTGAAATATAAACTTGATTTATTATCTACTAATGCTTGGCTGAATTTGTATTATTCAATGAAATAGTAAACCTTATAAAATCACCTTATAGCTCCTTTTAGATTAAAGAAAGTAAATAACCTTAATAATATGGGTGCATGATATATCTTAATAATCCTTGTGGATTATATTCCCTTGATATGTTGAGCTGACAGATTTGGTGGCAGTGACAACTTCTAAAATGTGGCAATAATGAGCATTCAATGCTTTCTTTGATTGGTGGAAGTTTCCTCTTTTTATAGCATTTGTTTCCTTGTTGAATGGTTCTTGTTTCCACCTTTAATGGTGCTCGGTAAACATAAGTAATATCTAATTGAAGAGCGCTAGAGTTGCTAGGTTATGATAGGCCTTTAATACAAGCTTACTCCTCTTAAATGATGTACATGCTTGATTTAGCTCCTTCCTATAATTTTGCTTCCACACCTTTCAATGCTTGAAATTTCTCTTACTTCATTGTTATTTCTTCTTTTGAGTTGGAAACTTTAAATAGAGTAGATTCCTTCCAACTTTGGATAAATTCCATATGGGAGTTATAATGAATATAGGCATTGATATTCTTTTAATGTTCATTCTTGTGTGCAATGATGACTTAAGTAACCTCCTCAATGGTTTTTGTAACTCCTCAAGGTAGGCACTAGATTATCCCTTGAGTTTTGAGGAATGAGATGGCACTTAGAGTATGTGTGCCAAGTGGTACTCAGGTTCTTTGCATATAAATCCTTTCTTGAGAGTTATGACTTTCCTCTTGCTTGTTCCTTTGCATTATTTTCTAGTTTGCTTCATTTCTTTGACAAGTTACCCTCTTCTTACATGATTTTTAATTTTTGACTCTAGCTATGATACACCGAGGTTCTATGGAGCTCCAAATGATGGTCTTATGGCTGATTTAAGTGTTTCTTCTAGGTGGACATTATTTCCAATCTATGGTATTGGGTATAACACATTTTACCTTATTCTCTTATGCTTTCAATGTATTGATTAAGTGTTGTGTTTTTAGTGTATATGTAGGCCCAAAATATTTGCACCTCTTTCTTCCAGGCTAATGGATCTGTGCCTGAAATGGGGACAAAAAATGTTGGATCTACATCTCTAATGAGAAGAACTTGAGTTACGCTCTCCTTGGTGTTTGTCGATGAATTGGATGGGTTCACCAAGAAACACTTGCTATGGTGGTTTCCACGCCTAGGTGAGGTAGTAGTTTGATGTGTTCTTTTTATACGCACACTCCTAGGTTTGGCCAAATGCAATTTCTACCTAGTTATATGCAATTTTATCTTTTGAATGAAAATAAAGTATACAGATTCTAGCTAAAAATCTTTGCAAGGTTTAACTAAAATGTAGTCATTTTTGTAAATCAAGAAATAAAGATTTATGATAACATATTTTCTTTTATTTATTTTTAGGTTTTTAGCTAATATGAAAAGGAATGCGATAGAGTCTATATTTTTGGTCTTTTGTGTTTTTGTCGTTTGATGCATATGCTTGTAGAACATTAAATATAAATCTAAAGTATAAGAAATGAGTTTAGATCCTTACCTTATCTAGATGTTTGTTTGGAGATGAAATTGGCACTTGCAATCTAAAATCATATTTTTGTAGTATGAAATCGGATGTTTGCAGTCTGAAATCAAACGTCTGATTTTTTTAGACAAAATTGGATCATACAATTTTGTATAGAACATGCAATTTAACAAAGAAACACTAAAATTTGAAATTAGGGGTGAGGTATCTATTTATTTCACATCAAATTGAGTCCTGTGACATTAAAATACCCTTGATTCATTTAGCAAATCATATGGAAATAATTGTATCTAAGGATCTAAAGAAAAATATATGTATTTAAATGTAGTAAATACACCAAAAATAATAAAGTACAATAAAGTAGGTATAACATAAAAAAAATATAATGCATATGTAAATCAAATTGACAGTCTTGCAAATCAAAATTTTTCTCCCAATGTAAATTGGTATAAAATCGGACCTCAGGTATGAAATCAAACTTTCTAATAATAACAAATGGCTAGTTCTGCAAATATTGGTCAGAAATCAGGTTTTTCATGATAAAATTGTAAGATCTGATTTTTTTCTAAGCAATGTAAAAACCAAATAAATATCAATCACAAAATGAAATTGATCTTACAGTGGGTTGCACCATGACTAAAATCTTTGTGAATGGTGATATGAAGACTAGAATCCTTGTTGTAACCTATAAAAAAACTTTGAAATATCTTTCTCCAATGAAGCTTTTTGCAAGTTATTCACCATTAGTTCATTTGGGGAAGTCTGAGGGATTAATGTCTGATGCAGTTTGAAGGATCAGGAAGGGAGATGAAAATAGGCTCATCAATTAGGCCAATTTTAGGTATTCTCATGATTTGGATGAAATCAGTCTTTTCAATTTTATCAAGAATTTGGACTCACCCAAATTAATTCAAGGATCCCAATAGTGCACCAAAATTAGGCACACATGGGATATATGTGAAATCGAATGTTTTGATTTTGTCAGAAAAGTCTGATTTCATCGGTTTTACCTAATTTTCTAAAAAAGAGGGAAATTAAATAAAATTCCATATTCCTAGCACAAAAATTGAGGCAAGGATGTTAAGGGTAAATTACATATTGCTAGGATAAACACTCTATTTTACTTAAACAATGTAAATTTTGAAGTGCATCAAAATCTGGTGGCTACATTTTGCCCCCTCTTTGGCATATTTATGAACAATAAATGCGATAAATAAATATGTAGCAGGAATGGATATTATGTTTGCAAAAGCAAAAATTTATTCATATTTTTCTTTTTATGTTTATTTTCTTGTATACCCTATTTGAGTTTTGTAAAAAAGTTGGCCTTTATTGCCAAACTCCAAATTTGAAGTGAAAAAATGAGTAAAAATAGGATATAAAGTAGAAATGAGGGTAAAACCTTAATTCATTTTTACCTTCACTTTTACTAAAATGGGGCTTTAGAGACAGATGAACAAATAGCCACCACTGTGCATCGATCGGACATAGTTTGAGCTAGGAACAATAGAGCAGGCGGGAGTATGCGGGTAAGTGATTTTATCACCTCCATTTTACAAATTTTTGGTTTTTTTAGGATTTTTGTAATTATTATTTTTTTATGTAGCCTACTATCACATGGTCACAAGTGATAATTTTGGACTTTTCTAACAAATCTATTCGATTTGATCAAATCCAATGTTTTTTTATGAATTCTTACATCTAATTTTATTGTCAAAAAGTTTGATTTGGCAAAATTGAACATCCATTTTTGTTTCCAAAAAGTTTGATATTATGTTTTAAGTTTATTTTCATCAATTAGAACTAATTTTATGATGTATACTTCATTATTTCATGGTTTGATGATATTTTTGTGATTTAAAAATTAATTTTCTTTTATTTTTATTATTATTTTTATTTTGTAGTAGAGAGTACTTAAGAACTGCGAGTGGTGGTACACTGGACTTGATGAGGATGTCAGAGCCTTAATTTTATATGAGAAGGTTATTTTGATAGTAGTGGGCCTTAATCATGTGGTTGAAATGCCACATGTAGAGGTAGATTATAGTTTATTGATAGTGTTAGCAGAGCAATGGTATCTGGGGTCATCGACATTCCAAAACTAATAAGGGAGATGGCCCCTACCTTGGAGGATATCTAAAGGATCCTTAGAATGCCCATCAAGGGTCAGTTTGTGTATCAGTCTCTATCCCAAGAATAGGCTACGAGGTGGTTGATAGGATACCCATCATTCCCCATTGTATAGAGTAGGGTGAGCATAAATGGGTTAATTTCTATAGAGGGAGTGTTCCACTTGACACAGGTATTGTCAGGGATAATTTTTGGATTACTGGTATGTCATAAGAGTGGTTGGTACATTCCATGGGCCTTAGAAAAGGTTGTGGATGATATGTGAGATACCAACATGTATTTTTCTTGGGGTTATTTCATACTATGCTTCTTATATAGGACCTTATTTAGGGTCATGTATAAGAAGGGTTACAACTTGATTTTAACCTCATTTCTTCATGTATGGTGTTGGGAACACATTGTTGTGAGGAGGTAAATAGGGCTTCCTCATGAGGATTTGGAAAATGAATGGCCTAAAATATTTTTTTAGGGTTATACAAGATTTCGAGGGAAGAGGAGCATCCTAGATGAGGCCAAGCGGGCAGTTGATTGCTGGAGATCCTGGCGAGGGCATTGTATATGGGAGGATGATAGGGTGGAGCTATCTCATGCGAGGTGAGTATGATGGTTCTACATGGAGAAGGAAGAGAGATCTACATCAGACATATCAAGTGTTGTATCAGTTCAACTTAGTTCAGGGGATACCTTGGGTTCGTGAATTTACATACTCATAGGTATTATGAGATTCAAAGATCACCATTGGGACACCATATCTAAATAGATTTACCAAAGCTAACGAGGATGATGTAGTGGTTGAACTTACAAAGGGTTATAACGTAGGGGTTGTGGATGGGTATTCCTCTTAGTATACTAACATCTGTCCTATGAGGATCACTCAGATAAGAGATAGAGTTAAGTAGGTGCATCGAGTGATTCAAGAGGTATAAAAATGATGCTCTACTCGATAGCAAGATGGATAAAGGCTACTAAGGAGAGAGGGATCTCAGATGAGGGGAGTAGGACTACTATAGAAATCCTCACAATAGGAGAGGATTCTCTAGATTGGGGGAGAGAGTGGGTAGGGATAGCAGGTGAGAGAGTCTTAGTAGGATATACCTTCACCAGAGTAGATAATGCCCTATCCACAACGGGATACCCACACTACCCCAAGACTAGATTCACCCAAAAAGGGTATTTTTATAGAGGTGGGAGATTCATGCAACATAGGAGAGGTGGCTACTCTATGGGTAAAGATTTATGGTTTAATGAATCAAATCACCATTTAGGTGAGTTGTATCTAGTTATTGGAGGGACATATCTCTTAGGCATAGACTCTTGTGAGTTACGCGCATGCTTAGGTAGCTCATATGTAGGGACATGGTTCATCATTCTAGGCACAATCACAATTCTAGAAGTCAAGGAGAGTGACTTTAGGCCAGTCCTTAGGGAGTAGGACAATGGTGGTAGTGTTAGTTGCAACATCATAATGGGTATGTTTCTATCAGGGATTGTACTATCAACTTGTTTTGGAGGATCAAAGGGTTGCTTTACCCCCAAAGTGTGCTCCTCCAAGTCATGGTAGGTCAATATATAGGACAGTGTCTAGGGCTACTCCATTTCATGAGCCCAAACAACCTCTAGGTGATGACACCTAGAGTTCTAGGGTTTCTATGGGATGATACACTAAGTTGGATTTTGTGGTGTACCCCCTAGTGATTGAGTATGCCAATTTTATGATTGTCGTATGCCAATTGACTTTTTATATTTTATTGTATTTTTGACAATATATATATATATATATATATATATATTGCTTATCTCATGTGTTGATGTGTTGATTTTTTATGTGTGGATGTGTAGTATAATTTGTTTTTGATGATCTACATAATCATGCTTTTAGTCATGCTTTACAATTTTTTATGTACTTTTTCTCATGCTTAATCAAGATATCATTGTGGGAAAGTAAAGTGTGATTTGATGTAATTGATATTTGTACTATAGTGTGATTGAGTTGTCTATAGAGGAAATATTATTTTGGGAAATATACCCTTATGATTTTTATCAATCGACAATAATACCTCGAAGATGTGTGCTTGTATATGACTATTTATGGAGGTATTTTGCTCACTTTAGTCGTGAAGTGGATCTTGTGTGATGTTTTGATGTTATATTGTTAGTGAAGGGTTATGATCCAAAATTATTTTAAATTTGTTGATTGAAAGTGATGAAGTTGATAATAAGTAATGTGTGTGTTTTTAAGATTAATTTTAATTCTAATCTTAAGGGAAGTTTTATGCAATGATAGTAATTAAGCATGAAAAATTTGAATAAAGGACTTACGCTAGGTATAAGGCTCCTAGAAATATTTTATTAGGGTTGTCTCATGCCATCATCATGAAGTCAATATGTAGTTTATATGAGAAAGTGATTATGTATGATCAAATGCAAGTTTTTGTAAATGATAAGTAATCATGCAATATAGTAAAATTGACATATTTATGCTAAGTGATAGGTATGAAAATACAAGATTAACTATTTTTAGGACCAATTGCATATGCTAACAGTCATGCAAATCCATGATGAAATAATGATGTTTGCTAATCAACCTTCAAGGAAAATTTTAGTCATTTCTAGTATGAAGTAAAATTTATCAAGAACTAGTATTTAATGTGTGTATTCATTGTCCATATTGACCTTAATAATGATACAAAATCTCTCAAGTATCAAGTGTGTGTGCTTATGATGTTTATTTACCAATTTTGAGTAAGGTAATGATGCAAACCAACTTTAATAACAAGTGTGTGTTGAAATGATGTATTGATTTACCATGATTGTATACATTTAGTTAGACTTAACTACTATGTGTAGCACCCTAAAATTGGCATGGTTAAAACCTTAGTAAACAGATAAAATATTAAAATTTGAATTTCAACCCAAAACTTCCCATTAAATAGCCTTTTACCCGCTTTCCTCATTTTCCATGCCATTTTTAGGATTTGTTTTGACCGTTGGACGATATCGTCTCAGATTAGACGAAATTGTCCCCGATCTGACGAATTCGTCTGGAACAGAACATCTAGACGATTTCATCCCAAAACCAAATTTTCATAATTAGCTTCTATTTCAACAGCCTCTCCAACTTGGGCAAAAGCGTGTCTGTGCAGTTGGAGATCTCCCAGATTGGGATGATCCCCAACCTCCCAAACCTCTTCCTAATCCTATATAAACTAGGATTTTTCTATTTTATCCCCTTGTCTCCCCTGATTCCCCCTGGTTGATTCTCACTGAACCCCCAACCCCTTAGTTGACGGATTTCATTGTAGAGTTAGCTCCTTATTCCCTCACACTATTTTTCTTGCATTTGGTATTTTTGTATTTTTATTGCAGGAACTCTATTGTTTTTCAGTCAAATCTAGCTTGGATCATCGTAGAATATCTTGGACGATTACAGACGATTTCGTACGATTGGAGGCGATCCTGACTGTAGTCCAGATTAAGGGTAGTCCAAGTTTAGAGTTTGCATTTTCTTAGCTATTTCTGCATTTTTCATATCATATCTCTGCACTGTTTTAAGTTATTATGTTTTATGCATCTTGGAGTTCACCTCATTTAGCATAATTGCATGATAAAGATAAAATAAATCATTAAATTTATTGCATTTCCTTATCTGTTATTATAATCTATTATTTAGGCATGTTTGTTGTTATTTCTACCATTATCCCTTGCTTCTACATTTGCATATTTGGTATTTTATGTCTATTTTTGTGATTGCAGGTTTTTGACGAATTCATTTGACGAATTCATCAGATTTCAGATGATTCTGTCTGATTTCAGATGACCTTCTATGATTTGGGATGATCCTAAGAAATATCAAGCGATTACGTACAAATTGAGACGATCTGAACTACCACAAGACTCAGAATCTCCATTAGACATCCGAAATCAGGTATGCCATCTTCTAGTTAGCATATTATCTATCATTTGCATCCATTTTGTTTTCTGTATTCACTTAGATTAGCATTGGCATATAGAATAGTTTAGATTCATATCGGTCAAACCTAGGAGTTGAATGATAAAGCATAAAAATGAACCCATCAAACACACTATCAACCTAGGCATGGAAACTGCCATTCAAAAGTTTCCTTGTGAACCCACCATCCATAGAAGATTCACCCTTATATACCTCCCCCAAGAGGCGGGACCTTCAAAAGGCCTCTCAGTCCGAGGTATTGTCTCATCCTTTTCACATCCCCCTTTCGGGCATGGATCCTATAGCTTGAAGGTAAGGGTGCAAAAAATTTGGAGGGATACATTTTGGTGAACCCGACGTGAAACGAAAACCTTTTGAAAACAAAAATATTTTTAAAAATAAAAATAATAAAAACCAAAACTTAAATGCATTTATACTTAAGAAAATTTGCATGTCATATTTAGATGGTAGACTATAATAAAAGACGAGTTGTCACCATTAATGTTGAAAATCAACTAGCAGCTATAGAGATTACTTCTATGCTTAGAGTACCTCAAACAAATAGGGTTCAACCTTTGTGGGATGAACTTAATAGGAGATTAGATCTCATTTCATCTAGAGCAACCGAACTTAGGCAAATCAAGAGGTTTGTCCTAGATAGAATCCTGGATCCCGATCAAGTGATTTTGTATCATGAACTTCAAAGAGCTTACCATAGGTGGTTAGCAGATAAAAGAGCCCTTGTGTCTTCTGAGTTGTATACCTTTGAGGAATACCTTGAGAATGTAGCCATAGTGCATCAATTTATAGCTCATATAGAGGACCAAGAAGCTGATCTTGCAGATAGAAAAATATGGAATAGAGTTCCCAGAGCTGTGTTATATCGAGAATATTGCCATGAGATCTATTTTTACAAAATAGAATCTGAAACAGATAATATCACCATAGCACACTTTGTTGACTTCTTGAAAAACAATTTCCAATTTGAAGAGGAGCACTTTATGACTCCTGATGAACTTGATCCTATCAATGACATCTATAAACTATTTATAGAAAACTAAGTTATTATTTTATTATTGTTATTTCTTGTATTTAGTGTGTTGTTTATTGTCTTTATAAGCATAAAAATAAAAACAAAAACAAAAACAAAATAAAATTATAAAAAAAAAAATCAAAACATTTTCTTTTAAGTATTATAGTAGGTATATAATTAAAATATATACCTCCCAAGATCTGTTGCAAATATATTAATATATATTTGCTAAAACCTAGATTTAGACACAATGACTAGACTCAGGAATGGAAAACAAATTGAAGTAGAAGAAGATTGGTTAAGAAAACCAGAAAATAACCTAGATGTTCTTCCTGAAGACCGAATTCAGGAAGAAGTAACTTTAAACCAACAAGAAGAATTTGTGGGCGCAAATGAACAAAAAGAAAATGATAGAGAGGAAGGATCCTCATCTCCTAAAATAACTCCATACGAAGCTGTTACTTTTGAGAACATGGACCATTTTTGGAAATTTCTCAATAATAATATTGGCACCCTTAATAGAGCATTTCATATGGATAAAGATCAAATTAGTGATACTCAAGCAACCCTAGAAGACATATATCACACACGCACTAATCCTTTGTCCTTTGTTGATCAAGAGAGTGATCAAGCTGGACCTTCCAATTTGGACATGGCTGTTATAATCCAAAAAATGCAACAACAACAGGCTACCCAACCACCTAGAGTACCTGTTACCAAGCCAAGGGTTATCCCCACACAAAAGAAACCTTCATTCACTAATTTATTTTGCCAATCTATTGATCAATATACCTCAAATAAAAAAAATCCTAAAACAAAACCAAATACCAATTTCCAACAATCTAGGATACAACATAATGCTACAACAAATCTTCTCCATAATACTCTTCCTACCAACCATTTGCATAACAGCAATATAACATCCAATCCTTATGTCCCACCTTCCTACGATCACAAATCCCATACTCATGTACCACCAAACCAATATGATGGACAAACTGGTAATTTGGAAGCCATGGTGAAATAGTTAGTCTCTCGCATGGACCAGATAGATCCCTACCGTCCCTCGTACAATTATTGAGAGATGTGTAGTCAACCTCTAGATCCTATAGTTGTAGCACAACCATATCCCAAACACTTTCCTATGCCTGTCCTACCTATATATAAAGGAACCGAAGATCCCATAGAGCATCTTCGTATGTTTAGGATAGCATGTCATGACATATCACATGATGATTTGCTATTACTAAAAATGTTCTCGAAAAGCTTAGGGGGATGGCATTAGAATGGTATTATTAACTACCTACTCATTCTTTGAGAAATTTTGAAGAGACCGCTGAATATTTTGTGCATCAATTTAGTGCCTATATTGAAAGGCATGTAACCATTAAATATTTGTACAACCTAAAACAAGACAAAGATGAGTGTTTTGCTGACTTCTTAGCTCGATGGAGGTAGTTGATAGGAAAATTACACTTTGTGTTACCTTATCGGGAGATGTTGGATATTTTTATCAATAATTTACAAGAACAACTATCCTATGAATTATCAACTGCTACCTTGACCACCTTCGATCAAGCTATAGACTTAGCTCAAAGGGTGGAAGATGCTCTCATTATAAGAGGTCAGCTCAAAAAGAAAGATGATGAGAAAACATCCAAAAATCAATATAAAAATTAACAAGTTGTGGGTGATAGAGTCACTGATAGCAGAAAAATTGCTAATGTTAATACTGTGAAAACAACAGAGAAGTTTATATTGAAACCTCCTGATAAACCACCCTGAGAATTTACTAGGTTAAATCAACCTTTATCAACCATTCTATTGCAATTACTAGCATGAGGCTTGATCCAATTACCAGCTATCCGGGAACCTGATCCAACTATACCTGGATACATAGCTGATTTATATTGTGATTTTCATAGAGGACCTGGACATGTTACCAACTATTGTAAAATATTAAAACATAAAATACAAGATTTGATTGATAATAATGAGATGGAGGTGCAAGCCTTCCAACCTAAACAAAATCCTTCTAATAACGCTGAAAAGAGCATTCCCCAAAATCAAAATTAGAATGCCAATCAATCATTGGACATATTTCAGCATCCTCTACCAAAGCATGGTAAAGAGGTGGCTAATCAAATTGAGCATCATAATGTTCCCCCTCATACCCGATATGTAGGGACTATTAGCGGACAATTACCTGATCATGATCCTCAAATATTTGACACAACTTTATCCATAGTTATGACCAGACCTCTACATAATATTTGGACGCTTGATCTCAGTGACACTGAATATGAGACTGAAAGTGACATGGAAATCACCTCGAATCAATCAAATAGTTCTAAAGATGAATTAGATCCTATTCAACCTATTACTAGTTCTATGGTTCCAAAAGAACCATTTCCTCGAAGAGTCACTACTAGACCATCTTCTCACAAAATAGTTTCTAATGAACAAGCCATAAATGCTAGACCAATACCTATTCATCACTTGCAAAATAACATTGTAGGAACCATCGGAGCCGTTACCAGACAACAAGCTCAAACCTCTCAACAAGATCAAAATCAGAACGATGGATCAGCCCCATTTGTTTTGAAGAATCCCAATAAAGGGAATTATGCATCTAATGTTCAACCTAAACCTCCTTACAATATTAATGAACAATTATCCAATACCACAGCCAGAATTTCCATTTTGGACCTGTTAAGATCTTCTCCTACCCATAGGGATGAATTAATGCTTACATTAAGCCAAATTATGGTACCACAAAACATTCAACCTGAAGCCATGGCCAATACTATCATCACTCGAGAAGTCGATTGTATTGAATTTAAAGATAAAGATATCCCACAACATAGTTTACATAAGGATAACCCCTTATATATTACTGCCTTAATTGGAGATGTAGCCGTTAAACGAGTCTTGATTGATAATGGTTCATCTTTAAACATATGCACTTTTGACTTCTACCAACGATTTGGGTTTAGAAGTGATGAAATGAAAAGAACTGATATGATTATAAAAGCCTTCAATGACGAGACACAAGAAATGTGTGGAGTCATTACTATACCCTTGCAAGTTGGTCCTAGAACCCTAGATATGACCGTGTTTATTGTACATTGCCCTGCATCATACAATATACTTTTGGGTCACCCTTGGATCAATGCGATGCGAGCGGTTACCTCCACTTTACATCAGTGTGTTAAATTCAAATTTAAAAAATATTTGGTTAACATTCATGGTGATCCTAGACCCTTTGATATGTGCACTTTTGCAGAACCTTTTGGGGTGCAATTTTGCCTTGCCCTGTCATCCACACATCCTAATTCTTATCATCTATCCAAATGTGTGAAACACACACCCATAACATCATCTACTCTTTCAACTACACCTATACATATAGCTCGACCATCTTCTGAACAAACTACATTAGGACCTCGAAAAGATCCTAAACCTAAAACCAATGCTTCTTGTTTTATTCCTATATCTTCCATACCTATCGACTCACCCATCAACATCCCTATGACATCTACATCCACTACATGCATCCTTTCTACACCCGACAATGTAGGAAATGTTCCTTCTACCTCTTATGCTCTTACTGATGAGCTCTTACCTGATTTATCTACAATTTTTATATCTGATGAAGCGAACACTGCCATGCAGACTTCCCTTATTTTAAATAAACTTCCACCCTCTCCTCGTACCTTGGGCCTCCCACAGCCTATGGGAAGTATCTACCAAGTCAAGAGTTGTGCTTTTATTTATAAAGGATATGATTTGGGAAGAATACCCAGAAACATTAAGACACATTATGATGGATATGCTAGATGCTATTTTTCTAATGATTATCTTAAAGCTAAACCCATAATGCTTAAATTGGGATATAAAGGGAAAGGTTTGGGACCTTTCCAAAATGGTATGAAATAACCTTTTGAGGTAGAACCGTGGCCTTCCCGCTATGGTGTGGGCCTATTTTCTAGTAAGGGTCAGCCCTTTCCATTTGAGGATGATGACCATCTCGTATGTTATCAAGATTATCTAGATAAACAAGATTCTTTGTGTCCAAAGAATAATTATTTTACCTACAATATGCTATCCATAGACTACCCTGAAATGATTGTCGAATACAATGACGAGTTGGAAGGGGATATCTTCCATGATGTCTCCGTTGATGAATTGTTACATAACGAATTTTATTTTGATGGCACTATACCTAGTATAGCCCAGCTTGAAGCCTCGACTCCTCAAGATGAATTATCCAATCTAACCTTGGAACAATTACAAGAATTAGGTGTTTCATCCACCCCACCTAATTTTGAGAGAGATTTACATATGGAAGTTGAAAATGTTATAAATATTAACATTGGAACCGAACATAACCCTCACATAATCAATATTGGATGAGAATTGAGTCAAGAAAAACAAGATAAATACATTTCATTTCTTAAAGACTATGAAGATGTCTTTGCTTGGACATATGAAGACATGCCAAGTTTGGACCCTTCTATAGTTATGCATCATCTAGTAGTCCATCCAGATGCTAAACCTGTTAAACAGAAACTCAAAAAAATGCATCCTAAAGTGGCCTTACTAGTCAAAGGAGAACTAGAAAAACTGTTGAAATTCATCTTTATACAAGCCATTGATTATGCCGAATGGATCTCTAATGTAGTTCCAGTAACTAAGAAAGAAGCCACTAAAGTTATGGTTTGCACCGATTTTAGAAACATTAATGCTGCATGCCCTAAAGATGATTTTCCTCTTCCCAATATGGATCAGATCATTGACTTTACTGTTGGAAGTGGAATGATATTCTTAATGGATGGATTTTCTGGTTATAATCAGATTAGGATAGCTCCTGAAGATCAGGCCAAAACAACTTTTATTACCCCTTGGGGAACCTTTTGTTGGAAAGTGATGCCATTTGGCTTAAAGAATGCAGGTGCAACATATCAACGAGATATGACTTATATCTTTCACGATATGATGCATGATATCCTACATGATTATGTAGATGATATCATAGCTCGTTCCATCAAAGAGAATGATAATTTAAATGACTTAAGGAAAGCATTTGATCGGTTAAGGGAATATCTTATCCGACTAAATCCAGTTAAATGCATATTCGGAGTTAAGTCCAATAAATTATTAGGGGTTATAGTTTATTTAAGTGGAATTGAAATTGACCCTCTCAAGATCATGGCTATCACATATATTCCCACACCCACCAATATATCAGAATTACAAAGTTTACAAGGTAAGCTTCAAGCTATTCGTCGCTTTATCGACAAGTTGGCAGACAAAACTGGACCCTTTCTTAAGATTCTTAAGAAATATGTCTCTTTTCATTGGGACGAAGAATGCCAAGAAGCATTTGAACTCCTTAAGCAATATCTCCTCAAACCGCCAATGCTTTCCCCACCTAGATCTGATCGTCCTTTTATCTTGTACATTTTTGCTTCTGATTCTGCCTTAGGAGCTATGTTAGCTTAGCTTGACGATGAGAAGAAAGAATGCGCTAATTATTACATTAGCAAAACCTTAATCAGTTATGAAACTCGATATACCACATTAGAGAAATTATGTCTAGCAATCATATTTTCTACACAGAAACTACGACATTATATGCTCAATCAGAAAACATATGTTATTTCCAAATTCAACCCTTTGCGATATCTCATGAGTCGACCGTATTTATTTAGTCACACAACCAAGTGGGTTCTTGTGCTAAGTGAGTTTGAACTCACGTTCATAGGACAAAAGTCTGTTAAAGGTCAAATCATAGCAGATCAATTAGCTGCTGCACCCTTAGAATCTACTCATCCCCTCATCATTGAGTTTCCTGATGAATGCCTTAAACTAGAGATAGACCATTCAAAGCAATGGTCCCTATACTTTGACAGAGCTCGATGCATGAGTGGGGCTGGAGCGGATATTATTTTAATATCTTCGTAAAAACATCTTATACCTCTATCCTTCAAATTAACATTTGCTTGCACCAATAACACTGCTGAATATGAAGCTCTTATCCTTGGATTACGAGTTGGCTTGGAATTGAAAATTAAAAGTTTATTGGTTTTAGGTGACTCCCACCTTGTTATAAACAAAATCAATGATGTTTATCAGACCAAAGATGATAAACTATGCCCATATAAAGCATATGTTTTGCAGTTATTATCCTTGTTTGTTCAAGTTACCTTGGAAGCTATTCCTCGAACTAGAAATCATGCGGCTGACGCTATGGCTGCAGCTGCATCTCTTTTACCCTTGGAGTTAGATGATGAATATGCTACCATCATTATTCATCGACTTCGAGAACCCACTTCAAGCAAATAATGCTTAGAACATTTGGATGTGTTTCTCATCAACGAAATAACTCCTGAACCATGGTATACTGATATATTTAATTTTTTGCATAAAGGAACCTTCCCTGATGGTTGTACTAGCAACCAGCATAGGTTATTACGTAGACAAGCAAGTCACTTTGTGATTATTCGTAATACCTTGTACATAAGATATTTTGAAGGCATCTTACTGAGATGTTTAAATCTAGAAGAATCTAGATTAGCTTTGAATGAAGCCCATAATGGATCTTGTGGGGGACATTTTAGTGGTAGTGCCATTGCTAAGAAACTCCTCCGGATAGGATATTTTTGGCCTACCATGGAAAATGATGCACATACTTATGTGCGAAATTACGACAAGTGCCAGAAAAACGCTGACCTTGTCCATGCGCTTGCACAAGAAATGCAGGCTATTTCATCTCCTTGGCCCTTTTAAAAATGGGGCCTAGACATTATTGGAAAAATCAACCCTGTGTCATTCGATGGACACAAATTCATCATAACCAGAACTGAGTATTTCACGAAGTGGGTTGAAGCTATGCCATTAGTTTCTTGCACTGGAACACAAGTTTCCAAGTTTATTTTTAATCAAATTATTTGTAGGTTTGGAATTCCTGCCAATCTAATTTTCGATAATGGAACTTGTTTCAAAAATAAAGATGTTAAGAAATTATTTTAAATATAAAATTCAACATCGCAGGTCCACTCCCTATTATCCTTAGGGTAATGGTCAAGCAAAAGCATCTAATAAAACCTTAATAAAAATTCTCAAAAAATTGGTTAATAAATCCGGTCGAGATTGGCACATTCAGTTATATCCTGCTTTGTGGGCCTATCGAACTAGTGTTCGAACCCCCACTGGAACTTCACCTTTTTTCTTGGTTTATGGTGCTGAAGACGTTTTTCTATTTGAATTAGAAGTTTCTTCTTTAGCTCTACTACTTCAAGATACTGAAGTAGGGGATGAATATCGTGCTGGTAGATTTAGTCAGCTAGAACTTCTATATGAAAAGTGCATCAATGCTTTGGAGCATCTTCGTGCCTACCAAAACAAGCTTAAGCGAACGTATCTTAAGAAAGTTCATCCTCGATCCTTTGAGATCGACGACCTTGTCTTAAAAGAAAATCAAAAAAATACTAATGCAACTAAAAACCTTAAAGGTAAATTTGAGCCCAAATGGCTTGGACCATATGTCATCACTGCTAAATTTGGATCAGGAGCATACAAATTATCTACCTTGGATGGTAAATAGCTTAAAGAACCTATGAAAATTATGCATCTTAAATGTTACTATGCATAAAATTGGTCAATTCATCATTGTATATATTTGTTTTGCATATTATTTCCTTTTTAGTCACTTATTTAAAACATTTCAAAAAAACAATTCTCTTGTATTTCTTTCAATTCATAACTTAAAATTAAAAACATCCAAATCATCAAAAACTTCACAAACATCTATTATTTTGTACCTGCCAAATTGTGAAGTATTGCAATTATATTTTCAGTTATTTTGGATAAATTAGCATTTATTTGGAATCCCACACTTTATTCACATGAATAAATATCTTGATTTTACTTGGTATGATTATTCATATCTCTTATATCAAAGTCCACAGTTGAATTAAATAAAGTTTTAAGCATAGAGAACTAATCTTGTTATTTACTTGAACTAAGTATATCTTTTCACATTAAAATGATTTCATTGCAAATTCGATATGATGCTACATAGTAGAAATGGTTTCCTGAGCAAAAAGTTTTCCCTGCTATCCTATCATGCACATGGTCTAGAATATTTGAGAATTGACAAAAGGACAAGCTCACCCCTACCCAGAATAAAAATCCCTTACTCTACAGCCAATCCGAGCAAGTATCCCTAGCATAGGAAGAAAAAGAAAAGTTCAAGGAAAAGAGAAAAAGAAAAGGTTATTTTATATCATCACCACAATATTTCAGTATTTTCTCAAATATCAAGCAGAAATACAAAAGTACAAAAAAAAAAAAAGAGAAATGCAAAAGCAAAATGCAATAAAATCCTTTCCCTACCCCTTGAAAAGAAAATAAGGGTGAATGAGCTTGAATCCCTAGAATTCTCAATTATTCAAAAACTGTGAGGTAAGCCCCATAACAGGTGGTTTGTGCCCAATCCGCTTGGCCTTGGGTAATCCCTAGCGTGGCGATATGTCTGTCACATTAGCGACCTTCTTTTTTACAGACCTCTATCAGCTTATGGATTAGCTAGCTCTTGATAACCTAACTTACATAGTAGTCTGGTATAGTTACATGCATATAAATCATTGTCAACGAACATACATTTGGTCAAGGCAAATTACTTGTATCAAATTATCTTGCTCAAAATTGGTGAATGAACAATACAATCGCACACACATTTGTAATTGAGAGATTTTGTATCATTATGATAAATCAAGATCGGTAATGAATTCACATTTGCACATGAGGATTCCTTATAAATCTACATTTGTCTTTGAGATAGTTTAAAATATTTCTATAATTCTTTTCGGAATAAGCTTATCCTTTTTCAGAATTTTTGTTTTGTATAAAAGCAATTACATACACCTTTTTACAAAATCAAAATCTCAAAAAAAAAAAAAATTCAAACAGAATTTTCATATTATTATTTTTCTATTTATCACAAAAGTCATAAATTCATCTTGCAATAAAACCAACAATCTCTTTTCTTCTTTGGATTTCGCGATGATGGTATAAGTCTATACCTATAATTCTATGCCTAGCGCAAACCATCATTCTAATTTTATTTTCCATTTATTTTAAAACAAATTCATCAAAACATATGACTTGCATCATTATGTTACACAATTACGCTTTACAAACAAACAAACACTTATTCTATTTCATGTCATTATGTTCAAATTCAATTTTGCAACCATGGTATAAATTCTAAGGAATTATTCAAAATGTTATCACACTTAGGAATTTATGCCTAGCACAATCATATTTCTTTTCGTATTGCATGCATACTATTTTTATGAAAATCTGAAAACAAATCATCAAACCATCATTATCTCCATCATTACAACACAAAGTGTTAAGACAGTCTCTTAAGCACTCTTTTACTTTTAACAATATTTCTATACTGGGATTAGCTTGATGACCGAGTGAGCGGCGACTCCATGAAATGGTCCATAACAGTGACAATGTCCTTTGAAATTATTGTTAGAAGTCTCTCTTTTTTTTTTTTATCAAATCACACTACCACAACCAATTGTTTACATCATATTATTTCATTTAAATCTTACAGAATGACATCAAATTATACTATTTCAACATGACATAATTACATGAATCATCAATCCAATAAACAAACAATTCAACCATTAAAGCATCATCAAAACATATGAAAAAGTCATATCATCAAAAACAAGATCATATATATACATCAAAAAATTATATACATCATATAAAAACTGAATTGGTATGCCACAATCCATACCCTGGCATACTCAATCCTCTCAAAAATCTCTCAAAATCTATAGTCCATAGATGCCTAGCCTCGAGAGGCCCTCGAGCTATCAGCCTCATCTTCTCCCCCACCTTGATGTGGAGGAGGTGGTCCCATAGAGGTCTGAGATGTATCATGGGTCCTCGTCATCGATTAGGAGGATGTCCTCGCTAATCCCAGCCTGATTGGTTCTGCAATGTTGGCTGGCAGCTGTACCCTTTGGCCCTCTGGAACCAGCTAAAAGTATACACCTTGGTAAAATGTATGCTACATCATGGAACACACTAGATCATCCCTGCTCACTCGTTTGCCCCGAGTTCTGAGCCATGTAGCCTCATGTTGCAATGTCTACACCTAATTCCAGAGGTAGGCAACCTCAGCCCAGAGAGCCACCATATCGCTACTCTCCATTATGTCAACAACCTTGCCCTTATCAGGAAATGGTGGTCTCTCCCCTTACTATGAAGGGAGTCCCTCCTCTCTCTGTCCTATCATCCATGGCCTTTATGGAGCCCGTGCCATCCTCTGGAGTCTCTCCAATGGGATCCACTGCTGCTCTCTTCCCCCATGACCCTGTGATACCTCAATAGTAGCCTATCGTCGCCTCCCCATCTGGCACACCACAATGTGCATTGGACCCTACGCCCTTGTCATTCGAGGAGGGTATATGGCTACGTACCAAGCATCGTAGCCATCCGCAACCCTGGCATCGTCACCATCCATTGGCTGGATGGGGGCATCATCTGCGTCTTGAATCCAGAACCACTACATATTTGGAGCCTTGCTCAGTGTAGTACTATCCCAAACAGTCCAGGAGTACTCATAATCCTTGAGATAAGGGACCCCTTGCTATAGACCAAAATGTCAAAGTACTCGGTCATAGCGGTGGAGCTCTACCTCTCCTTGCTCCATCCTCAGCCAGTAGACTCGCCTGATGCAATCCAGTTCCTGCCCATCCTTTGCCCACCCGGGGTGCTCTCGCCATGGCCTCTAGGTGATCTAGTCTGGGATGAGGTCGTCTAGCAACCTCCTTGACATCGACAGATCTATCCGTCACTGTGACCCCCACTGCAACCACCAATAGAAAACCTGGGACCTCTCCTGGTCAATCCCTGTCAATGGGAGCCCTACCGACATCCGCACCACAATGTGTTCCCAGCACCAAACCTGTAGTAGCAATGTCAAAACCAGACATCGACCTCCCTTGTATACGACCCCATACAGGATCCTATACAAGCGGCAAAGAACAAAGCTACCCCATGCAAATTGAAGAACACAAGCTTATACTGAGAGGGGGGTGAACAGTATAAGACCACTTTTAACTTATTCTTTCAAAACAGCTTTCAAAACAATAATATGCAGCATAAAGATAGTAGTAACTACAGTAGTAATCAGAACAATACATAAAGCACCATCCATAAAGTGACACAGCAATTTACGTGGTTCACCCAAGATGGGCTACTCCACGGATAAAACTTTTCCTATAAAAGTTATATCAAAGTCCTCTGGGAATCCTTCCTGATTACAATGTTTATGAGCCTCAGCTCAAAGGAGATACCTTCCCCTAATTCTGCTTCGGCTGGTGATCCTCTAGAAGACCTCTACCTCCTCTGCCCTTAGCAAGTGGAAATCTATCTATAGAAGACACCTGTCTTCCCTACTCTGGATGGAGATCTCTGTCCTCAACTCTATCATCGCAAAGCTGGTCCTTGAATTTGGACTAAACGTAGTCCTTCGGTCTAGCACAAATGTCCTTTTTTGCCTCAATTTTTGTCCTCAATATGGTCCTCAAAAAATTGGTTAAAGAAGAATGGTTCACAAGCTCTCAAATTCTTTCTCAAAGCTATCCCCAAGTCTTTACTATTCTGTCACAACTGTATTTGGTCAAAACCAACTTTGGCATAGTTCTGTGCAGTCACAGCAGTACACAGCACTTCGAATGTTGAACTCTTCACTTCTACGCGTTGTCTCCAAATGTCGCAACACCAACAGCTTCTGCTCCTTTGCGCATCCACCACAGTATAGTCTTCACTCTCTATGCAACCATAGCAGCATAGACTTTGCACACTCATCTTCTTGATGATCAAACTTCTCCCCCACACTTTACTTGCGCAGATCGCACTACGAACGCACACTTCGATGGATGATCAAATCTGATAAAATAGCCTTCCTTTTATACTCACAATATCAATATTAGAACCTTGATCTTAGTCGGATGTTTACACTTTAATCACGTCGACTGCAAAAACTAGTGCTGCGTCGGCCCAGATTTAACTCTGTCGACTTCATTGCCTCCTTGTAGTTTCTGGCATGAAACTTCAACATGTCACGATATCGTGACACCTTTGCCTATCGTACAACTTCTATGCTTGCTATCATGAAATCATGACACTACTACCTTTGTCGACCTCCTTACTGCTTATGTCATGAAATCATGACACTTCCTGTCTTTGCTGATGTCATCTTCTCTTCTATCATGAAATCATGACCCTTCTATCTTCATGCCCTTCCTCTCAGCTTCTATCGTGAAATTGTGACACTTTTGATTTTTGCTGATGTCATCTTCACTCTATCATGAAATTGTGATGCTTTCATCTTCATGGCCTCCCTCTCAGCTTTTGTCACAAAATCATGACATATCGGCTTCTATTGACGTCATCTGCAACTATGTCATGAAATCATGACACTTTTTGCAATTGCAAGCTGCTAACTCAACCTATCACGAAATCGTGACACTTTTTGCAACTGCAAGCTGCCAACTCAACCTGTCATGAAATCGTGACACTTATTGCATCCGTACAACTTTTTTGTAGCCTGTCGCAAAATCGTGACTCTTCTGGCTTTCGAACGCTTTCTCCAATTCCTATGACAAAATCGTGATGCTTCTCCTTTCAGGCTCTTCTTTTTACTACAAGTCATGAAATCATGACAGTTCTCACTTCGAGTTTATCAGCATGTCACAAAATCATGATAGTCCTTCCTTTGATTTTTGTAGCTTATCACGAAGTCACAACAGTCCTCACTTTGTATTTTGCAGCATGTCGCGAAATCATGACAGTTCATGAATCATTTTCTCTCTCTTCAATCTTGTCATGAAATTGCGATAGTTTACACTACAGACTTTCTCTTCTTCAACATGTCATGAAATCATGACACTTTTCCTTTCAAAATCTCTCTCCTACAACATGTCACGAAATCGCGACACTTGCTCGTCCGAACAACTTTCCTGACAATGTGTCGCGAAATCGCGACACTTTTCTTTCTCTACCTTCCTGTGCTTCTCGAGTCACAAAAATACGACATGTCACGAAATCGTGATAGTTTTGCCTGCTTTGCCTCTGCCTTCCAGCATGTCGTGAAATCATGACACTTTTGCCTAAACTTTCTCTCTCCTCAAACATGTCGCGAAATCACGATAGTTTTTCTAGCCGCCTGCATACTTTTTCTTACTTGTCTTTTTCTTGAACTTTTTGCAACTGGGCTACCCTGATCTTCTTGGCAACTCACTGTCCATGCTGAAACCTTCACCAAGACACATACTTTGACATCAAACCAAATTGCTTCAAGACCTTCTTGACATCAATGACAACAACTACACTTAGAGCAAGAGCAATGTACCCAAGGTACCCAAAATTGCCAACAATCTCCCCCTTTGTCATTGATGGCAACACTTAACTGAAAAACACTACTCAAGAGCAAAAACTAAAAACAACTGAGAATCTGCCTTTGAAGTTTTTTTGCCCCCTGACTTGAAGCTTTCCTCTTCACTATGAATCTCTCCCCCTTACTCATATCTCTCCCCCTTTGTCATCAATGGCAAAGGGTCACCTTTGGGGCTTGGGACTAAGAATGAGCCTCTTATCTTAGTGCCTCCCCCAGCTCCTGATGAGGTGTTTTAAAATAGGGTTGGGAGTGAAACTCTCATTAGACACTCATCATCATTAGCGTCTACAATTTCTTTGTCATGCCTTCTCTTGAATTCTTTGTTTGTATTTCTATTTTTGTCATTGTTCTGATCCTCGGACCTGTTCATACTGTTGTTCCTATTTATTTTATCATCCCTATTCTTATCCAAACCTTGATCCTTAGACCTGTTCATATTGTTGTTCCTATTTATTTTATCATCCATGTTCTTATCCAAACCTTGATCCTTAGACCTGTTCATATCACTTTTTCTATTCTTGTACCTTGGAAGATCAGCTCTACACTGTCTAGCTGTGTGGCATGCATTGTTGCACTTATATTAGGTAACAAATTTATTTCTATTTGACATACCTCCTTTTTGAATTCGTCTGTTATGAGTAACTGTGTTCCTGTTATTAGTCTTGCAGAACATTGCCTTATGCCCGAACTGATTACAAGAGTAACAATATCCTTGAAAGAGATTAAAACTTCTAAAATTGTTGTTAACCTTCTTCATTTGAGACATGCAATATCCTTGAAAGAACTTTCACTATCACTGCTAGAACACTTACTTGCTTTTTCCAGATAGAAGCTCTTCTTGTTCTTGTGTGAATACCTTTTTCCTTGATTGTTGTGCTCATCTTTGTTCTTTCTGTAATACCTGTGCTTTTTAGAATCCTTGCTCTTAATATCCTGTATATCTTCATCACTTTCATTCTTGGAAACAGTACAGTCAGTAGCATAATGACCAAATTTTCCACCGTTGAAACATCTTATATTTTTCTTGCTTTTGTGCTTTCTAGAGAAATTACCTTTCTTGCTGTAATATGCCTCTTCCTCACTAGACTCATCACTCTCTTGAATCTGTTTGCCTTTTGATTTCTTGGTAATTTTGAAAGCTGCCTCTTTCTTTACATCAACTTTCACTTGAGTTCTCAACTCAAATGCTGCAAAAATACTATGGAGCTCATCTTTTTTCAACTTATCTAAATCTTTAGCTTCCTCGATGGCAGAAATATTTTCACTAAATCTATTAGGAAGAGATCTTAAAATCTTATCACACACATCATTTTCAGCAAGTTCAAGACCTAAGTCTTTCATAGAATTAACAACTTCATCCATACGAAGCATATAGTCACTAATATTTTCATCATCATTCATCTTGAGCTATTCAAACATACCTTTGAAGTGTCTCAACTTGGCCTTTCGGACATTTCCATCACCTGTATGAACAACCTATAGTTGTTTCCACATTTCACTAGCTATCTTGTAGTGAATAACTTTGGTAAGATCAGCCTTCTGTAAACCCTTCAGGATTGCATTCATGGATTTTGAGTTGCTGTGATGTAGAAGTATATCTTCTTTAGTATAAGGACCATTTGCAAGAATGGTGTACCCATCTTCAATAACTTCCCATACCTCATTACCAAGTTCCATTAGATAGACTTTCATTCTTGCGCTCCATAGACCGAAATCTGATCCATCAAGAACAGGTTCTGCATTGCCACTTGAATAATCCATTGTGTTCTTTGCAAGCTTTTTCTTTAAGCTATTAAAATTTTTGAAGGTACTAGCTCTGATACCAATTGAAGAACACAAGCTTATACTGAGAGAGGGGGGTGAACAGTATAAGACCACTTTTAACTTATTCTTTCAAAACAGCTTTCAAAACAATAATATGCAGCATAAAGATAGCAGTAACAATAGCAATAATCAGAACAATACACAAAGCACCATCCAAAAAGTGACACAACAATTTACGTGGTTCACCCAAGATGGGCTACTCCATAGATAAAACTTTTCCTCTAAAAGTTATATCAAAGTCCTCTGGGAATCCTTATCGATTACAATGTTTATGAGCCTCGGCTCAAAGGAGATACCTTCCCCTAATTCTACTTTGGTTGGTGATCCTCTAGAAGACCTCTACCTCCTCTGCCCTTAGCAAGTGGAACTCTATCCATAGAAGACACCAGTATTCCCTACTCTGGATGGAGATCTCTATCCTCAACTCTGTCACCGCAAAGCTGGTCCTAAAATTTGGACTAAATGCAGTCCTTCGTTCTAGCACAAATGTCCTCTTCTGCCTCAATTTCTGTCCTCAATCTGGTCCTCAAAAAACTAGTTAAAGAAGAATGGTTCACAAGCTCTCAAATGCTTGCTCAAAGCTATCCCCAAGTATTTACTATTATGTCACAACTGTATTTGATCGAAACCAACTCTGGCATATTTTTGCATAGTCACAGTAGTACACAGCACTTTGGCTGTCGAACTCTTCACTTCTACGCGTTGTCTCTGAATGTCGCAACACCAACAGCTTCTGCTCCTTTTTGCATTCACCATAGTATAGTATTCACTCTCTATGTAACCACAATAGCACAGACTTTGCACACTCAGCTTCTTGACGATCGAACTTCTCCCCCACACTTTACTTCCACAGATTGCACTACAAACACACACTTCGATGGATGATCAAATCTCCTCAAACAGCATTCCTTTTATACTCACAATCTCAAGATTAGAACCTTGATCTTAGTCAGCTATTTACACTTTAATAAAGTCAGCTGCAAAACCCTGCGCTGCTTCGACCCAGATTTAACTCTGTCAACTTCATTGCCTCCTTGTAGTTTTTGGCACATAACTTCAACATGTCGCAATATCATGACACCTTTGCCTGTCATACAACTTCTATGCTTGTTGTTGTGAAATCATGACACTACTACCTTTGTCGACCTCCTCATCGCTTATGTCGTGAAATCGTGACACTTCCTATCTTTTCTGACGTCATCTTCTATTCTGTCGTGAAATCGCGACCCTTCTGTCTTCATGCACTTCCTCTCAGCTTCTATCATGAAATCGTGACACTTTTGATTTTTGCTGATGTCATATTCACTCTATCGTGAAATCACGATGCTTTCATCTTCATGGCCTTCCTCTTAGCTTTTGTCATGAAATCATGACATATCGACTTCTGCTGACGTCATCTACAACTATGTCATGAAATCATGACACTTTCTACAACTGCAAGCTGCCAACTCAACCTGTCATGAAATCGCAACACTTTCTGCAACTGCAAGCTGCCAACTCAACCTGTCATGAAATCGTGACACTTTTTGCATTTGTACAACTTCTTTGTAGCCTTTTGTGAAATCGCGACGCTTCTGGATTTCGAATGCTTTCTCCATTGCCTGTCGCAAAATCATGACGCTTCTCCTTTCAAGATCTTCTTTTTGCTGCAAGTCATGAAATCATGATAGTTCTCACTTCGAGTTTATCAGCATGTCACAAAATCATGATAGTCCTTCCTTTGATTTTTGCAGCTTGTCACAAAGTCACAACAGTCCTCACTTTGTCTTTTGCAGCATGTCATGAAATCATGATAGTTCCTGAATAACTTTCTCTCTCTTCAATCTTGTTGCGAAATTGTGACAGTTTACACTATAGAATTTCTCTTCTTCAACATGTCACGAAATCGTGAAACTTTTCCTTTTGAACTCTCTCTCTTGCAACATGTCATGAAATCGCGACACTTGCTCGTCTGAACAACTTTCCTGGCAATGTGTCACGAAATCATGACACTTTTCTTTCTCTGCCTTCCTGCGCTTCTCGAGTCGCAAAAATGCGACATGTCACGAAATCACGATAGTTTTTCCTGCTTTTCCTTTGCCTTCCAGAATGTCATGAAATCATGACACTTTTGCCTAAACTTTCTCTCTCCTCAAACATGTCATGAAATCGCGACAGTTTTTCCAGCCGCCTGCATACTTTTTCTTGTCTTTTTCTTGAACTTTTTGCAACTAGGCTACCCTGATCTTCTTGGCAACTCACTGTCCATGCTGAAACCTTCACCAAGACACATACTTTGACATCAAACCAAATTGCTTCAAGACCTTCTTGACATCAATGACAACAACTACACTTAGAGCAAGAGCAATGTACCCAAAATTGCCAACACAAATATGTGCCCATGGTCTCTCATGTCGTAGACTATGTATGAGAGCACCCATGATAGTCTTCATCTGCTCTGGTGGCATAGCAGTAAGCCACCGACAACTCATGCTAAAACCTGAGTCAGTCTAGATGCCCTAGGCATCTACTGTAGAGACTCGATGTTCACTCCGCCCTTCTCCAGGGTGAAGCTTGGGTCTCCCGTGAGCCTCATCATTGCCTGGTCTTGATTGACCACATGAATCATCAATCGTCCTTGTACGAGGATCCTCATGATCCTCCATATGTCCTCTAGAGTGTGAGCCATCTCCCCTATCGATAATCAAAAGTAGGATGACCCCGGATACCACCTCTCTACTAGGGCTATCAGTAGCCCCATGTCAGTCGGTACTTGTGGCATCTCTGCCACATGCTACAAACCAACTTGTCCAAGTCGGTCATGCTCTGCCTGGTCAAGTAGGACTATGTCATCTCTTAGCCCATCATATTTCCATTCCCAGCTCTTTAGTAACCCCTTCTGCAAAACAAATAATAAAACAACAAAATCATTAATAACTCAATCATTCAAATTAAACAACTTAAAATCAAATTTTAAATGATATCGTCCACCATTGGATGATATCGCCCCACATTGGGAAAAATTGTCCTTTGTGAGGACGAAATCATCTCTGATTTTGCAACTTGGGAATCACCCCTTGTTGGACGAAATCGCCCCTAATTCACCGATTTCGTCGTCAGACGAAATCGACGATCTAGGGACAATTTTGACAAAATCGGGATGATTTTTTCCCAACGGCATCGATGGCCTAAAAACAGTCATCATGCCCCAAACAATCAAATTTAAAACCAAAAGAATTGCACAAAGTCAAATTAAACTTAAATTATATATATTGGGTTACGGGTTGCATCTCAACATCTATATGATTTTAAAACTGAAACGATAGGATTAGTAAGAAGTTAATCATAAGTAGAGATGCACAATACTTAGTGTAGATGCATTTTTATATCTTGCCATCCATATTTCTTCTCTAATCATCTAGAATGTATGCATATTCTATGCACCCTAAGACTCTTAAGTGAGAAACACTTGGATTTTTGTTGCTCCATGCTTCTTATAAAATTAAATCCTTCACACTCTTTATGGGACACCTATTTAGCAGATAAACTATACATGCTACAACTTCTATCCAAAAATACTTTGGAAATACCTTTACCTTTATCATGTTCCTTGCCATCTCCATTATTATCCAATTATTCCTCTCTGCAACACTATTCTATTATGGTGTGTATTTGGATTTGAACTACCTTATTATTCTATTTGCTTAGTATAAGTTGTCGAATTCATTGGAGATATATGTTAGATTTTGATATTATAGACTTAAATGAAATGCAATTACACGCAGTAAAATAAGAATGCAATGTTATATCTGTGATAATGGCAATATAAATGCAAGTAAATAGCATGATAAACTTTTTAAATAACTCATGAAATGGATATTAATAAAAGCTCATAAAAATATTTGAACTTGTTACAATATGTGGAGATCTCATTGCTCCATGCTTCAGAATATTAGAATTATTGAGTTGTCATTGATATTAAAGGCTGACTTGGTTGATAGCAAACGGTGGATGAATTATTCAAGGAAAATATATTTTCTTCAAGGGTGATGTAATATAAAAGGTTGTAATATAATGAATTAAATGAAATATTTACATATTTCAAATGTGTCCAATGGGTAAAGTTTGAAATATTACTATTGAGATGGGAAAATATTTACCCT